>VDFB02058242.1:277777898-277863164 GCA_007258455.2 Sequoia sempervirens | reverse complement strand
ATTCAAATGTTTTAATTTTTTGACCTTTCAAACATTAAAAGTACATCATTAAATTAATTATGTAATGGAATAAAAATTAAAATAATCATGAATTAATTATGTAACCACATAAGTCAAATATAATTCTATCAAAAAATTAATATCAAATAGATAATATAATCACATAACTCATACATTTCAATGTCATTGATCTTCTTCTTCATCCAACTCTTTGTCTGTATCATCTGATCCAGATTCTACATTATAAGGATTGGTCATATCATCATCATGGTTATCGATATCAGTTTCGATAATGTCATCATCCACATGGATATCATCTTTATGAACATTAACTCCTACATCATCATGATCTAGTTCCTCCTCTTCGACATCTTCGTCAGGGACATCATCAACTAACTATTGATCCTGATCATCATCTACATCATCTTCTAGTTCTTCGGTATCTTCTTCTTCCACCACATTATACTTTACCGACCTTCCTCTTGGATCATTTCTAACAACAAATGACCAACCCAGTTTACTTGGAACCTCTGAGTAAAATACCTGCTCATTGGAAGAACATAGGGCTCATTTCCAACTCACTCGATCAACCTTGTATTAACCATGGTAAATCCATTATCATGTTCAATAATAGTTCTCTTAGGATCATTTTCATTCAATCGTAGCCTGTACAATAGGACGACAAACAAAATTAATCTGAAGGACTTAAAGTCACACTCAAGTATATCATCCAAAATCCCATAGTATCAATTTTTTGAGACTTTTGGATGTATGTCACTTCTAGATGAAACATTAGTCACCTAAAAGACTGCAGTTATACTAGAATAACAAGTTTTTTTCATGTCATCCAACATTTTGATTCAAAATTTATGACCATTGCACCAAATAGCCTTGTGGTGTTTCACCTGCAATATGTCAAACATGTAAAAATTATTGCAATATCATCAGTTGATAAACATAATTATTCTTGGCCAAATGTATGCAAAGAAAACAATCTCAACATATATATACATCAATATAATTGAAAGTAATTAAATAATATGGGTGATTAATATATTTATACATACCTGTTTATCTCTTAAACCATATGCTAAATCAATTTACCTTTGTGTAACATTGGAATCTCCATTACGATGAGCTTCTTTAACCAATGAATCCACACTTTCCCATGTTAATGTGCGGCTAGATTGTTGACATCGTTCAATCCATACCGTCATCCAATCAAGATTGTTGGCGACGTACAAATTTAGTGCATCCCACTCTCGACCAGCTGTATAAAAAAAATTGAAATTCACAAACGACGTATAATTAGTTAAATACCATAGTATACGACCTTAATTTATAATTGATGTATATTGAAGATTAAAAATTAAATAAGTACAATATACATAAAACCATATGTAAAATGTATTCCAATTAATCTCCGCCGACCATCTTATAATTACACCCTTTCCTCGTCTACCTTTCCCCATGGGGTACTCCTTGATTTGTTAATGGAGTTGGGATCCCAAATCACGATCTACATGGATCTTTGCTACAAACTTAGGGAGAATACTTCACTAATGTACCTGCCATGGTATGGTATACCATATATCCCTCCACCATAGAACCCTCAGGATGTGTTCTTTGTCTAACCAAAGCCTTCAAAAGTTTCAAGTGCCTCTCAACCATCCACATTGACCTTGTGTGCACAGGTCCACACAATTCAATCTCCTCAACCTGGTATATGAGGTAGTGTTCTTAGCGTGCATTGAAAATAATAGAAGGGTAGACACTTTTTCATTTTACACGATGACGAGGAATTTTTCTCTTCCAATAATTTATATCTTCTTTGAATTTCTTTATGTGACAACCATCTACAAGTGATTCAAAGTAAATATATTAATGAGATTTAACAAAATATACAATATATTACATAACGAAGTAAACAAATGGCAATTATAAGATGTATGCAGTGAATTGAACAAATCTCGCTACTTACCTCATGTATTTTCCAAGATCATATATAACTTGCTTGACACTATTGGCAAAGTTGTCTAGGAGAGATAGAGGTAGAACGTACTGTAACAATTATAAAATGATCTTTTCATTATTTTTCCAAAAGTAGTAAACACAATACACTGAAAAGTACATGCATTATACAAGTGTATATAATATACCAGAATAATTACCTTAATGAAGGTATGCTAATCATGCATTTTCATCCCTGACCCAAATTCACCTTTCTTTGTTATTATGTGTGTACTATGTTAACAAAAGATCTATGGAAATCAAGTTTTAGGTATGACTTCAGCACCCTTAGCATTGCTTTTGCTGCTCTATTCAAGGAAGGGCACTTATATTAATTTGTTCTCCATCGCTATTTAATTGAATGTCATTTTTCATTGCATGATTGGCTTCTTGAATGTCACTACAAATTTTGACAATTTTTTCTTTGTCATGCCTTCCATCCAATATTTTCCATAACGTTTTTGTTATATTATTTCCGATATGCATTGTATCAAACAAATGCACAATTTTTAGCTTCTCATAGTAGGGCAACCTACTAAATTGTTTGGGATAACTTTTTAGTTCCTATGGAAGCCAACCATTAATGCCTTGATGACCTTCATGAAGCATATAAGTTAAACAAATTAACAATGAAAATCATTGTCAATTACAACATGAGTAAACACAACACAATATAAAAATATAAATTCAAAATATATCATATATGATAGATAAAAAATTTGATCCGATGTATAACCTTGATGATTAATTATATTATATTCCAGCTTCCGCCAAGACAGTGTGTCGTTGCCGTGGTTTTGATGTGATACTCCTCTTTCCCATTGAAAAAGATGTTTTTGATGGTTAAGTACTTATGTGAAGTTTCTATGGAGAGGGAAGTTCCTATACTCATCAGTACACAACTCTAAACTTGTTGAGCGATGAGATTTCATCTTTGGATACCGGTGGACGTGAAAATTGCTGTTTGAAGACACAGGTCATATAATTGGATTAAATATGTCAATTTTTATAATTATATATAATGAATAGATTATTTTAAAAACATGCATGATATCTACTTCATCAAATTAAATATTGTTAAAGTGCAGTCGAATGTTATAACATACCACAAAAATGTGTTAGCCTTGGAGCATCATGAATTGTCCATACAAACATTGCATGGAATTGAAATTGTCTGTCCTATTGGTCTAGAGACGTCATACATAGTGACATCATTCCATAACTTTAGTACCTCGTCAATAAGAGACTCGATATATACATTCATATCTTTAACTTGGTACTTACCTAGTTAAATGAACATAAACATTACATAATTATTATAACCATTTTACTGCAATATATATAAATTACTGTACATGACTATTGAATGAAAAAAATATAAGTCATTATGCAACAAATAAGACAAATGAGATGCTACTACGCTAAAGAAAATTGATGTAAACAAATACTTGGAACAATCATTGACAACATTATGTGCTCCCTCTTTATTGACATCCATGGAGGAATGTTATTGTTGATAACAAAAATAGGCCACACTGAGTAAATAGATCTCAGCTCTCCAAATGGATTGACACCGTCCGCTCCCAATGAAAGCCTGAGATTACGAGGTTCTTCTTTAAAGTGTGGCCATTTTTCCTCCATGTCCCTAAATGCAGAACCATCAGCAGGAATTCGAAGAATGCCATCTCCACTTCTATTTCATGCATGTTAATCCATAAATTGTGCTAAGCTTTCGTGCCTAAATAATTGTTACATACATGGAATAATGGGAATATAACAAAAAATCTTGCGAGGTGCCTTTTTTGTTAGTTGATCTGTTCGATATCTACTGATATGACATTCCAGGCATTCTGCTGCAAATTATTGTTGTTTACAATATATAATATGATCATTGGGACATGCATCTATTGCTTGATACTCCATTATGATATCTTTAATAATGGCAGATAAATATCAGTATGAGCGAGGTAAAATATTTGATGGTGGTAACAAAAATTCACCAATCAATCTACAACAAAAAATAATTTGTTAATATAAAGAATACTAATGGTACATATTTCATCTTTTATTTACTAGTGATGAACTAACAACAATTAAAATAGATGAAAAAAGATGACATATATGACATATATGACATACCTTAACATCTGTGAGATTGCTATGTTTGATAAACCATTCATAACCTTCAAGTTCAACAACAACAATACAACAGAGAGAAGAGTTGTTTGGGAGCTTTCATAAAGGGGATCGTATGCCTTCTCAAGTACAGATAAATCATGAACATCATCAAAGTCATCTTGATCATCATGATTAGCTCTACCACTAAATGTGTCATGGATCAATGTATTTGTACCATCATCTTCAACTGTGTTTTCTGGCACATGATCATCTTCTTCCATAGGATCATTAACTTCATCTTCAATATTCACAGCTCCATGTCGTCTGCTTGCAAAACCACATTCTCTGGGCTATGATAATCCATATCATCTGCCCTAGGGTAATAATCATAGACACAAATAAACCATGATCATGATCAAGTGATTATATATATATAAAATGTTAAAATGATATAAACATTTACAAATTCAATCAATATAAATACATATAATGAAAAACTTACCAATGGACGATAATCATTCCCCCCTTCAACGTGACCATGCTGCCTACAATGTTTCTCAATTGTTGTGATTAAAAGCCGTCTCGTCTTTAAGCCCTTGCAATTATTGCAAGGACAATAACATTTCTCATCACCCTTTCTTTTCAATCTAGCCCACAATCTATCAAGTGTTTCTTCATTTTGTTCTGGACTAATATTATCTAACATGATTTTTCTTTACCAAGCTTGACTATTTAGATCTTCAAAAAATATCAAACTCACACTCCGATAATTTTTATTCATAGATAGGTAACATAATCTAATAATTATGATATTTTACACCAATTTTTTTTGGCATGCAACCACCCCTGCAAAAGAGAAGATAGTCTGAAGTTAATGACCCCAAAAAACACTTTAAAATGCTAATTCCAAAACTTATTAAATTCTGATTGTACTATGATTTCCAACCGTTAAGACTCCTAAAATTAGAATATTGAACTTGATCGCAAACTTCCTACAACGATGGAGGTAGCGAGCTAGTAAGAGCAAGTGACTCATTCCTAAGGAGTAACAAGTCAAAATCATCATTGCTAATGTCAATACAAATTTATCCTTTTAGTTAAAGATGCAATGTGTCACTTCTTATGACAATTTTATCCCTAGGGCCCTCAACATTGAGAGAGCCCTAATAAAAAATAACAGAAACATTGGTAAGAGCATGATTAGGGTAGAAACCCTAGGCCTCCGTAGGAACATAAACAATAACTATAGTGGATTAGTGAGGCTGCAATACCAGAAAGATTGAGACATTGTAGGTAATGACAAAATATTGGAATCTAAAGATTGTAGCCAATAACAAGCACACTATGTAGCTTAGTGACATTTGTAAATGCAATCTATGGTAAGAAGAATGATAGTCACTTGAGATGTGACAGTCAAAAAGAGGCTGAGCAGTGACAAGATAATAAAGCTCAAACCTTGCATAGTAAAGTGGAGATTTTAACATTGAGTTTCCTTACCCCCTTGCTAACCTTAAGGGTTTTTCAAATGCTTTTGGTAGTGTTAGACAAGGAAAATGCAATTAGGGAATGATTGTCCAAATGAAGTACTTGATGGTAATCATAGGTTCAATGTTTCTTCTTATACATTAAGTATATAATAGGTAGTGGATTGCATGTTTGGCGGTGTTGCAGAGACTCATCAAAGATGGGAGAATAGTGGAATAATACCTTGTGGATTGTGAAATAGTGTCAATAAGGTTGAAGGATCTTAAGAACTACAATACCATGAAACAATGAGTCCCCTATAGTAAGTAGGCAGTGTATAGGGCATAGTTTTATTTTATAGAAGGATGCTCATGAAAAGAATCTTCAAGTGATAGTGGTGAGTTGTTTTGAAGTTGTGGTAGAGAATGCAATACCCAGTCTTAAAAGGGAAGTTAACTAAGCGGTAAATGTGCAAGAAAATCAAATCATTACACAACAAATAATTCACAATGTTATCTTGCATAACAATACTTGTGAGTTTGAAGACAAAATCTCATTGTATCTTCATGATGAAAGTGGTGACCTTAATGGTCAATCGGCGGCAACCATGATTTTTAAAACAATGCTATTGTGCTTATGGAGGCAACATTTATGGCAGTGAGTGGTGGTTTTGAATAATGGTATGTATGAAGGACTTGCTTTATATGCATACTATGTAGTCTAGCGTAAGACAATGTTCTTAGAAGAGATTGAAGGTGGATTATGGAACTCAAGGGTTACCATGAAAGGGATTAAAGCAAAGACTAAGATCTATTTAAAAGCCATGATCATGAAGATATTAAAGATGTCACATACAAAACCCTAGTAGCTGGAGTAATGAATATAGTGCGAAAGAGGATAGTGTCTTTGGGTAGATTTGGGAGATCTACATCTAATTATAGGGAAATACATCATTTTATTTATTTTTTTAATTAAAAGAAATCCATTCTAAACCCTATATAGGATACATTGATACTTCAAAATATGAAGGAATTTGGTCTATGCAAATATATGTCAAAATAAAAGCATTCATAAGGTTTAGAAAATCTTGATCACTCTCTAGAATGGCCCATTAAACATGGGTTGTGCTTGAATGCACTACATAATTGATATAACACAACCACTATGCATATCAACTAGAGTTATAGGCTCTTTATTGCAGCAAGAGGTAATCACTCTTCTGATCATGCTATAATTACATCCTAACCTGTTAAACTTGAGACAACCTGAATGCACCCAATGATGATTGACACCTACATTATACAACCTGAATTAACTACATTATATGAGTGCCTCCATTTCTATCACAACATAGCCACATTAAACTTAGGTCACACATGAATGCATCATGTATTTTTATAGCACAACTGTGCCACATGACCAATAGAGTTATGGATCACATAATTACAGTCACAAGAATTGTTCCTTGTTGTGATCTTATGGTGATTCCACACAACAAAAATCTAGACATGAAATTCTCAAAACCCTAAACCTATACAAATGAAATCTGATGAGATGCTGCTTTAAAGTATGATTTTCAAACCTAGAACTACAAATCTGACTTCACAACTGAATTCTGCAAAAAGACAATGACTACCCTCAACCTGGTGATATCTTTTTGAATTTTTTCTGATTTTTCCCAAGAAAATTGTCCTTAGTTCTCCACAAACTGTCTCAAGTAGAGCAAAACACTGTCGCAATAAATCAGGTGCGAACTCACTTTTCTTTATGTCGGCCACAATTTGATTTTTTTCTATTTTTCATGTTTGTCAAAAATTCGACAAAAATGATAGCCGACATTTCGACGAACGTTGAGGATAAAATTTCAAAAAATTGAAAATTACACATCAAATTTTATAAGCACCTGACGATACATCAAATTATACATATTTCGTCAGACAGTTTAGTCGGATTTTGCAGTGAAATGAGTTAGTGAATGCAACTGTACTAGGGAATGTTGAGACCAAGAATGTCACATACCATATTATAATTTGGAAGATTATAAGTAGGTATAAGGAGTTATTCTACAAGGAAATCATACTGATGATCTTCATCAGGCATATCTAGAAGAGATCCAAGGGTTATACAAGGTACTTCTTCAAAAGATATGCCCAAGAAGTATTTTTTGAAATTATCCACCATACTTTTATGTAGACACGTAAATTATACTGATTGATATCATGCACCTGATCTTGATTCACTAACATTAGTTCTCTATGAATCACCTCTTTACTAAGCAATTTAATTGAATAACCCTTATTTAATTAAATTCATCATAATTCATTTGTTAATTAAATAAATTAATTTTATTTGATTAAATCATTATCTTCTGTTAATTAAATAGATCATTCTATTTGATTAATCCTAATGTTCCTCTTTTAATTAAATAAATCACTTTATTTGATTAAATCATATTTCATCTCCTTTAAATTAAATAAACTAACCTTTATTTGATTAAGTCTAACATCATCCCTTTTTAATTAAATAAATCAAATTTTATTTAATTAAATCTAATATCCATTATTCCTCTCATTTTGATTTAAATAAATCTAAAAATCTAAGTCAAAGTGTTAAATCAAACTAACCTCCATTTAAGTTAATCAAATCCCGATTAACTCTAAATCTAATCCATCAAATCATCTAGATTTTGCAACTTGTGCAAGTAAATGAATTTAATTGATTTATAAATTCTTCTATTTTCATTCAAAAGGGCATCTCATTGGAATATTCTCTCTATTTGAAATTCTCCCTCCCAAAAGGTCTTGTCCTCTAACTTAGCATTATGACTCTTACAAGTCTTTTTTCTTGAGCCAAGTGGCAATAACTCCTCTTCCACATCTTCCTCCACAAGCCAACTTTCAAATTTCAAATTTCCACCTAATTGCATTTATTTGCACATTCATCAAAATGTGCTCCACCTCTCTTCAATAACATGTTGACAAGTGTCATCTTGCTATTGGTCCATCTTTTATCCCACATACTTCATATATTTCATTCCTCCATCCTTCTTTCCTATAAATGGAGAGCTCTTTTACTAATTTGGGATCCACAACTTGAGGCGAAATCACTATCTACATATTTGAAGCAAAGTCCATCCATTTTCATCAAAGTTATCATAGCATTTCATCACCATAGCTAGGTTATTGCAAATTTCATCAAGGATCACATTGTTCATCATCAAAGATCATCAAAGCTTGCAAGGAATTTGGAAAGGGCTACTTTCCACATCAAAGTAGCACCAATTCCCCCATGGGATGCTAGTTTGGATGTTTTGAATATGATTTCAATAAGCTTTTATTTGATATTCCATGTTTGTTTTCTTATTCATTACATTTAAATGAATTGCTCGGGGAATGATTGTTTTGGACTTGTTTGATGACTAACATTGGATTGTTTGATCATGTTTGAGTAGGTCTAGATCAACCATTCACATTTTGGCTCTAGAAGGAGGGCATAAATCTCAAAATTAACACGTTTTTTTGGCCATTTCTGTCGTTTTTTTCTATTTTTTGTCTTTCCAGGTCAAACAGTGACGCTGGAGGAAATAGTGACGCATATGCGGTCTCTGTTTTTCCACAAATAGATGCTCAAATCCTCAAACAATGATGCTATCATTCCAACATCGACGTTTGCACTCAAATAGCACTGTTGCCTCTGTGTTTCAAATGGTGACGCCTTTGTTTTCTTGCTTTTGCACTCAATCTTAAAATGGCCGTAATCTTGGTCATATTTTGGTTTTTTTTGGAGATTTTTTTTTGAAATGGGGTAGAATTTCATAAGCTATCCAATGGTGTAGGTGTTTCTCAATTTTGATAGAGTTAAAATTTTCAAATTTTCACCTAAAGTCAAATCACATTATAACAAGGTCTAAATTTTAGGGTTTTTATGCTTAATCATTCATCTAACCCTCATATCTTCTTGTTTCTTTATCTCATCTAACATTTTGAGCATGGCTTCCAAGTTTTAAGAGGAGCATGGAGCATTGAAGTGAAAGAAAAAGCATTTGACATCCATTGTTTAGGAAAAGGAGGAAACAAGGAGAAGGCCTCCTATGACACTATCTCATGATTGTAACAAGTGTTTTTACACACTTTGGGAGCATTTATAATCCCATTCTTAAGGATTTTGTTATCTTCAAGTTTTTAGGACTCAAAATAAATTTCATTTGGGTTTTAAAAAGAATAATCAAAGGGTTAAAAAGAACTTTAGGAACTTACTAGAGTTGGTTTTGGATCTAAAAATTGAACAAGAAAACTTCACACTTCATCTTGGTGCTATAAAAAGAATCCATTATTGCTTTTGAAGTTAAAATTAACATGTGTTTTTCATATTTTGTAATCTTTTTTACAAGTTAATATCATTTAAAAGGTGTATGCACTTCTCTCGCGCTTCATGACGATATTGAGAATCAAAAGTATTTTGGTGATATTAGGTTGTCTAAAAGATTGGCTCCACACTTCAATTTGGGCTCTTAAAAATTGAACAAATCTTGCTAGTGTGAGTTAAGTATATTGCGTGTGTTCTCTCTTTGTTCATGCAAACAAAGATTGATCAAACTACGGATGTACCTACTCACTTTTTTTTACCTTTAGAGGGCCTGCCTTGGTGGGAAAAAGTACTCACCCCAAGGGAATGACCCAAGCGGTAATGAGCATAAGCCAAGCTCTTCCAAACCACTATATAAATGTGTGGTTGTGATGAAAATCGTAAACAATCAGAAGTAGTGCATGATAACTCTCCCCTAATATCTTTATGATGTGTAAACCCCTTGTTCTAAGGGTTGGGAGATCTCTCACAAGGAGTTTATCATTGCACCCACTAAACTAGATTCCCTTACTATGAACCTTTGTTTAGAATCCAAAATCCTAATATATGTTGGCATCAGGAGGTTGGACCTCCAGAGTCGTCCCACATACTTGGGGTTCTTTGTAGAGATGAAAAGTTCATCATGGGAGATTCATGAGAACTGAAGCTTAGCTGAATCATAGAAGTGAGTGTTGTGGAGTGGAGCCAGTGTGGTCAAGCTTCTAATCATCCACTCTAAATAAGCACAACTAGATTTATCCAAGTGGGAATTCAACAAAAAATATCTTTTCCATCCTAGGATTGTGCAATTTTGAGTCAGTTAAACACATTGTTTGGATCCAAAATCTTGAAAAAAAACATTCAACAAGGACATCAAATTTCAAACCCTTTAGTAGAAGCAAATACCTTTGAAAGAATCCAAGTGCTATTACTTGTCCCTTGGGATTTCATCCTTAGAGGCTTCTAAGTATTTGGGCCCATTTCTCAATTTTCTCTCTAAAGTCAACATTAAGGAAACTATGGCTTTGATTTCTTGATTCTCACATAATGGACCTTGTGGAATGAGAGAAGGCCTTGGCATAGAAATTTAGTTTGAAACTTAAGCAAGACAAGTGGATGTGGTAAAAATCAAGTCATTAACCAAGATTAAATCAATTAAACCCCACACATGTGCTTGTTATCTTTTTTCTTATGGTATTCCAAGCAAAACATTGGTCTTTTGGTTTGAACTACTCATAGGGTAAGGCATGTTCTTCACTATCTTGGTCTTGTAAAAAAATTCCCTCTTAGACCATTCATCTAGGGTCACAATCAAACACTTCATCCATCCCAAACATTTATCATCCCATCCCACAAACAACTTTAGATCTTTAAAAACATCATTATCTAGACTTGGGTACATCCTTAAACCAAATCAAAACCATTTATTTAGTTAGGTGTGTGTGGATGAATCCTTCCTAACACACTTAGTTAAATTATCACCCTTTTGAATGAGTTCATCCTAAGATAGCATCTAATATCTTGGGATCTACAAGTCTATTATCCAAATCAAATCAAAACATAAGTCTAGCATTGATGCAAATTCCTAAAAAGTTCAACACCCATATCATTCACCCCTTTCATCCTTCATCTCATCATTGGTCTTAAATCCCTTAGAAGTCAACAAGGTCAAAACACAAGAAGAACATGGAATATAAACTTGATTCATACATCATGAGTAATCCAAATCAACCAAATTATCAAAGCCTTACAATGTCGATTGATTATCAAAACTCACATTTTTACAATGCATACATGGGATCATTATCTCCTACAAACCTCAATGGCACAAAAAATTTGAGTATGACCAATCTAAATGTTGGAACACCTTTCCCTATGGTAGATTTAAATCAAATTCCAAACCTACAAATCTATCAACCAAACAATCAATGCATGAGCCTTCAACAAAACAATATTATCCCACCAAATCCATACATGCCAAATGTGAATATACCAAGTACAAATTTACCAAACATAAACATGTTGGAATCAAGGAACATTGAGAGGGGGGTGAATCAGTGTTATGCAATTTTTAACTTTATTCATCTGACCTTTAAAGCACTTATAACATTCAACCAAAAGAAAGATGCATGAACATAAGACAAGCAACCAAAACACCATAACACAATGATTTTTTTATGTGGAAAACCTATTAGGGGAAAAACCACGGTGGAGGTCAATCCACAATATGATCTGAGTATACTCAAATTTTTTTACAAAAGGAATGCACATGCATTCAGGCACATTGCCTAGAGCTCACTACTAAAAAATAGAAAGGCTCACTACTTTACAATCAATGTCAAAAGACAACTAGAGTGGTGAACTATGAAATAGCATCTACAAATGCCTGAGAATAGTTTCGATTAAACACATTAATCACTATCTTGACCTTCTGTCTAATTCTGCTCTTTTGCTTTGTTTGTTTTAATTCACATCACAAATCATTTATTGCACAAGTGAAACTGTGCATAATCACTCTACAATCCTTCTAAATTTCACACACACATCAAGACACTTTGTACACTCATCAAAATGATATAAAAAATCACTTATATATATCCGCAACTAGAGATTTAATCAACCACATGTCGGCTTCAACAAAATAGAAAATATTTACAAACTATCGGCTCAATCCATAAATAATTTTAAATGCACACCAACCAAAGTCGGCCACAACATAGTGAGAACCCAAATCAACATGCTTGAACACAAAAACACTTAAACAATTACTCCTCGAATGTATGCAACACGCTATATTCACTTAGTCGGCCTTCTTGCACTATTAAACAAAAAATCAATCAATCAAATCTTTTGACTTGCACACAAATCGATACGAGGCACTAGGATTCAAGATTAACATAGATAAAACACCAAACAACCTTCCCTGAGATCCAAAAATCAAAATAATAACATAAAATTTGCATATGAATTGATGAACACAAATATGTCGGATGCTCTGTTCTAACTTGACAGATAACACTGATCTTCAATCTAACTTCCAGTATGATCAAATGCTAACGTGCGGATCGGGTAACTGACTAGGGTTTCCATCAATGACAACACCAAATGACATCTGCAATGTCTCTTGCCAAAAATCTCCCCCTTTGGCATTGATGGCAACACTTAGTGAAAAATGACTAAGTGTCGGATTAGTACCAACATATATACATTGCAATCTCCAAAACTTCAAAAACACAACTCCCCTTGAGATGATTATAACATTTTTCACTATCCCACTCTCCCCCTTTGACATCAATGGCAAAGGTAGGAATCCACATACCAAAAATCAAACAAAAACTTCTATGAACAAACTACATATGTACAAACATGCTCCACTAACTTGTAAGGAAAGCTAGATGCAGAAGCAACTCTCCTAACGTTAAAACTTCAGGGAAGAATGCAGAGATACCTTTTAAATTTTACAATTACATTCCAATTAAGATGCACTTGAAAGCAATAACAGAAACATAGTATTTGAAAAACACATATGAACACCAGTTATACGTGGGAAAACCCTTACGGGAGAAAAACCCACCACACCAAGAGAAGTCACTTTGTATTACAGTAATAAAGATTACAAACAAAGTTCTGACTTATCTTTCTGATGTCAGTTTATAGCAGCATTCACAATGAACAACCTTGTTACAAAACATTCATGTTACAGTCTTTATAGAATAGAATTCATCTACTGATCATACAATCATACAACAATCCGTCGATTCAAACAAAACATCATCTGCAACCATAGAGTAAATCCATGTTGCCCCTGTTTGTCGAGCTTCCTCTCAGTAACGGCCGCAATAGTCCAACTGCTAGCAGTTCCCATTCGGATCCTCTGATTGGCCATTGAATCACCACGTAGGATGGTCTTCCTCTCGATCAAAGTGATCAACCTGTGTTGGCATGCCAGTGAGACACTAACCATGTCTCCCTGATGCCACAAGACTTAACCATCAATGTCGCCAAGAGTCATCCTTATCGCCAAGATGTTACATCAAGTCCAGAGAGCTATCGCTAAAACTTCGCCATGTCGCCAAGACCTCATACCGAGCCTTTATGTTATACTGAGACGTTCAACAGTCGGCAAGACTTATCGCTTTCGGTGAGACATCATACCGAAGCTCCAAAGTCACATAGACAATAGAATTTACATCAGCGAGACTATCATCTTTTGCCAAGAGATCATACCGAGGTTCAAAGTTACTCTGAAGTGCTCATCTATCACCAAGACATATCGCTATCGTTGAGACATTACTCCAAAGTCTTAAGTCATACCAAGCACCAAACAATAGTCAGCAAGACTTTTGTCCATCGCTAAGACTTCATACCGAAGTATTTGTGTCACTGTGAAGACTCCAAGTTTATCCCCGTCGGTGAGACCATCATCAGTCACTAAGACTTCATATCGAAGCCTCCACCTTCGGCGAGACTTCACTTAGTTGCTGAGAGTTCTTCCCGAGACCTTTGAGTTACCCCGAGTGAATACTGTCGGTGAGAAATTCCTATTAGTAAGACTTCTTACCGAACACCCAAGACTCTCCCTGAAGGCTTCAACATAAAACATTGTCGGCGAGACATTAGCTATCACTGGGACTTCACACCGAAGTAAGCCTTTTGGCCGAGGGTCTCTCTGATATACGATATGAATGGCCTTTCAGCCAGAGATCTCCACTCGACATAGGGTTACAATGACAGTCACAAGTCACAGTGATAAGCTCCTTTGGCATGACTTAATCATTGTCTCCGTGACCTATACAAACCACAAGATCCAAAGCTGCTAGTCGGCTAGACCCAAAGCATGTCACACCGACTTGCCTCTCTTAGAGGTTTCAGCCTATGAGATTGAGGCATATTTTTCCAACATAACTTACATAAACTTGAATAGATCTGCAAAGTTGATCTTCAATAGGTTCAAACTTGTGTCCCAATCCTTCTTGAGACTCTCCAAGATAGTCATGTGACCACAAAATAGATGAGATTGTATCTCTACTGACTCAAGGTTCACCAGATCATTGACCGCCATGACTTCTTGTGCTTCCTTCAATGCACTCAACATTGTTTCCATCTTCAGACCAATTAGGTCTCTAAGCTCACATGCTCTTTCCACAATTCTATCATTATCATGCTTCAAACTCTTTATCTTGTCAAGTAGGGATATAACCTGACCTTCTTGCTTTCCAACAAAAACAGTTAAAGGATTGAAGGCTTCAGAAATATCAGCTAACTATTTCTTATGATCCTTAATATTCTTCTCATTGTCTTCAATAAATTTAGACAAAGATAAACATGACTTATAGATCTTTCCTCCTTCAGATAGTGCACTTTGAATATTCTTCACACAAGTAGCTAATAATGATTTGTCATTAGCAATCATGCACTTTACCCTATTGAACCTTTTATCATCAAATTCCTTTTGTACCTTATCCTCAGCTGACTTCTTAAGGGACTCAAAATGAGTACTTATAGAATTAATAAGCTTCTTCAGTTCATTGGAGGGAGAACCAGATGGATCCTTAATATGAGAATGCATGATTCTCCCCAAGATGCCGGATGCAAGACTCAATAGCTCACTATCCTCAATGTGAGACTTCAACAATTCTTCCCTAGCATTTGCCTGAACAAATGATGAAACTTTCAATTTTTGAATCAGAGATAATGTAGCCAAATTAATAGGACCTTCACCCAATTCAAGGTCAAACTCTTCCTATTTCTCTTCCAGAAATTTCTTCACTGCCTCTGCAGTGTCTCTTGCTTCCACAAGAAATTCCTTTACTTCAACCTTCTTTTTTTCAATCACTGTTTCCTTAGCAACAAATTCTTACTTGTGTTTAGGAATCTCAACTTCTTTAGCTGTCACATCTTTAGGAGCTTTAGTTTCCATAGGAAATTTTTTATTATGCACATCAAGAGGAATCTGAGTGTCCTCAACTGTATCTTCCTTTACCTCTTCAACCACTGGACCAGATGCAATATCTACACCATGACCTTCTTTAGAAACAACATTGATAATGTTATTTAACAAAACTTCCTTTAGAATTATTTCAGTTTCTTTTGCTACCTCTTCAGTCTGACCAATCATAAGCTTGTTTACTCTTGTTTTTCTCTTGAAATCCTTCTTAGCACCATTCAGAATTATCTTCATTTCCTCAATAGACATCACCAGACATAAATCTGCAAGAATGCATTCTCTCATCTCCTCATCTTTAGTTCTTGCATTCACTCTTCTCATTTCCAAAAAATCATACAATCCCTTAGGAAACTCAGACATGATCTCAATGAGAGTCAAATTGAAAGCATTCAAATACTTTATTGTTGCTTCTTCAAGAATTCTTTGATCAACACTATCAAAGGTATCATACCATTCACATAGTGGCTTAAGAGTACCATCCTTGATTATGCCTCTCTCAACTTCCTTTACAGACATACCCGGTTTGTCATTTTTCATCTTCTTCTTTGCTTTCTATTCATCACTGGAGGGCTTGTCCTTAGAGACTGTTGTTGCCTTTGTGCCCTGATGCTTAATTTCTCTCACTTCTTAATCAGATTTTGTTTCCTCATCTTCCTCAACTGTAACATAAACTCTTTTTATTTTATCCTTCTTCCTCTTTCTTTCTCTATCAGATGTCTTCACTTGAGCTTTCATAGGGCTTGATTTCACTGTAGGACCAGATAAGGGTGCAAAGCTCCTTGTTGATCTAGATCGGGCAGAGGATGCTGTCGGACTAGCAGATTTAGTTCTAGTAGGAACTTCTTTAGTTTTTTCTCTCTTTCTTCTAGCTTCTCTCATAGCTTCTACAGATATACCCATGCTCTCTACAAAGGCTTCAAATTCCTTCCTTACCTTCTAGACTATCATAGGTTTCTTCAACTTCTCATGTACTTGCATATCTTTTTCTTCATAGGTTCCAAACCTCTCTTCTATTGGATCCTAAGGTTTACTCAACAAATGTTGTGCATATAGTTCCAAGATGCTCTCCTCAACTTCATGGCCCATTGGTATAATCTAGACCATTCTAGGATCTACAACTTCCATCAAGCATTGATCAATATCAACCATAAAGCAGATAGTGTCCTTGTACTTCTCCACAATAGACTTAGGAATTCTTTCTCTTGCTTGCATCTCACTTTGAAAAGTCTTGAAATATCCCCAAATAATAGTTTTCCTTGTCTTACTATCACCAAATCTGTGCAAGATATCTCTAATTTGAATAGCTATCAGTTTATTAGCTTGCCATTGTACTTTTCCAAATCTCAGAACTTCATTCATAAAGTAGAAGAACAAACACAACAGTAGATTACCATACTTAAAGGAATTCTTCTTATCTTCTTTATCTTCCCAAGATTCTCAATAAGCTGACTCCAGAGTAACTCACATAGATCATACTCTGCATTCTCCTTCACCATCTGATATGTTGCATAGATAGCTGTATCAAATACAAAATTATCCCGGCTAGATTGATAGATCTTGTAACCAATGACCATCGAGGTAAATTTCACATCCACATCAATGATGGCATTTATATTCATAGCTCTTTTATCAAACACTAAATCAATTGCATCATTAACTGTCTGATTCTTCACAGACTTCAAGGTCGACAACCCACTAGAGGAATTTAAACCAGTAACAACGCTTATGGATTCGTTTGTAATCTTAAAAGGTTGATTCAACCACATAAATTCAGCATGAACTCGGCTCAAAATATACCAGACCCACTTATTTTTTTCAAACACAAGAAATTTTACAATCTGCATGAATTTCTTCTCCTCTAAGGTTTTGAATTCGAGCTTTACCCTGAAATCTTCTCCAACTATATGATTTGTATACAAATTCAACAACTGTGAGCTCCCTAACTCTTCAATATTTGCATGAATGTATGCCCTAATGTCTTCAATATGAAAGATGTCATACGAAATAGACAAAAATGCACCTAAGGGCTCTATCTCAACAAATTTGAAAGGATGCCACTTGAATTTTGGATGGGGTATATCCTTGATATCAACTACCAACAGAGTAGCAATTTTCACAAATTCACAAGTTTTCTCGATAAATACCTTTTCACCGGATTAGGGTTTGATTGTTGAATTGCCTTCACATTTGAATCTCACTACAATTCGCTTGCAAAGATCTCCAAACTTCTTCTCAAAGTGCAAAGTGAAAAATGACCTTTTATCATTCGCACACCTAAATATTTGTCGCAATAAATACTTTTTCCCTAACTCTTCCGAATACCCTATTTCCATACTCTGTGAAAGATAACTCTTTTGTAGACCTTCAACTCTACATAAATACTCTCTCCAAATTTTTCAACAACATCTGTAGATCATCGAAGCAATCATTGCACTCATCCATATCCTGACACCAACTACCGGTAGGGGGTTTGAAGGATTTTCTTGACAGCTCCCTCTAGGCCAGAAGCCCTAAACTAATTCCCAGAGGAATTACTAGCACCAAATTCTGGTGTGGAATCATTTCCTGCAACAAATGGACTCTTCTTTACCCATATCTTCTTCATTTGCTTCCTAATCTCATCTGTAGTAACTTTTCCTTTTCCCTTTTCATTCTTCTGCATGTTTTTCGTTTGATTTACTAGACCCTTTCTACTTCTATAAAATCTAGCAATGTGACTGGATTTGTTGCAATTGTAGCACACCACATTTCTTTGTCCAGACCAGTTGTTCCATTATTTTTCTCTTGATTTGAACTGGTTAGCAATATGGCCAAATCTATTGCATGTATAACATCTGACATCTCTATTGAAATGGTGGTTTGACATTTTTTTTCATTCATTTGAATTATGACCATACTTATTGCAATTAAAGCACTGACTTGAGAATGATGGACCACTTGGATTCATTCAGCTTCTACATTGAGTTGCCAAATGACCAAATTTATTGCAAAAAAAACAGTAACCACTAAAACTTTGAACATTAGGTTGTCTTACCAGATACCTTCCAACTTTATTCATCTGATTTCCTTGCCTAAATCTCCTTTGTCCAGATCTAGAGCTTTCTCCTCTCTCATATCCAAGACCTCATTTGTCACCTTTAGTCCTCTAAATTTTAATCAGTTCATCAAGCTTGGATGAGCTAATATTGAACTTCTCCTTGAATTCATTTGCAGTAGCAAGTTCATCTCTTAGATCAACAATCTTCTTTTCAAGCTCTTCTTCATTATTTCTGGATTGTTCCAATTCAAGCTCCAACTAATTGAATCCATGAGTAATTCGGCTGCATTCTTTAGATTTCTCTTTCAAGGGCTAAGTAAGATTCTCTTCATTCTTCTTTTTTTCTTTAGTCTCCTTGGTCATCCTCATCATAATAGATTCCATCTCATGCTTCAAGATTACATTATCTCTAGAAAACTTTTCACATTCTTCTGCCTTTTCCTTCAGGGCTTGACTCAATTGTTCATCTTCAATGCTTGTACTCTCTTTTTGCTTGATTTGATCACAGAGTTCCCTTATCTTCTCCCTGTACTTATTGATTTTATCTTTCAATGATTGAATGAATTTCTCAACATTCATGAGGCTTGCTTTCAATTCCTAGACTTTAGATTTTAACTGATCAAGATCATCTAGGGCCACCAAAAGTTGTTGTTGAAGACTGCTTGAATCCATTGAATTACTTTCCCGGATCTTCCCCAAGCTTTTAAACTTCTTCTGAGGAACTAGGCTCTGATACCAATTGTTGGAATCAAGGAACACTGAGAGGGGGGGTGAATCAGTCTTATGCAATTTTTAACTTTATTAATTTGACCTTTAAAGCATGTATAACATTCAACCAAAAGAAATAAGCATGAACATAAGAAAAGCAACCACAACACCATAACACAAGGATTTTTTTACGTGGAAATCCTTTTAGGGGAAAAACCACAGTGGAGGTCAATCCACAATATGATTTGAGTATACTCAAAAAAATTTACAAAAGGAACACACATGCATTCAGGCACATTGCCTAGAGCTCACTGCTCAAAAATAGAAAGGCTCACTGCCTTACAATCAATGTCAAAAGACAATTGGAGTGGTAAACTATGAAATAGCATCTAAAAATTCCTGAGAATAGTTCTAGTTAAGCACATTAATCGCTTTCTTAACCTTCTATATGATTCCGCTCTTCTGCTCTGTCTATTTTGATTCACATTATAAATCCTTTATTGAACAAGTGAAACTATGTATAATCTCTCTACAATCCTTTTGAATTTTGCACACACATCAAAACACTTTGCACACTCATCAAAATGATATAAACAATCACATATATATCTGCAACTAGAGATTTAATCAACCACATGTCAACTTCAACAAAATAGAAAATATTTACAAACTGTCGACTCAATCCATAAATAATTTTCAATGCGTACAAACCAAAGTCAGCCACAACATAGTGAGGACCCAAATCAACATGCTCGAGCACAAAAAAACTTAGAAAATTACTCCTCGAATGTTCGCAACACACTATATTCACTTAGTCGGCCTTCTTTCGCTGTTAAACAAAAAATCAATCAACTGGATCTTCTGACTTGCACACAAATAAATACGAGGCACTAAGATTCAAGATTAACATATATCAAACACCAATCAACCTTTCCTAAGATCCACAACTCAAAATAATAACAAAAAATTTGCATATGAATCGATGAACACAAATCTTTCAGATGATTTGTTCTAACTTGACATATAACACTGATCTTCAATCTAACTTCTGGTATGATCAAATGCTGGCATGCAGACTGGATAAATAACTAGGGTTTCCATCAGTGACAATACCAAATGACATGTGCAGTTTCTCTTTCCAACAAAATATTTCAAATCCACACTTGGTAAAATTTTGGATAGATATGTTTACAAATCATACAAATGTTGTTCAAAGTCCAAACAATATGTTAATGACTCCATGTATTGATCCAAGTCAAGGTAACACCATACAAAATCAAAGTTACCTAAATCAAGGCAATGTGATTCCCAACCACAACAATGTTCAATTTCAACCTATAATGCCAAATCTAAACATCATCCCAAATCAGAACATTGTCCAAAATCAATTTGTCCATGATCCCATACAAACACCACAATTATACATTCCAAATTTTCTTGAATAAAAACCAAATTAACTATATCAAGGGTGTCAAGATAAAAATCAAGATCAAATTTGGCGAGATCAAATTGCTACACTTACCAAAATAGTTGATTCATTGTGCCAAGAGACATCTCCACCTAAAAATCAATACACTCTCCCATTTGTTAAACCATGTCATCAAAGCATTGATTTCTGTCAACAACCACATCAAGAACAATATCTCCATTTTCAATAGGTTGGATATCAAGATCAACAACATCAACAACAAACCCAACCTCCACATCTCAAAGATCAATCACCACATCTCAAAGATCAATCACCACATCTCCAAAATCAATCACCACAAGGTCAATTTAAAGTACAAATCTCAGAAGGTAACAAACAAAAATACACACCACTTGGGAAACCAATCGAATCATTCATGCAACAGTTGATACAAGAAAATATCATCAAAATCCCCTTTTATGAAAATTATCAAGAGCCTCAAGTTAAACCACCAGCGTATAACGAGAAGCACCTTTGTGATTTTCACAAAATAAAGGGACATAGAACATCAAATTGTATTCGACTCAAAAATATTATCCAAGAACTTATTGATCAAAAAATAATAACTATTGAGGAAAACGATGAAGATTCAACCATTAGTGATAGCATTGAAAATCTCTCCACCACAATTGTTGAAAACAATGATCAAGATCTATCCATCAATGAGCACCTTGAATATGTTTCTACTTCATTTGAAGATCAACTCAACATATATCAAGAGTCACTTTTTGATCATGATAAATACCCCTCAACAATATCCAACGATGATCTATTCAAAGGAGTGTTAACATTATTTGATCCATAATCAACAATCCTTCCACCATTAATCATGTTGAAAATGTCTCTACATTGCCTAATGAGTTAGAGGACATATCTCAAGAATTAATTCCAAAGCATGATCAACATCTTTCACCAAAGTCTAAAAATTGTCCTTTCCAAGACATATTAGCATCCTTTTACCTCATGGTTATAGACACTGAAGGAATCCTCAACTCCACACTTGATCCAAGAAGACTCAAAGCTTAAGAGGATGTTGAGCCACTTCCCATGCCTAATGAGGATATCCAAGAACCCTTTATAAGCAATCCATCCTTTGAAATTAACCCATGTCAAGAACTTGATCCAAAGTATGTCAAAAACAATTCCAACATTAATCAAGATCAAGAATTTGTATCTCGAAGATACTACAATGATCTAATGGACACTCTCTTATCTATACAAGATGTCACAAATAATGATCATATCCATATAGCACATACTCCTCCATCTACCCATGAGATGATTTCTTTGTATGGACATGTAGATGATCTTCATTCAAAACAAGAGTCTCATACTCTTGATATCATTATCAAGGAACAAGAGTCTCCTACTCTTAACATTTATACACATGATCAAGATATAGACAAATCTAGAGATATAAAAAATGGGTCATGAAGAAGGCTTCTACATAAGTTGTGAATCAGAAACATCCTATGAAGGCATACCAAATATGAATCATGAGGAAGACTTTTACATGGACGGTAAATCGTCAACACCCCTGAAGAAGCCTTAAGATCTAATATTCCACAAGATCAAGCCAAACATATGAATCAGGAAGTTATCTCACTTATGGAGGATCCTATCACTTATAAAATTGGATCACTTTCCTTTTTTAGGGAAAGCTATCTTATCAATGAAGAAGCTATCACCTTTGAAGATCCACAACAGAGTAGAGAAGGAGTAACACCTTTTTCCAAGGTAAATCATATCCTATTGCAAATAAAATGTTTCAATAGATGAATTATCAAGGCAAAGGATTAGGCCTACATGAACAGGGTATCCTAGAACCAATGCAAATTATTGGAAATACTAAGCATCACGGTCTTGGTTATTTGACAATGAATGGATCTAAAGATATCAGTGATACCTCTATAATACTGGGGGAAATTTTATCTAGTGCAAACATCAACATAGGGAGCACGAAGAATCCTCATGATGAAATTGATGCCAATACAACAACGAACCATGTCATGAATCTTCATCCACCCATCACCCCATCCACGAATGGGGACCAACATCAAAAGAAAGATTTGAATCAAATCCTTAAGAATGTCATAATAGCAAAAGAAGTTGAGGAGCATAATGGACAAAACAAATACACATGGATACAAAGAATACAAAGAAATATTATCCCTATCAAACTCCATTATTCAAAAAAACTATGGGGAAAAATAAAAAAAGGGAAAATAATCCATCAAAGATGTCAACAAAGGACAAAGCAGGCTTCTCAAACAATGTACAAAGTATATCAAGTAGTTGGTCCTAATTCCATTCACACTTTTGTATCCACCCATTATTGCTCATCATCCCAAGTTTGGAGAGTCAAAGGTTCCAAACTATCAACCAATCCATCTCCTATTCCTAAACACACAAAACCATCCACGCCTCCACACATGATATCCAATTCTCACATTGACCATGTATTGGCATCCACCCTTTGTCATAAGGATTCAAAAGGAATCTTATTGTGATATGCACACAAAGACAAAGTTAACTCTGGTATAAACAAAGCAGATTAGGAATCTCAAAAGTTGCATTCAAGGGCATGTATCTTGGAAAAACAACTTCTTCAGGTAGGATATCGATGGCACACTATGATAGAAGAATCTACATCAACACCACTAGGTGATTCAACATGAGCTTAAAAATATTTCATAGAAAAATACAAAAATCAAAAATCAAAAAATCATGAAAATAGTAAAGATAAATTTATCCTCTAGTGAAAACCGCATGGGTGGTGCTTTGGGTAGGTACCATGATGAAAACCTAGAAAATAGGTGTCATGTGTAGAATTGAGCATCTACGTGCCCCACTTCAGGTGGAAGCATCTCATCCCATCCATAATAAATCCAACATTCCATCCATCTTATCCATAATAAATCCATTCATCCATAAACCATTGATCCAATCCATTTTCATCCATCCACATCGATCTTTTTACATTATCTTGGTCTTGAAAAAGTTTGGTGTACACTTTACACTTTCTTATGGTAAACATCTTGACATGGGTCATTTTCATTGATCCTATCCTACATAGCATTATCTGAGCCATGAAGCACTATTTAAATGAAGCATTCCTCCATTCAAACACCTTATCTTATCACAAGATAATCCTTGGCATCCTTTGTGTGCTTACCACATCCATCTATCCAAACACCTATCCAAGCATCCATCCATGGCACTCCATACATTGCTGGACACTAGGGGAAGATATTTACATCTTGCTTCAGGAATAAATCTTGATCTATACCCTCCAACTTATGTGGTGATCCGAACATTGGCAAACATGAAATCAAATCGGTCAAAACATTTGTGAGCCAAAACCCAAATAACTAGCCCATGGCATATTTTGACAAGAAGATGTTCCTTACCAAGCATTATCTTTCATCGAACATCAATCCAAACAATCAATATTATTTGCATCTAATTTATACTTCAACATCACATCAAATCATTCAAACAGATTTTGTTACAAAATTGAGCTTCACAATCATCAATCAATCCCTCATCATCTTGGGATATCCTTCCCAATCCTTGGGTTTCTTAACACTATCCTTGCATTGTTGTGTATCCTCAATAATGTTAACATCATCAATCATCAATCAATCAAATTCAATAAATCCCTCATCATCTTGGGATATCCTTCCCAATCCTTGTGTTGCTTAACACTATCCTTGCATTGTTGTGTATCCTCAACAATGTTATCATCATCAATCATCAATCAATTCAATCAATCCCTCATCATCTTGGGATATCCTTCCCAATCCTTGTGTTGCTTAACACTATCCTTGCATTGTTGTGTATCCTCAACAATGTTATCATCATCAATCATCAATCAATCAAATTCAATCGATCCCTCATCATCTTGGGATATCCATCCTAATCCTTGTGTTGCTTAACACTATCCTTGCATTGTTGTGTATCCTCAACAATGTTATCATCATCAATCCATCGATCCGATCAATCAACCTTAGCTTGGTTTTAAAAAAAATGCCAAACAGAGCACTGATATCATATCCATATCCAAATCATCAAAATCATGCGAAAATCCAAAAACATCCAAAACATATCAACATCCAAAAAAACTCATAAAAGTCAGAAAAATGTCAAAAACATGCTATCCGAACTACATCGTCTTTGAGCTTAAACATAGGCAAGGCTAATATTTGATTAGCCCCCGAGACACAAAAACACAAAAACATTAAAAAAAGACACAAAATCCAAAAACATTCATAAATATCATAAAACACAAAAATTTGAAATTCAAAACATTTGTAAAACGTCTTGGAAAAAACCCAGAAACAACCTCAAAACATTTCAAAACATTAAAAACATCCAAATATTTGAAAAAATCCATCCATCCCATTTCGCTTTCACCTACAATAATAAATCAATCATCACCTTCATTATTTGGCAACACAAACAGAAACAACCACAACAATCAACAAAAGAAAACTTCAAATGCAAAATCAAAATCGAAACAACAAACTTGTAAATGCAAAATCAAACTCTTGATCATTCACAAACATGTCAATCGACCTTATATCAATAGCCTTTCAAACAACCTATCAACTTTCCACCATCCACTAACATGTCATAGGATGCATCCTTCCTACAATGGGCATTATCTATTGACAAATCACTTTGGATACTTATCCTAAACAAAACACATCCCCTTGGCTAGAGGTATGAAGAACATTGACTTGTTTGTGTACTTGATCTTTTCTTTTGATTTATCTTATTGTGCTCATTCCAATGACATCTCAATGATGTATAATCAAAATGATTTAGAGAGAAAGGAATGGGGCATTGAACATTATCTTTCATTTTTTGTGCTTGTTGGACATTCTTGTAATATAACTTGGCGAATACTTGCTTTGTTAGATATGGATGAAAGGTGTTTTGGACAACTTGTTGTCTATTACATTGTTAGGTTTTTCCTTTCTGTGTTTTGTTCTAAGATGTTTGAAAATTCTAAAGTGTATCCTAGCAAGGTTTCCGTATGTCAGGTGTGAACAAGAATACTCCTATCTGATTGTTGAGTCAAAGTCCATCACACTAGGTACAACGCCATCCTGGTTCTTTATACCTTGACGCATCGTATCTATGTGTGTTATCAAACATAAGGCAAGTAGGCCCTTTTAAAATACCAATTCCTGATAAGCATTGCATCATCATCATCATCATCGTCATCTCTAATAAAGTCTTGACAGATCATGCACTTGTTGGATCCTCTTGTCATCCATCTTATTCTTCTACTTCTATCCATCTTATTCTTCTTATTATTCTATCTTTACTAACATTTCTATCCAAGTATCAAGTGTGTGTAATATATCAAAATATACATGAGGCTACCCATGGCTGATGAACTATCTACATAATCAAATTTGTCTACATCAAACATTCGAGCTGAATTGATCTTGAATCTTTATTGCGAGCTCAACCCAAAATTGAAACTTTTCGCCCGATCTCTCGAGGGGGTAGTGTACCAGTGTAATTCTTTTCACTGGGACAACAATGGGGCATCCAAAAAATTAGAAAAATTTTGAATTTTGATCTCAGAAAGGTTATTCTTTGAACCAAAGTAGCAGGTACATTGCTTCAAAGAGGGGAAAAATGTAGACATGTAAATTATATTAATTGATATCATGCACCTGATCCTGATTCACTAACATCAGTTCTCTCTGAATCACCTCTTTACTAACCAATTTAATTGAATAACCCTTATTTAATTAAATAAATCAATTTTATTTGATTAAATCATTATCTTTTGTTAATTAAATAGATCATTTTAATTGATTAATCCTAATGTTCCTCTTTTAATTAAATAAATCACTTTATTTGATTAAATCATATTTCATGTTCTTTAAATTAAATAAACTAACCTTTATTTGATTTAAGTCGAACATCATCCATTTTTAATTAAATAAATCAAAATTTATTTAATTAAATCTAATATCCATTATTCCTCTCATTTTGATGTAAATAAATCTAAAAATCTAAGTCAAAGTGTTAAATCAAACTAACCTCCATTTAAGTTAATCAAATCTTGATTAACTCTTACTCTAATCCATAAAATCATCTAGATTTTTCAACTTGTGCAAGTAAATCAATTTAACTGATTTATAAATTCTTCTATTTTCATTCAAAAGCGCATCTCATTGGAATATTCTCTCCATTTGAAATTCTCCCTCCCAAAAGGTCTTGTCCTCCAGATTGGCATTTATGACTCTTACAAGTCCTTTTTCTTGAGCCAAGTGGCAATAACTCCTCTTCTGCATCTTCCTCCACAAGCCAACTTTCAAATTTCAAATTTCCACCTAATTGCATTTATTTGCACATTCATCAAAATGTGCTCCACCTCTCTTCAATAGCATGTTGACAAGTGGCATCTTGCTATTGGTCCATCTTTTATCCCACATCCTTCATATATTTCATTCCCCCATCCTTCTTTCCTATAAATGGATAGCTCTTTTACTAATTTGGGATCCACAACTTGAGGCGAAATCACTATCTACATATTTGAAGCAAAGTCCATCCATTTTCATCAAATTTATCATAGCATTTCATCACCATAGCTAGGTTATTGAAAATTTCATCAAGGATCACATTGTTCATCATCAAAAATCATCAAAGCTTGCAAGGAATTGGGAAAGGGCTACTTTCCACATCAAAGTAGCACCGATTCCCTGATGGGATGCTGGTTTGAATGTTTTGAATAGGATTTCAATAAGCTTTTATTTGATATTCCATCTTTGTTTACTTGTTCATTGCATTTAAATGAATTGCATGGGGAATGATTGTTTTGGACTTGTTTGATGACTAACATTGGATTGTTTGATAATGTTTGAGCAGGTCTAGATCAACCATTCATAGTTTATAAGACACAATTCTGTTATCCTTAGTAAGTAACTCATCATTAACCTTTTTGAATACCAACTGTGAATCTCCAAAGACTTGTAAGTGTTGAATGTTCCATTGTATTGCTAGTTTTAGATAGGATATCAATGCCTCATATTTCTATATGTTTCTTGTATAAGGAAAGAGAATGCAAAATTATTTTGGAATGAAATCACCTTGGGGGTGATGAAAATGATGCTTGCACCTGATCCATATGAGTTAAATGTTCAATCAAAGTATAATATCCATGGTTTGGATTCTTCAATGTGAAGCATTGATTCATTAGGAAATTATGTGTTCAAAGGTTGATAGTCCTAAATGGGAGCCTTTGCTAATTGATCTACTATAACTTTCCCTTTGATTGCCTTTTGATTAACATACTCAATATCAAAGTCACTAGGGAGCATGAACCACTTTTCCATTAGACCAATAAGAGCTACTTTGAACAAAAAATAATTCAATGGGTCAATTTTAGTGATCAAATTATTTGTATCATTAAGTATGTAATGCCAAATTTTATGTCTGGAAAACACTACTATAATGCAATATTTCTCCATGGATGAATAATTGAGTTCACATCCATCAAATTTCTTGCTAAGGTAATAGATGACATTCTCTCTTCCTCGATCATTATGTTGAGATAAGAGGGAACCTAAGGCATGTTACATAACTAAGATTTATAACAACAAAGGCCTATCTAAAGTGGGTGACACTAAAACAAGAGGATTAGATATGTATTCCTTTATGTAATAAAATTATTTTGACATGATAGATCCCACTCAAAGATGACATTCTTTCAAATTAGATGTGAAAGGGATGACACTTATCTACTAATTGGAAATGAATCATCTAATAGCTTGGATTTTTCCATATAGATTGTGTAGTTGTGTAAGGTTCCTAGGATGTGACATTTGTGTTATTTATTTTACTTTAGCTGGATCTACCTCGATGCCACATCTAGAAATAATGAACCCTAGGATATTGCCTAATTTGACTCTAAAGACACATTTTTTAGGATTTAATATAACTTTATATTCTTCAAGCTTTTGAAAGATATGATTCAAGATGAATGGGTGATCCATTTTTATTTTTGACTTTCCTAAGATGCCATCCATACAATCTTCAATAATATCATGTATCAGATCATCGAATATGACAATCATGACCCTTCAGTATGTGGCACTAAAATTTTGAGACCAAATGGTATGAATTTATAATTGAATGTTCCATCTGGGGTGATAAAATTTCTCTTACTTTGGTCTTTATGTGATATATAAATTTGGTTATCCTAAAAATCAATCTATAATGGATACCATCTCATGACTAGCTATCAAATCTATGATCATATCAAAATTTTAAAGTGGAGAATCATCCTTGGGGAAATCCTTTTTAATATCTCTAGAATTTGTACAAACTCTAATTCCTTTAGTTTACTTGCTTACATATACTGCATTAGAAACACACTATGGATAGTCAATAGGCTGAGTGCATTTGACATCTAGCAACTTCTGAATTTATTCATTGACTAAAAGAGCCACCTTAGGATGCATTTTTATTATCTTTTGATGAACTGGTTTAGGATCAGTGCTTACCACAAGGTGATGGAAAACCAAATATAGGTCCAAGATAAGCATGCTAGTATAGGACCAAGTAAATATATTTGGATAATCCCTAAGTATTGTTGAGATGATTGTCTTTAACTTAGGATTTAAAGTAGCTTTTATTTGTGTCAACTTAGGTGGCTCCTCTATACCCATATTTATGCCCATATCTTCCTCAATAAGTAGTGGTGACCCATCTTGAAGTGGATAAGGATCCAATGGAAGGTGAATCTTACTATCAAATGGTGTATTTGTATCAATTATATGTTTTTTATGTTTCCTCTAAAAGACCTTATTATTAGCATAAGTATGTTTATGAAACCAATAATATTTAGAAGCCTTATGATCTCCTAATGGAATATGGGTATGGGATTGCATAAGTTCTAAAATGGCCTCATTATTTTGAAATGAATTCAAAGTAGGAGGATCATGTTGGTTTCATTCAATGAGTTTGTGGTATTCTAGGTTGAGGTGGATAACAAGGATATAATTATCTTGGAATAGGTTCATGGCACAAATCTCTTTGAAAGGACTAGGGATGACACTTGCTTCTCTATTGTCAAGATCATAAGAGGTGTTCCTAACATTATCAAGAAAATATATAAGGGTATTATAATTCTCATTGTAATCACCATATCCTAAGCCACTAGTTCCATCATTGGTGGGTATATCAATAGGATCAATGGGGCCTTACTCATGCAAACCAAGAAATTTTTCCTTATAGTTTATTTTAATAAAAATGTGTAAGGGAATGACATATGCGTTCTTTAAATCAATTATAAACTACTCATCTTTGTAAAGACACATAGGATCAAAGCCTTCTATGTTCTCATCACCAAGATAACTGTTGAGAGGGAAGATAGTGGGATCCCATTGCAATATGAGGAGGGTATCTTGAACCTTTGGGTGAGGTCGACCATAGGATTGAGGTGAAATGGGTAACTTGGAAATGTGAAGGGATTTATGGATTTGGTATTCTCCACATCCTTTATCAAGGATTTGAAATTTGGATTTTAAGGATATTTGTTTAGTAAATGGAGTGGAATATGTAGAAGGTAAATCACCATGGTCAATGTATGATGTGAATTTTGTGGAAGATTATTTGGAGATAATGTTAGAAGATGGACATGGTTTTCATATTTCCCTTCTAACATTTTACAATATTGATATAGTTGATCACTAGGAATAGAAATTTCCACACCATTGTATGAGAACTTAAGACATTGATGTTATGTAGAGGGTATGGCTTTTATTATATGGAGCCATGGTTAGCTAAGAAAGATATTGTATGTCAGGTATATATTTAGAATATGGTATAAGGTATGTTGAAAAGAGGTTCCTACTTTGTTGGGAAGGTAAATAGCACATTTTTTTTCTCTTTATACATTAGTGTATTCCTTGATGGTAATATTGTGTGATCCCAAGGCTTCTATCTAATAAAACAAATGTTTAGGCTTGACCCATTATATATGAGCACACATTTTATCTTATGGTTGGTAATGAAGGCCTCTATATGGAGGGGATGATTATATGATTGATCAAATGGAGAAAAATCATTTGGAGTGAATGTGAGGTGATGGATTGTGGAAAAATGACCAATAAGGGCTTGAAAGCTTGAGGGGTCAATATGTTGTGTTTTTTTTCACACATTCACCCCACTGGAGGTGGAGGCCCTCCTTTTTTCTTTTTATTTCCTATTGTGGCTTTAGGTTTCACCTTTTCCCCTTAAGGAATAGGTTCCTCAAATTTTTGGATTTGCTTCACCTAATTGAGCTTCAATGCTTTATTTGCACTTTGGGTGTTTTTTCTTTGCAAGGTTTTCATCTTGTTTGATGCTTAAGAGTTATGGGTTCCATTAAATTTTCCTTAAGTATCAAATTGGGAAAGTCTGGGAAAGTTTCGTAAAATCCACCCCTAGCTGGATTCCCCGAAGGTCTTATCATATGTTAAATTCACCTCTCAATGGATTGTCTGAAAGGGTGTCATCTCATGGATTTCCCTCAGTGTCAAATTTTCCTAAAGGAAGAATAGTTCAAGGAATCTCCCTCCCGAAGGATTCCTCGAGATCTATTCTCGTCGCTAAATCCAAGGGTTTCCAGATTCCTCAAATTTTCTTTGGTGTCATTTTCCCAAAATTTTGAGGTGTCTTATCAGCACATTTATTGATTCTACAATCAATGTATTTTGACATTAATGTGATAATGTAGCACGATTTATATGCCTTTTTCCTCATTATTCATTATTTGTTTTGGAGAGCTACATTTTTGGAGAGAATTTGGGCATTCTTGCATTTGGAAGGCATGTATTTCTAATACATTTAGGTATCAACTAGGGTTTTTTGAGTAAGCATTTGTGCAACTATTTTCAGTCTTCTATCTTGAAAGGTAGGGTTTCTCACCCATTGAATGTTCCATTGTGGTTGTATTAAGAAGTTTTATGATCTCTTGATGATTTTATGAAATGGGTTTGATGTTGCTATTTACATTTTATGGTCACTTGGTTTTATAAATGCCACTTCGAGCTTGTTTCATCTACATTTGATTTCATGTGGGCATGGCTTTGATTGATCAACATTTTGTTTTTCCCTTGATTTTATGCTAGGGTCTTGGTTTGCTTTCGTTTGGAGTCGGTTAGCTAGGGAATCATTGTAAAGGGTTTGGGTTCTATGGATTTTCATCATTAAACATGAATTAGGGAATCCATATGTGTATTTCAATGAGCTAGGGTTTCAAGATCTCAATTCCAGTGATGCATTTTGCTTGCATGATAGGAGTTAGGGTGTAAATTTGTGTCAAAATGATCAATTTACTTGTAGTGCTCTAATTTTAAGGATCGACATGTAAAAACTCTAATTTTGTGCATAAAACCTAGTTTGTAGTTTTAAGAATTGAATTGTGATGCCAAATGACCTATCGATGACTTGGTCTTGGATTCGATTTGAAATGTAATATTTTTATTAAGATTTAAGTTGAATCTTAGTTTTCTAAGTGAAAGGATCTCAATGAAATAAAATATTGAGTTAGAATTTTAGGATAACCTTGTGAAATCCTTAGCGTTGTGAAATCTTTGAAGGCATAAACCTTCGCTGAATCTGTCCTTAGGTGGAAAAACTGAGAGTGGTTTTCTTTGCGGAATCCGCGTGGACACAAAATGCCTGAGATTCAATCCTTTCATAGAATCCTTGAAGCCCCAGATTCCCAAAATCCGTGAAGGCTTGAAATCCCTGAAGTTGTGAGAGGCATGATATATCTTTTAAGATTGATCTTGGGAGTAATGTAAGATGAGTTTTATGGTATCAAGGGTGTTTGGTAATTGACATTTTACTAAGATTCCTTTGACTCGCAGAATCCGCCTAAGCAAGGACTACTCGAAGGTCTCACCTTCAGTGAAATCCGTGGAGGTGTGGATTCCCTGAAATCCATTCATAGCCAAAATTCGTGAAGAAGGGAAAAAACAAAGGTTGTTTAATGATTGATTTTAAAGGGTTTATAACTTGATTTTTATGATTTTTATGATGACTTGAGATCAATTATATATTGAATATGTACTTTCATGATTACTCAAAGAATGCAATCGGGTTTTAGTGATGAATCATACTTGACATTTTAGTAATTATGGTCTTTTAATTGGATGCAGGAAGAATCCGACAAAGGGAAGGATTCTAAGGTAAAGTCAATTGAGCCAGTTAAGGAGGAACTTATCGGAGCTAAAAGAATGAAGTATGACTTCAAGGGAACAAATCCAAAAACAAGGATAATCTTAACATGGGGCAAGGATGGAGATACTAATATGGTCCATGTAGATTATGAAGACTTTAGGAAAAGAATGCACTGGAATGCACCCACTCCCTTGGCATAAATATTGGTACATATAGGGTTGGAACAGGATGTTCGATTCCCACCTTAAGTGCAGTGCCCAAAATTAATCATGGAGTTTGCAAAACACTATGACTCAGACAAAAGAGTGATTTTTGGACCTCAATGGAGAGTAATGGCCAATTTGACTGAGGAATCTATAGCCAATCCATTCAACATTGGATCACATCAGAAGCTGTTAAAAGTAAAATTGAAGATAACATAACAATTCTATGATGATGATCCAACTTAGGCTTTGGAGATGATGAATATCAATTGGATGGAGAAGCCAAAGTACCATTATTCTAAGCTGCCCAAAAAATTACATAGGAGTGACTTTAAGTTGGAGTATAATGACATGATTACTCTCCTTAGTAGAGTAATGGGATTGGAAAATGATTTTATCTTTGAGAGTTGGATGTTCTATGTCATCTACTAGATTAAGAAAGGAACTCATTATCACTGGGAAGACACTATCAGTGATAATTTAGACTTGTAGTTGAGAAGTGTACATGAGACTAAGAAGTTTACCATGACATCATATATTGTGTATATGTTGGCTTGGCCTTCAAGTATAAGGGTCTGAGTTACAAAGGGACAATAGGCCAAGATAGGGTGTATGACATTTACCATAAGTTATAGTTTAATACTTCTAATTATAGGAGGGTCAATGATGATTTTTTAATGTATATTACAAGAACTCTATAGGATGCTCTCCATGTGAAAATTTCAGCAAAAGCAATGGATCTCATGAAGAAATATAGATTATGGTTCGTTCAATTCCCAAGGTTTACCTATATTAGAGTACATAGATCCCCACAGGTTTTATTCAAGCTTCCTAGGTACCCTATTGATAAGCTCATATTACTAGAGTTGACTAGGCAGTTGGCTGCATTTGATGTTATTTTGAAGAATATGCATAAAACTGGGTTTGGTACTGACTTTCCTTTGAGAATTGGTAGCTTGGAGGCATGTCCATCTATACATAGTGCACATCATTTAGAGAAAGAGATGGCTCACTTACATTTGTATTCTCATTATGATATAGGTAGCTTTGATCCCTATGGAGTTGAACAAAAGATGGAAAACATGAATTATAGACATAAGGAACATATTGAAGACTATTGGGAAAATTGCAGGGATGAATTTGAGGCTATTAAGAGAAATTGTTCAAGGATTTCCTTGAAAATGATCAAAATTCATAGAGTGTCCAATGTCCCTAATCAGGTGGATGATGAGGAGGATCCTATTCAGTATCATGTTTACACGCAATATCAAGATAGGCCACTTCTTGCCATCAATTGGTTAGAGGATGAAATTGTTGATTTGGATCAAATTACTGCTCCTGTGTTGAGGTATTCCAAGCAATGGGTAAAACACAAGGTATTGGAGTTAGAAGCTATAGGTACTAAGTTCACATTTGATCTATTGGGATACTTGGACTCTCATTCAAAAGAGGAAACTAAGAATACACAAGATGACACTACAGTTCCTCATGAAGAGGAAGGTATAGAAGAATCATAGTTTGTGATAAAAAGAAGAAATAGGAGTCAAGATAAAGGAAAAGATCTTAAGAGACAACCTACTACAAAAGAAGAAATCCAACAAAAGAAATTGTTGAAGAAGGAAGTGTAGAGGCTCAACCCTCTAAGAAATGAATACTTGTTACAAAAGAACAAAAGATGGCCAAGTCAAAGAATTAAAAGGTTGGTGAAGAGGACACAAATCAAGCTAAAGTAATTGATATAGAGATTTATGGAGAGATGCCATAGGTATATGTTAGAATAAGTTCTCCCAAGTAGAAGGTTCCTCCTGCAAAAAATTTTGAAGATATGGTGAATGAACATGGGGAGAATCCCGAAAAGACATCTACTAATGAAACTAAAGTGTAAAGAGAGCAGTTATAGGAAATAATACTCCTCCTCCATCTCCTATTCAAAATGTACAAGTTGATGAAGAGGTTGTAAGTGAGGAATAAAATGTCTCTAGAAACCCTAAACAAGAAGAAGATGAAGATGTACCAACACCCAAGAGTGGAGAGTTGAGTGATTTCAGAAGGCAATTGGAACAAATGGTCCTAGAAGTACAAAGTAAAGATGAAAAATTAGAAATAACCGAGGAAATTCCTTCTCAATCTAGTGAGAAGGAACATGCTCATTTGTCAGATACTGAAAATAAAGATGAGGGACAACAAGATCGGGATGATACTGATAAAAATCTAGAGGACATTGAAGATTATCCATACAAGGATCAACATGAGAATAATGTTTCTTTAGATAATGAAGAAATGGAACAATCAAATGCTCCTAATTGGTTGAAAGAAATATTGAATCCGAAGCCAATCATTATGGAAGAAGAGACTTCAGATTGCGGTAAGTTTCTAGCTAGTTTGGGTAAATAAAAGGAGAGAAAGAAAGCAAGGATAATCTCTAGAATGACAAGGGATGAAGCTAACAATAGAGTTATCCATATTGCTACTCCTGTAAATGACAAGCACAATGAAGAGGTGAAGCCATTTGACTACAAGGTAGAAACTATCAATTTAGGCCCATCTAAAAAGGAAAAAGAGGAGGTAGATTTATAGGAATTTGTGCAAGTCATTCTTAAGAGGCTAGATAATGAAAAAAAGAAAAAGAAAAGTTGCAAAAAAAAATGAAAGAGGTGCAAAGATATGTTCAACATCTGGTTAAGCCTTTGCAAACACAATCTAGTGAAGGTATCCCATTTTCAGAATGGTTATTGTCTAAAGATGTTTCAGAGATTGAGAAGATGAGAACAACATTGGAGATTACTCAAACATGGATTGGCAGTGTAAGTCAAAGAGGAGATGCAATGATAGAAAAAGTGTTGCATACACATGAGAGGAATTCATATTTTCTTGAGGAGATGTCTCAACTCACCTTAGAGTGTCAAATGGAAGATGATACAACTATTGCTGAGTTAAAGAAGGTAATGGAAATTCTAGGATATGTATTGAACAAAGAGAATTTTCTCATAGAAGAAAATGTAAACAAGCCAATGGAATGGATAGAGGCATTAAATTTCAAGAGAGAGTTCATGATGCAGTAACTCAAGAAGAATTTAAATGTGGATCAACTACAAAAATGGTGGCATGAAGTTTATTCTCCAATTGATGATGGATCTGTGGAAAAAAAATCAATTTGAAGATGTAGCTATGTATATCTCTAACTTGGATAGATATCAATGGTTACAAATAGATTGGGAAATGACTTTGGTTAAATATGTAGAAGAGTAAAATACAATTAAATTGAAAATAAAGTTCATCCCAATTACAGATCAGGCTGATGTTGATAGTGTGCTTTCAAATTATATTGGCGAACTTTCTAGAGAAGGAGAAAAGGACAAAGAGGATGACATGGCTTAAATTCATTGATCAATGTGCATACCACATCAAGATTGTTGAGGTTACAAGTTGGTTGTATCTATATTTTTTTGCCAAGACCTCTTATTAATTGTAAAATGCCTTTTGAGGCCAACTTTGCAATATGTTTTTACTAATTTAAATTAGGGTTATTAAAACTACCAAGGCCAATCTATTTGGGTGACCTCATGTAAAACCTAATTTAATTTCTCTCCTAGGCTGACATGTTGAGTGCTTCTCTATATATTGAGGCCTCTTCCTCATTTGAAAGGTTGTTGTTGTTGATGCTATTGGACAAGAGATACTTGAATTGTTGCAAATTTTGGTGAAGTGAATGCAATTGAAGACATTGTATTTTGGTGTTCTTCCTTGTGTTATTTCATCTATGATAGTTCTTATGTCTAAAATATGTTATAAGTTATTTTGAGTAAGTGATTTCTTGATTAATCTTAGAGCTAGTTGCAGTTCATTTGTGTTTATGATAAAGTGTTTAAGGTGTTGAGGAATCTCCAATCCATAGTTTTAACAAATTGCTTATTGTAAGTTGTTGTGTAAAGTTAGCCTGGGCCTACTCTTCGTTGCATTGAAGTTCAATTGTGAATGTTTATGTAATTCATGCTTTTGGGTGAATGTTTGGATATTTACAATATGAAAATATTTAATACGTTTGGAGATTGCACTGTTCTTGTGGTACTATGGATTTAATCTTGGTTAAGCAAGAATTGGTTTTAGAAGATTGGTCCACCTTGAATACTCTGTTATTTGCATGATTGATCTTAGGTTTTAAAATAGGATATTTCTCTAAACCCTCATCTTTTGCTATTTCTTTAAGATCATTGTTAGAATAGGATTTATAAAGCAAAACCACATTGCTATATTTGATGAATTTCAAGCTTCCAGGATTTTATTTGTAAGGCCCCCTTGTGATTACCAGCAAACAACATTTTCACTGAGTTGTTTATGCATTGTCAAGACCTGGCATTAGAGACCTTGGGGTTATTTCTTGAGGCTTGCTGATAGAGATTTACCTTTCAAGAGAGATAGAGTACTTGTATTATGTCTAAGTTGTTGCATTTCTAAAAACACCATCAACATATTGGTGCTTGAAGGAGGTTTGATTCAACAAAGCTGGAGCATCTTTGGTCATCCATATCTCATTAAAGGTTCTAGAGAGAGACAAGATCTAAAGCTGATAAAGGGGACTTGTAGGAGTTAAAAGCTCCTACTAGGTCTAGAAGGACTAAGAAAAGTGAAGCTTCATCATCCACACCCATCCAACCATCTTCTCCATCTTCCTTTGCATCTGGTTCTTCATCATATGATTCTAAACTTACTCCCATTCCCATTCAATAACTTTAGGATGTCATCAATCAACCACTACCACCTCCACCATCAACAATGTCTTTTCTGGTAAATAACCCCTCACCCCTATCTTTCAACAATTATAATCCTATGCCTAAGAATTCCAAACATTTTTTTCTCTAAATTCAATGTTAATGATCCCAATAGAACAATCAAGGAACATATCAAGAGTTTTCAAACTTCCCTGTAAGAAAAACTAATTAATCATGAGGATGTGGCATGCAGAATCTTCTTGTATTCATTGTATAAGGAAGCATTCTATTTGTACAATCACTTGCCCGCTAGTCCTATTACTAGTTGGAATCAAATGGAGACTGCTTTTCTGCAAAAAATAAAAATTCCTATAAGTCCTAATGATTTATATATGCAGTTCATGTTGGCCAAGAGGCAAGTTAATGAGCCCATAGGTTCATTTAGTAATAGGTTTCATCATTCCTACACCCGATTACACCCACCATATGTTGTGGATGATGCATTAGCTAGGGAAGTTTATTATGACACCCTAGATAGTCTTACTTCTATATTTATTAAGAGGATGCATCAACCTCCAACTGCATTGATTGATGCATATGTGGAGGCAGTCAAGGCTAGTACAAATTTAAGGAAACATCTAGCAGGACCTTTGCCATCATTAGGACTATTTTCTCACCCTGGACAAGTTCAAGGATTAAACCAAGCTATGGCTAATCAGACTCCCATAATGAATCTAGTTCCTCATATGTCTTTGGTTCCACATCCAGGTTCTCCATTAAATCAAGCTCAACCAATTCCTAACTATTTGCAGAATTCAAGTCATATAGCATACCCTCAACAATAGGCCCACATCTCAACCTATTGGGAAAATTCTGAAGTATTGAACCAATCACAAAACTCAGGCTCACACCTTGTCTATTTGCAAAACTCTATGAGTTCTATGCCGACACAAAGTAATTCAGACAAAGAAATGCTAGATGAGTTGACAAAGCAATTGAAGAAGTTTTCCATAGAGGTTGCCTATCTAAGGAATCAGAATAGTCAATTGTAGGCTACATAAAGAAGTATACAATCCAATTTAAATCGAGATAGTAGAGGTTTTACACAAGGTCAGGGACAAAGCTTTGAAAGAGGAAAAAGTTTGTGGAATTTTTTTGAGAGAGGTCAATCATCAAGGTAGAATTTTGATAGGAGGACACCCCCAGGGTAGAACAAGACATGGAATACTAGGCCTAATAATGAAGGATTCTTGACACCATTAGACCCGCTTGGTAATCAAGAGAAGTCATCAAGTGCAATCCTCTTGGTTGAAGCTGCATTAGTTGGATATTATAGGCTCCATAAAATAACACAACATTCTGAATTGGACTAATCTTGAATTCCAGACTAAAACTACTATATTCCAAATGGAAGTTTAGTAGGTTACTGGAAATAATTCAAATGGACAATAAATTGTACCATTAGATCCCTATGATTCACCAATATTGGTGTTGAATCAAGCTCCCTTCCCAGGAAGTGAAGAGAATGGATTTGAAGAAGAATCAATTGAACAAGGTACTAAGTTGGAACGTGTATGTAATGAAGAATCAGTATCTCAATTGTTTGAAGATAATGATACTATTGATAATGGTCCTTTAGATGGAGAAGAATGTGGGATAAATGAAGTTCAAATGTTTCATCAATGTACAAGGCCTTATGATATGAGGAATAGGCAAGCTGGAGGACCTTTCACCACTTCCACTCCAAATAATTTTAGTACCCCCCGATCAAAATGCAAGCAACAATCCTTCTTACTCGAAAGTGCCCACATAATACTTTTCAAAAGGGGGACCTTCTGATTCTTCCAAACGAGGACATATTGATGTTGGAAAGGAGAAGCAAGTGGAGCAAACTAAGAGCAATCAAATGATATGACTATGACCCAAATTGGTGAATATGTGGTTGAAGAGCTCAAGAAGGTAAAGGTTATCCTCTCTTCGTTTGAATCACAAGACACTTCTAAGTTAGGAGTTATCACAATTAGGAGTGTTGTCCTTGAATCTTTAGGTGGAAATGTACCTTCTAAGTTATCACAAGACACTTCTGCAAAAAGAGTTGGTTTTAGTGAGCCAGTGGTCAAGGAAGTAATTGGGAAAAACCAGAGTTCGTAGCAAGGAAGAGACCAAGTTAACTAGCCAGCTAAAGATCAAGTCTAGTTTCAGTCAAAGGATAGGAGCAACAAGAAGGATAGGACCCATGTAGCCCACATTGAGACTCTGGTAAGTATTTTCCAATGGAAGCCAAAAACTCCTCCATTCTTGATCTTTGTTCGTATATTGGTAAAAATCTACACAACTATTTGTTGGATTTTGGGGCTTCCACACATGTTATTCCATTTTCCATCTACAAGGCTTTAGGAATTACTCCTGCTCCTTCCCAATGTAAGGTTACTCAACTAGACAACACAAAGGTGAGTGTGGTAGGTGAATTGAATATGATCCCTATGTAGCTTGCATCAGACTCGCAGGTGCAACAAATCATCAATATCTGAGTAGATGATATACCAGATGCTTATGGGATAATTCTAGGAAGGGATTTCATGAGAGCACTTAACAGATATACCTCTACAGATCATTCTCATATGTGGCTCCCATGGAAGGGGATCCCCAATAAGATCAAGATTGAACGAGAGCCAAGAATGAAGTATCTAATCATGAAATACCAAAATACATCAAATGAAGTGTTTGTTTCTAAGGAAAGTTTAGGAAATTATGTCTTAGTTGTAGCCATTGGAGAAACAAAAGAATACGAGGTCTTGATGATGCATGATACACCTAGGGACCTCACTTAGAGTTCTAGTAGTATGGAAGCAATTGTGGAATTAGACGAAGATGGTGAACAAGATGATGGTAACCTCAGTTTGTTGGATTCTTTCAAGAATTTATTCAAAAGTGTATAGAGGATCAGATCAACCTTGGTAGGGAAATGAACTTTGAGGAGTTTTTACTGCCTTGCTGGTGTAGAGTTCATAATTCCTCACATCCTAAACTTGAATGTTGTCTTTGTCAGACAACTGTGGAGAAAATTAAGAGATGTATTAATCCTTCCCTAGCAGTTAGGATTAATGTTCAAGAAATCCAGAATGAGCAAGAGGATAAACAATAGGTTGTGCAAGAGGAGTCCTCATCAAGTAAGAGAAAGGGTGCAAAAAATATAAAAGGTACATGTTTTTCTAAGTTTTAGACACTACGGTTTGATGGTTCCAAGTCGAAGCAAGGAGTTGGTGCAGGATTTGAGTTGGTAAGTCCAATAGGTAAAACATTCTTTGCTGCACATAGACTATAATTTAATTGCACCAATAATGTAGTTGAATATGAGGCTTTGATACATGGATTACTAATGGCCCTAAGAAAAAAGGTTAAATCTTTGCAAGTTTTTCGGGGATTCAAAATTAGTGGTTAAGAAAGTTAGGAGATAGTACTCATGCCATGATCGAAGGATGAAAAATTATAGGCATAGAGTATGGGACTTGAAAGAAGGATTCAATACATTTAATACTCAATTGATAGACCGAAGCAAGAACCATATTGTTGATGCTTTGGCACAAGCAATAGGTACTTTAGAGCCATTATCTTTATCAAGTTTGAAAAGATTCACGGTTGAGCTTACCCCAGTCCTTTCAGTACTAGATAATCTGACAAAATTTTAGGTATTTGAAGATGACAAGCACATTCTAGATTTTATTACTAGTTCTGATGTCTTTTCTTCTCAGATAATTGATGATATAGAACCACAATAGGTAGAGTTAGATATGGAGGGGATAATGAATATTAGGACAAACATAATTCCTAGGGGAATGGTGCAATTGGAAAGGATCTTTGATTTGGACAAAATAAGAGATCAAGATCAATAGGCTAAAAGGGATTCAATAAGTATCCAATTTGATACATATAACATGGGTACTCTAGATCAAGTGAAGAATGTGACCATTGGCAAGGTATGCACTCTTGAAGAGAAGAAAGGTATAATTGATGTATTACATGTCTATCAGGATGTTATAGCTTGGAGTTATAAAGATCTCATACATGTCTATCAGGATGTTATAGCTTGGAGTTATAAAGATCTCATACATGTCTATCAGGATGTTATAGCTTGGAGTTATAAAGATCTCAAGACTTATGACACTTCAATAATTACACATACCATTCCTCTCAAGCCAGATGTAAGGCCTTTTAGATAGAGGCAGAGGCCAATCAATGCTTTGCTAGAACCTGTTATTCAGAAAGAAGTACAAAAGTTGTTATCTGCCCACATCATATTTCCCATCAAACACTCAACCTGGGTGGGAAACTTGGTCCCTATAAGAAAGTGTAGAGAAGGGGGATTTTCTACTCATGAGTCTCTTTATTCTCAAGAGATTCCAAAGGGGTGAACTACCCTAAACTACCTAAGGAACAATGCGATAGTTTCAAAATATGGAGTAGAATCACAAAGGTTTTCTAGACAAACTGATGAATTCTCTTCCAAAGGATCACAACATGGAATAAGGATGACATCGAGGCATGCTGGAGTCCAAGAGGCACACTGGTGTCTTGTACGTACCATAAACTAAGTTTATAATTTTTTTTAGCAAAGTGTCTACTTCTAACAATCAGATTATTGAGAATTTTTAGAATGTGGGAAAATAATAGAATGTAACAGAACTGAAATGGAGTAAATTACAAATGATAAATTTAAAGAGGATGTGAGATAGAATATGCTCACAAAAATCCAAGTAATGGAGCCTCCAACAAATGAATATCTTCAATACCTGCATGCATAAGATGGGGAGAAAATGTTAGGACTGTATAGGGGTTTGCCTCAGTCAAACCCCCATTTTCATATTCCCACCTCCACGGATAGCCAGATAGATAGAGAAAGATAATAGGAATAAAATGAATACAAGAGTGATAAAATAAATCCTCACTCAAGGAGGAGAACCCGTATCACAAGGATGTGATAAATCCAAAGATGCTTGCAAGCACAAGGTGAGAGAGATATTAGCTACAAGGCTTAAGGAAGCCAAAGAGATCAAGGATAAAAGAGAGGGTTGCAAGAGCCAAGAGAGCTGCAAAGATAATTGTAAGAGTTTGAGAGTGTTGCAAAGATAGTTGCCAAGAGAGCTTGAAAGTGTTGTTGAAAGCTGTGGAGAGAGCTATGCAAGATTGAGGCTATTGTAACAAACAAGGGAGTTGTGCAAGCAAAAAAAGGATGGGAGAATGTTTGAGAGAGAAGCCAACAAGGAGAAGAAGATAGAAGGCCAAATGGATTGAAAAGATGACTTTTAAAGAGGGAAAAGAAAATTCTCCAACCGTTACAAGGAATCCAAGGTCGTTACCATTGATAGAAGTAGCTGACAAGTGGAAAACATGCTCATAAATTATCATTTGAACGTTAAAATGTCACAAGATGCTAGCACATTACATAGAAATTTGTGCAACATGCTAGTGTCCAGACACATCATGCTACAAAATGATGAGAATGGGAAAAGCATAAGGTTTGATGTGAAGTTGACACATGAGGGTAGTGTTGAAAAAGGGTCCTGAGCATCTTGAGAGGGAAAAAGGCTAATGTAGGAGCTAAAATGAGCCTACAAAAATACTAAGGGAGTGGACACTAAAGTAGATACAAGAATGTATGTAAAATTGCAAGGGGTGCAATTTTACAACATTACATTTTTCCCCCACTTTAGCGGGCATATGAATCTACACTAATATGCATGCTAAAGGAAATTTACTAAACATAAATAACATGATTATTGCAAAAGGATACTGTAGAGGAAGCAAACAACTCTTCGAACCAAGGAAGCATGCCCCTAGGTTGAAGACCTAGAAAAAAAACACATTAGACAAGAAAGACCTGCACAATACAACAGGGTTAGAACATAAAAAAACCATTAAATCACGGGGTTAGAATATAGAAAAACACACACACACAGGTAGACACAAAAAATTAAAGGATTTGAGTCAGAAAAGTGAAAGAGACCTTTATGTAAAGGGTTGTCTTAGTATTATGCATCATCACCAAATTAAGAAATAACACATAATAGTTCTAAAATAGAGAGAAGAATGTAAGGATTGATTGCTTTGCGAGAAGAATGCACCCAAAATTTAGGGAATCAACCAATATCAAAGAGAGAAAGAGTATATACTCAGGATGAAGAAGATGTAGATCTTTGATCTAGTATACACAATTGAGAAGAGAAGACAAGAGAAGCAAAAAGGTTCAAGAGAGAGAAAGAAGGAGGAATGAAAATTCCAAGAGAGATAGCTCCATAGGTCCTTGGACCCAAGGAGAGTTGAAAAAATGCACCACAAATCCGAAGATCTAGGTACAAAAGTTGAACAAAAGGCTCTGTAGGTACTGTCTCCTACAGAGTGTTGAACAAAGTGCACTAGAGGCCCATAGACCAACAATGAACAGATCCTGCAAGATGAAAGTTCTTTATAGGTCCTCATACTTGCAAAGAAGGCACCCTAGATACTCTCTCCTAAGGTAAGCCCTATGTAGGGTTCTCCATAGAGTTGATTGGTCCTCACAGGTGCTCAGTCCTGCGAGGATAATTGAAAAGAAACTTCACTGGTGCACCTGCAAGGAAACATGTTAATCCATAGAATAAACATGTTAGGAAAGCTTGATACAAGGGAGCTCTACAACTTCTTGGTCCTATAGAGAAAGACTAATCAAAGAAGCCTGTGGCTATTGCAAGTTGTGTTGTAGGACAATCACATAAAGATAGGTCTAGTTGGGTTGCCCCCAAGCTAGATGCCAAGATACAAAGAAGGTCTAGTTAGACTTCCCCCAAGCTAGATTCCAATGAATTAATTCGAGAGAAAATATTTCAAAGGGACTCCCTTAGGAACCCTTCAAAATAGCAAGGGGCCTACTTAAGGGGACGCTCCAATTAAAAGATAGAGAGAAGAGAGGGGGTCCTTAAGAAGGACACACATCTCCAGAACAAGTTATCACTACCCCCAACATACATGGGAGGATAACCATACAAAATACTTAGAACATACAGGATAAAGGTAGAACTCGATATCACTTTTCATTTGAAGAAGAGGTAGGTGCATCAAAAAACAAATGAGTGATGGCATCTGAATCAAGAAGTTGCTGAATTTTATCCTTCAAGGCCTTATATTCACTAGTGGAATGGCCAAGCACTTGATGGTATGCATAGAAATATTTTTTTGCTTTATCATGCTTATGAAATTTCTTATGTGTAGGAGGAAGAGTAATTAGGTGGGTTTTAGAAGCCTCAACAAAATACGCTCTTGCTCAGAAAAAGAATGAGGAGCAGGAAGCAAACCTTTCTCTTGTGGAGAAAAGTTTGACTGCTCGCAAGAAGAAGACACAAAGATAGAAGACAAAGGTGGATGAATCAATCCAAGAGAACAAGGTTTAGTAGAATTCATGTCATTCAACCATGGCTTTTGTTTAGATTTTCCATTCAAGAAACCAAGTCCCAAATTATGCTTACAAGGTACACATTCTATAGGGACTTGAATGCCTTGTTCATTACACTCACAACATTTATGCCCATATCCATATTTAGTGACAAGATTAAAGCTAGGGCTATAACGTGCTTGCAAATATTGAGGAGGAGGATCTTCATAGAGAGAATTATTCTAGCAAGGGGGATCATACTCTTCTATGGGATCACCGCTAGCCTTCTTGATAGGACTACCAACATTAACCTCTTTAATAGAAGTGCGATCATATTCCTCAGAAGGAGGAGGATCAACATTAAGAACATTACATTTATTTCTCACATTATCCCACAATGCAGAAGAATGATCATCTTTGATGGTAGGTTTAGATGATGTTATCAGGAAGTTTAAGTGGATTGGGTCAACTTTACATTCTCTAATGAAGTTTGTAAAGTCTAAGGAACCCCAATCATCACCAAGACATGCATTCTTTTGAGAAGTAGAAAGAGTAGACTTAATATTTCTTACTTTAAAAGGATCTTCTTTAGGGACATCTATCTCGAGAGTATCTTGTGTAATAGGTACTACAAGAGTAGAAATCAACACATTGGAAGACATTGAAGGGATAAGAGTAGGCACAACAAAAGCATGACCAATAGCTTCCATCTCACATAAGTGCATAGCATCAGGGTCAACCTTGACTGTGACTACTCAATTGTTACAAATGAACTTAATAGATTTATGCAAGGTAGATAGGATTGCACCCATAGCATGAATCCACGGTCTACCAAGAAGAAGGTTATATGGTAACTTTTTTGACATAACATATACAAGGGTGGGTACAGTAATAGGTCCCAAACTCAAAGGTAAGACTATCATGCCTAGGGTTTGTACCCACAAATGACAACAAAAGAAGCATTAAGACAAGATGAATCAATATTAATCTTAGGAAATAGATTAATGCTACATACATTGAGCACTAAACCGACATCAATGAGAGTACGTATAATGCTAATATTATTAATGTTAATTATAATCTTCAGAGGATCCACCTACTTCTGCACTTCCAAAGGTGGGAGTTCTTACAGATAGAACATGATATTCAATGAATCCGCATGAACGTGAGCCATCAATGCATTAACATCCATTGGAATAGTTGATATTCGACAAATCTACACGAACGTGAGCCATCAATGCATTAACATTTGTTGGCCTAGTAGAGGTAGGAAAGAGGATATTTTTCAAGGATTCTTGGAGCATACCTTGATAAACTGGAGCAGATTGAAGCAAGTCCCATAGTGAGATCTTGGCCAAAGTAACACATAGTTGCTCAACAAGATCGTAATAACCAGGTGCCTTAGTTGTAGGTTTAGGAGCTGAAGGAAGACTTGAATGAGAAGGTGGTAAAGAAGTAGGTTGATTAAGATCTTGTTTATTCTTTTTAGTATTATAAGTATGGGGTACTTCTTTGTAAGAGGGAGCCATAAAAAGATCAAGTGAATAATTATTAAATGGGGCACTATCAATAGAACAAATCCTTTTAGGAGAAGGACTAGTTGGAGGCAGATAAACGAATGGTCTCTTAGGCCTTTGAGGGGTAGCAGAGACATAAATTACATTTACAAAATCATCACAACTACTGGAATAATTATTCAAAGAAATATTCTCAACATCGATCCGGGGAGGATCAAATGTGGAAGGAGATTCATCATTCACTAATGCATCATCTCTAGAGGAGAGTGCATTGGAATAGAGACAAGATTCATCATTCACTAATGAATCATCTCTAGAAGAGAGTGCATTGGAATGAAGAGGAGATTCGTCATTCACAAATGCATCATCTCTAGAAGAGAGCGCATTGGAATGAAGAGAAGGTAGAGTAACATTAAGAAAAGTATCAATGATTTCATCTTCTTGCAACAAAATATCCTCCAAAGCAAGAGGAATTTCATGAGAAGGATCAAAGATACCAAGTGACATGGGTAAAGCCAAGTCACTATCACATGCATGAAATGGAACATCATTAACATTTTGAATATAATTAGATACTAAACTCATAAAAGAATATATTAAATTGATTTTGAAAATAGTAAGCTAAATATAATAAAAAATGAATAAATAAGTCAGCTGATCTAGAGTAGCCTAGGGGTGATAGAATTGAGAAAAATTGAAAATCTAGATTTTCAAAAAAAATTCGGTATTTTCTAGGTTCTAGTAATTTTCATTTTCAAAGGTCTTCAGAGTAGAATTTGGGGTCGAAACTTGCGTCGGTCCCTAAAATTTAGCTGTTGAATGCACTATATTTTAGTGACTAAATTATTCCTCTTGGAGACCATTCCAACAGTGTAAACGGTTTTGAATTTTGAGCACCGAGTCAAAAGTTATGACCCCACCAAGTTGGGGTAAATAAATTCCTAGTTTTCTGAAAAGTACCGTGTTCACGTCGGGTTCACCAAAATGTAGAGAAGAGGGATTCACTATTCATGAGTCTCTTTATTCTCAAGAGATTCCTAAGGGGTGAACTACCGTAAACTACTTCAAGGAATAATGTGAGAGTTTCAGAATCCGAAGGAGTAAAATTACAAAGGTTTTCTGGAAAAACTGACGAATTCTCAGCCAAAGGATGGCAGCGCAGAATAAGGATGACAATGTAGCACGCTAGAGTCCAAGAGGTGCGCTAGTGTCTTGCATGGACCAAAAACTAAGTTTATCACAAAACAACAAATTTTCCACTTCTAACAATTAGATTACTGAGAATTTCTAGAATGTGGGAAAATAATAAAATGTAACAAAATTGAAATGAAGTAAAGTACAAATGATAAAGTTAAAGAGGATGTGAGATAGAAGATGCTCACAAAAAACCAAGTAATGGAGCCTCCAACAAATGAATATCTTCAATACCTGCATGCATATGATTGAGAGAAAACGTTGGGGCTGTATAGGGGTTTTCCTCAGTCAAACCCCTATTTTGGTGCTCCCACCTCCATAGATATCTAGATAGATAGAGAAAGATAATAGGAATAAAATGAGTGCAAGAGTGATAAAAGCAAACCCCACTCAAGGAGGAGAAACTGTATCACAAGGATGTGATAAATCCCAAGATTCTTGCAAGCACAAGGTGAGAGAGATATCAATTGCAAGGCTTAAGGAAGCCAAAGAGATCAAGGATGAAAGAGAGGGTTGCAAGAGCCAAGCGAGCTGCAAAGATAACTGTAAGAGCTTGAGAGTGTTGCAAAGAGAGTTTCCAAGAGAGCTTGAAAGTGTTGTTCAAAACTATGGAGAGAGCTATGTAAGCTTGAGGCTACTTTAATGAATAAGGGAGCTGTGCAAGCAAGAACAAGATGGGAGAATGTTTGAGAGAGAATCCAAGAAGGAGAAGAAGCTCAAAGGCCAAATGGATTGAAAAGATGACTTTTAAAGAGGGAAAATAAGATTCTCCAATTGTTACAAGGTGTCTCAAGTTGTTACCATTGACAAAAGTAGTTGAAAAGTGGAAAACATGCTCAGAAATGGTCATTTGAATGTTAAAATGTCATAGGATGCTAGCATAGCATATAGATGTCCGCACAATGCACTAGTGTCTCGACACATCATGCTACAAAACAATGAGAACATGAAAAGAATAAGGTTTGACGTGGAGCTGACGTATGAGGGTAGCTGTTGAAAAGGGGTCATGAGCATCTTGAGAGGGAAAAAGGATGATGTAGGGGCTAAAATGAGCCTACACAAATACTAAGGGAGTGGACACTAAAGTGGATACAATAATGTATGTGAAATTGCAAGGAGTGCAATTTTATGACATTACAGAAAGAAGAAAGGTGAAATAAGGCTACGTGTAGACTTCAGGAATTTAAACCGTGCTTCAAAAAAAGACAACTATCTAGTCCCTTCCTTGGATGAATTGCTACAAATTGTCAATGGCTACTAGATGATGTCCTTTCTAGATGGATATTCAGGATACGGCCAAGTGATGGTGCAATATGAATACATACACAAGACAACCTTTACGACTAAATGGGGCACATTTGCATATAGAAGGATGCCATTTGGACTCATTAATGCAAGAGCCACTTTTCAGCGAGCTATGGAATTTTCCTTCAAGGATATAATTGGTAAGTGCATTATTATTTACATGGATGAATTGTCCACCTTTTCCAAAAAGAGAGTTGATCATATTTCAGATTTATGCAAATTTTTTCAAAGATGTAGAGAATTTGGTATCTCTCTAAATGCAAAGTGTATTTTTGGGACGACTAAGGCGGAGTTACTAGGTCATGTCATTTAAAAGAATAGCATTTCAATAGACCCTAAGCGTATACAAGCTATATTGAAAATGCAACCTCCCATAAGTAAGAAGGAGATGAAATCATTCTTTGGGAAAATCAAAATTTCATTTGGAAGTTTATCACTAGTTTTGCAGAGATAGTCAAGCCATTAAACACCATGTTAAAGAAGAATGTGAAGGTAGAATGGAATGTAGAGGAAAAATAAGCCTTTGAAGAAATTAAGAGGGCTATAGGAAATGCTTCGGTATTGGTGAGTCCAAATTATGCTAAACCTTTTTACATATACTCATTTGCATCAGAACATTCATATGCTAACACAAAAGTTAGATAAAGGAGATGAACATTCGATTTCCTTCATGAGTGCTCCATTGAAAGATGTAGAATTAAAGTATCCCAATGTGGAAAAAAAAGCATATGCACTGGTTAGAGGGATAAAGAAATTGAGGCATTACATTTTAAGGAATAAAGTGTTTGCTATTGTGCTTGATCCAGCAGTGAAGCTCCTATTGATGCAAAGTGAGTTGGGTGAAAGGAGAGATAAATGGGTCACTATGCTGCAAGAATATGATATTGAGATACAACCAATGAAGCTAGTAAGGGGTCAGGAATTAACAAGGACAATGGATGAAACTGGACCTAAACTTATAGCCCAACAATATCATCTACAATATGTCTCACTTGATGAGTGGTATGATGACATGGTCTATTACTTGCTCAATCAAAAGTGCCCTGCTCATTTGAATAGAGTTTAGTGTAGAGTGTTAAGATTGAAAAGTGCTAGCTACATGTTGAAAGGAGCAATCTTGTACAAGAAGAATCATGAGGGTATTTACCTCCACTGTCTGGGCAAGGAGGAAGCAACATGAGTAATCGAAGAACTTCATGATAGATACAAAATAGGTCATGGTTTGGGTCTTGCCACTACAAGTCAGATTCTATGTGTAAGATATTATTGGCCCACTCTATTTAAAGATGCACATAATCATGTAAGGACTTGTCATGTTTTCCAGACCTCAACCACCAGGGAGAAATATTTTGCTTTCCCATTACAACTAGTGATTGAGGTAAGACCATTTGCATAGTGGGGATTGGACTTCATTGGTCTAATTAACCCACCATCTTCCACCAAGCACAAGTATATCCTTACTGCTACTGATTATTTTACTAGGTGGATAGGGGCCATAGCTTGCAAACAATGCACTACTAAGGTAGTCATCAATTTCCTTGAAGTATGGATTATTAATCATTTTGGATGCCCTTTTGCTGTTGTATGTGATAATGGTTCTACTTTCACATATTTAAAATATTTTGGTTGGGCTTTTGATCAAAGGGTTATCATTAAGTTTGCTTCTAACTATTATCCCCAAGGGAATGGCCTAGCTGAATCAACCAACAAGAACCTCTTGACTATCATTCACAAATTGATTGAACAAAATCCAAAAGCTTGGCATACCCAATTAAAAGTTTCTTTGTAGGCAGAACACACATGATAGAAGACATCTTTAGGGACCTCCCCTTACCACCTGGTTTATGGACTTGAGCTGATGTTTTTGATCCAATTGAGAATCCCTACTATATAATTCACTAGTGAGTATTATGAGGAAGGGGAATGTTTAGAAGCCAATCTAGCTAAAAAAAATTTGTTGAAAGAGAAAAGGGATGAGGCATTAGAGAATTTTTCCAAGCACCAGAATGTTGTTAAGAGATGGTTTGATCAAAAATCTAAGATTAAAGCCTAAGTTAGAATTTTTGATTTGGTGCTATAGTGGGATAAGACACATGAAAAGAAAGGGGATCATGGAATGTTTGACAAGTTGTGGCTTGGCCCCTTTCAAATCTATGAAATCCTGGGAGATAATTCTTTCCATTTAAAGACCCTCACTAGAGAAGATGTCCCATTTCCAGTCAATGGGAAATATTTAAAGCATTACTTCCTTGCTTGAGTTGTTTCAGCTCACTCTTGTAAATATTTAGTTTAGGTGTTTTCTTTCCTTTGGTTTGCTCTGCTTTTGTTTGCTTTGTTTCGCTTAGTATAGGTTGCTTTGATTATTATTTTTTGGTTCTTGGGTCTTCCCAATCTTTGGTTGGGTGTGTTTATTTGTACAACAATCATTTTATCTAGGTTTGCTTTAAGTATTTCTTTTACAAACTCTAATCTTTTTTATAGATGGGATGGTGAAAGTCCTCCATTTAGTGTCACATGGTCTAAACATATAAAGAGGATAAGTCATTGAATTGAGTTAGCTCTGGAATGTGCTCAAATCTTACATTTTACACACATTTTAAGAATCCCGAGATTGTTGTTAGGATCCTTGTGAGGTCTTGTTAAGTGAAAAATCTTAGATTTATTCTTTAGCACCACTATGATTCTCAGCCCTGAGTGTGAGCTTCATTGCTTACGGGTTGAAGAGAAAAGAAATGAAAAGGAAGATAATTAGAAAGAAAAGAAATAGAAAAGAAAATATTATAAATCAAAAGAAAGAAATTAAACATTTCAGGATGATTTGAATATCTCTATTGGGGTTATGGATGTCTGGCTGGTAGTAGAGCTATGTTTGAGAGAATCACAATGATAACCTCATCGGGGTTATGGATGCTTGAATGGCAGTGAGGCTATATCTAGGTTGATTTTGGAGTTAGAATCATTCATGTAGCTTAAGTTGACTGAAATTGGTTTCTTGCAGTAACTTAGGGAGGGAAATTAACACATCTGCACACACTTGGATTTCTAGTACATGAAGGGCTGACTCATTCATTGGTTTTGAGCCTTTAGTTTATTGGTTGACCTAATGTGAGGATTGAATCCAGAGATTATAGGTTCTTGATTCTAGTTTTTCATTGAAATGCTTTGGAGCATTTCCCCAGCGAAGTTTCCATTTGTTGTGCTATTTTTGCACACAAGCCCCATTGGAGGCAGGGACCCTCCTTTTTTCTTTTTCTTTCCTATTGTGGCTTTAGGTTTCACCTTTCCCCCTTAAGGGATAGGTTGCTCAAAATTTTGGATTTGCTTCACTTGATTGAGTTTCAATGCTTTATTTGCACTTTGGGTGTTTTTTCTTCGCAACATTTTCATCTCGTTTGATGCTTAAGAGTTATGGGTTCCATGTAAATTTTTATTAAGTATCAAATTGGGCAAGTTTAGGAAAGTTTCACAGAATCCGCCTTTGGCTGGATTCCCCGAAGGTCTTATCATTCACTAAATCCTCCTCTCAATGGATTTCCCGAAAGGGTGTCATCTCACGGATTTCCCTCAATGCTAGATTTTCCTAAAGGAAGAATAGTTCGTGGAATCTTCCTCCCAACGGATTCCTTGAGATCTGTTTGCATCACTAGATCTGAGGATTTTCGGATTCCTCGAATCTGCTTTGGTGTCATTTTCCCAAAATTTTGAGGTGTCTTATCAATGCATTTAGTGATTCTGTAGTCAACGTACTCTAACATTAATGTGATAATGTAGCATGATTTATATGCATTCTTCCTCATTATTCATTATTTTTTTTAGACAGTTGTATTTATGGAGAGCATTTGGGAATTCTTTCATTTGGAAGGCATGGATTTCTGATACATCAAGTCATCAACTATTTTTAGTTAGGCATTCTTACATTTGGAAGGTGTGGATTTCTTGCATTTGAAAGGTAGCTATTTTTAGTATTCTAGCTCGAAAGGTAGGGTTTTCACCCACTGAATGTTCCATTGTGGTTGCATTAAGAAGTTTTATGATCTCTTGATAATTTTATGAAATGGGTTTGATGTTGCTATTTGCATTTTATGGCCACTTGTTTTTACAATTTCCACTTCAAGCTCGTTTCATCTGTATTTGATTTCACGTGGGTTTGGTTTTGATTGATCAAAATTTTGTTTTTCCCTTGAGTCTGCACTAGTTTCTTGGTTTTCTTTTGTTTGGAGTTGGGTAGCTAGGGCATCATTGTAAAGGTTTTGGGTTCTATGGATTTTCATCATTAAACATGAAATAGGGCATCCATATGTGTATCAGGGAGCTATGGTTTCAAGATCTTGATTTCAGCGATGCATTTTGTGATTGCATGATATGAGTTAGGGTGTATATTTGTGTTAAAATGATCAATTTGATTGTGGTACTCTGAGTTGAAGGATAGCTATGTAAAAACCCTAATTCTATGCATAAACCCTAGTTTATAGTTTTAAGAATTGAATTGTGATGCCAAATGATCTATCGATGACTTGGTCTTAGATTTGGTTTGAAATGTGATATTGTTATTAAAATTTAAGTCAAATCTTAGTTTTTACGTGAAAGGATCTCAATGAAATCAAATCTTGAGTTAGAAGTTTAGGATACCCTTGCAGAATCCTTAGCGTCATGAAATCCTTGAAGGCATAAACCTTCGTAGAATCCATCCTCAGGTGGAAAACTTGAGAGTCGTGTTCTTTGCAAAATCTGCGTGGACATAGAATGCCCCAGATTCAATCCTTTCATAGAATCCACAAAGCCTCAGATTCCTCAAATTCGTGAAGGTTTGAAATCCCTGAAGTTGTGAGAGGCATGATATATCTTTTAAGATTGATCTTGGGAGTAATGTAAGATGAGTTTTATGGTATCAAGGGTGTTTGGTAATTGAAATTTGACTAAGCTTCCTTTGATTCATGGAATCTGCCTAAGCAAGGACTACCTGAAGGTCTTTCCTTTCACAAAATCTGTGGAGATGTAGATTCACCGAAATCCATTCATAGCCGAAATCTGTGAAGAAGGGAAAAACCTAAGGTTGTTTAATGATTTATTTTAAAGGGTTTATAACTTGATTTTAATGATATTTATGATGATTTGAGATCAATTATATATTGAATATATACTTTCATGATTACTCTAAGAATGCAATCAGGTTTTAGTGATGAATCATACTTGACATTTTAGTAATTATGGTCTTTTAATCAGATGCAGGAAAAATCTAGCAAAGGGAAGGATTCTAAGGAAAAATCAACTGAGCTAGTTAAGGAGGAACTTACTAGAGTTGAAAGAATGAAGTATGACTCAAGGGAACATAGCTAGAAACAAAGATAATATCAACATGGGGCAAGGTTGGAGATACTAATATGGGCCATGTAGATTATGAATACTTTAGGTAAAGAATGCACTACAATGCACCCACTTCCTTGGCATAAATATCGGTACATACAGGGTTGGTACAAGTTGCTTGATTCCCACCTTCAGTGTAGTGTCCTTAATTAATCATGGAGTGTGTGAAACACTATGAATTAGATGGAAGAGTGATTGTTGGACCTCAAGGGAGAGTAATGGCCAATTTGATTGAGGAATCAATAGTTGAGGCCTTCAACATTGGATCACATCATAAGCTGGTAAAAGTAAACTTTAAGATAGCACAACAGTTCTATGATGATGATCTAGCTCAAGCTTTGGAGATAATGAATACCAATTGGATGGAGAAGCCAAATTCACATTATTCTAAGCTTCCCAATCAATTACATAGGAGTGACTTTAAGTTGGAGTATAATGACATGATTACTCTCCTTAGCAGAGTAATGGGATTGCAAAATTCTTTTATCTTCAAGAGTTGGATATTCTATGTCATCTACCAGATCAAGAAAGGAATTCATTATCAATGGAAGACACTACCAATGATAATTTGGACTTGCAGTTGAGAAGTGTACAAGAGAGTAAGAAGTTTACCATGACATCATAAATTGTGTAGATGTTGGCTAGGGCCTTCAATTATAAGGGTTTGAGTTGCAAAGGGACAATAGGCTAAGATAGGATGTATGAAATTGACCCTCAGTTATAGTTTAATACTTCTAATTATAGGAGGGTCAATGATGCTTTTTAATGTATATTACAAGAACTCTATAGGATTCTCTCCATGTGAGAATTTTATTAGAAGCAATGGATCTCATCAAGAAATATGGATTCTAGTTCATTCAAATCCTAAGGTTTACCTCTATTAGAGTACATGGATCACCACATGTTCCATTCAGGCTTCCCAGGTACCCTACTAATTAGCTCATATTACTAGAGTTGACCATACATTTGGTTGCATTTGATGTCATTTTGATTAATATGCATAAACTGGGTTTGGTGTTGACTTTCCCTTGAGAATTGGTAGCTTGGAGGCATCTCCATCTATATAGAGTGCACATAATTTAGAGAAAGAGATGGATCACTTAAATTTGTATTCTCATTGTGATAGAGGTAGCTTTGATCCCTATGGAGTTGCACAAAAGATGGAAAACAAGGATAATAGACATAAGGAGAATATTGAAGACTATTGGGAAAACTGTAGGGATGAATTTGAGGCTATTAAGAGAAAATGTTCAAGGATTTCTTGGAAATGATTAGACTTCATCAAGTGGCCAATGTCCCTGATTAGGTGGATGAGGAGGAGGATCCTATTTAGTATTATGTTTACATGCAATATCAGGATAGGCCACTTCTTGCAATCAATTGGTCAAAGGATGAAATTATTGATTTGGATGAAATTACTGCTCTAGTGTTGATGTATTCCAAGTATTGGGTAAAACACAAGGTATTGGAGTTAGAAGCTACAGGTACTAAGTTCACATTTGATCGGGAGACATGGAATCTCATTCAGAAGAGGAAACTGAGAACACACAAGATGGCACTGTAGTTCCTCATGAAGAGGAATGTACAGAAGAAGCACAATTTGTGATCAAAAGAAGAACTAGGATTCAAGATAAAGGCAAAGAGACCAACTGCTACCAAAAGAAGAAATCCAACAAAATGAATTGTTGGAGAAGTGCAAAGGCTTAGCCCTCTAAGAAAGGAAAACTTGTTATTGAAGGAAAAAAGATGGCCAAGTCAAATAAGGAGAATGTTGGTGAAGAGGTCACAACTCAAGCTAAAGTAGTTGATATAGAGAGTTCTAGAGAGAAGCCATAGGTATATGTTCGAAGAATTTCTCTCAAATAGAAGGTTCCTCCTATAGAAAATATTGAAGACATGGTGAATGAACATGGGGAGGATCCTAAAAAGACATCAACTGATGAAACTAAAAGTGCAAAGAGAGAAATTATAGGAAATAATACTCCTCCTCCATCTCCTATTCAAAATGTACAAGTTGATGAAGAGGTTGTAAATGAGGAAGAAAATGTCTCTAGAAACCCTGAACAAGAAGAAGATGAAGATGTACCAACACCCAAGAGTGGAGAGTTGAGTGATTTCAAAAGGCAATTGGAAAGAATGGTCCAAAAAGTACAAAGGAAAGATGTAGAATCAGAAATAACCGAGGAAATGCCTTCTCAATCTCCTGAGAAGGAACATGCTCATGTGTCAGATATTAAAAATAAAGATGAGGGATATCAAGATTAGGATGATACTAATAAAAATCCAGAGGACATTGAAGATCATCCATACAAGGATCATCATGAGCATAATGTTTCTTTAGGTAATGTAGATATGGAACAATCAAATGCTCCTGATTGGTTGAAAGAAAGATTGAAGCCCAAGCCAATCATTTTGGAAGAAGAGACTCTAGATTACGGTAAGTTTCTAGCTAGTTTGGGTAAATCAAAGGAGAGAAAGAAAGAAAGTATAATGTTTAGAATGGCAAGGGATTAAGCTAACAATAGAGTAATCCATATTGCTACTCTTGTAAATTTCAAGCACAAGGACGAGGTGAAGCCATCTGACTACAAGGTGGAAACTATCAATTTAGGCCCATTTATAAAGGAACAAGAGAAAATTTACAGCAAACTATGCAAGTCATTCTTAAGATGCTAGATAATGAAAAAAGGAAAAAGAAAAGATGCAACAACAATTGAAAGAGGTGCAAAGATATTTTCAACATTTGGTTAAGCCTTTGCAAACACAGACCAGTGAAGGTACCCCATTTTCAGAAGGGTTATTGTCTAAAGATGTTGTTTCAGAGATTGAGAAGATGAGATCATTGTAGATTACTCAACAATGGATTGGAAGTGTAAGTCAAAGAGGAGATGCAATGATAGAAAAATTCTTGCATACACATGAGAGGGCTTCATCTTTTCTTGAGGAGATGTCTCAACTCACCTTACAGTGTCAAATGGTAGATGATGCAACTATTGCTGAGTTAAAGAAGTTAATGGAAATTCTAGGAGATGTGTTGATCAAAGAGAATGTTCTCACAGTAGAAAATGTAAACAAGCCAATGGAATGGATAAAGGCATTAAATTTGAAGAGAAAACTCATGATGAAGGAACTCAAGAAAACCTCAAAGATCCAAAACAAGGTAAAATAGATATTTGGTAGTTGTGTTGCATTTTTGGAAATTGTTATAGGGAGGAAGAAATTTGGAAAGAAGAATTTAAATGTGGATCAACTACAAAAATGGTGGCATGAAGTTTATTTTGTAGATGAGGATGGACCTGTGGTAGAAGATCAACTTGAAGATGTAGTTGTTTATATCTATAACTTGGATAGATATCAAGGGTTACAAATGGATTGGGAAAGGACTTTGGTTAAATATGGAGAAGAGTTCAAGATAATTAAATTGAGAATAAAATTCATCACAATTCTAGATCAGGATAACCTTGATAGTGTGCTTTCAAATATTGGATAACTTTCTAGAGAAGGAGAAATGGACAAAGAGGATGACATGGCTTAACTTCATTAATCAATGTACATACCATATCAGGATTGTTGAGGTTACAAGTTGGCCATATCTAGATTTTTGTGTCAGGACCTTTTATTAATTGTAAAATTCTTTTTGAGGTTGACTTTGTAATATTTTTTACTAAATTAAATTAGGGTTATTAAAACTGCCAAGGCTGATCTGTTTGGCCAACCTCATGTAAAACCTAATTTAATTTCTCTTCTAGGTTGACACGTTGAGTGCTTCTCTATATATTGAGGCCTCTTCCTCATTTGAAAGGTTGTTGTTGATGTTACTAGACAAGAGATACTTGAATTGTTGCAAATTTTGGTGAAGTGAATACAATTGAAGACATTGTCTTTTTGTGTTCTTCCTTGTGTTATTTCATCTATGCATTATTATTTTGTCTAAAATCTATTATAAGTTATTTTGATTAAGTGATTTCATGATTAAAATTAGAGCTAGTTGTAGTTCATTTGTGTTTATGATAAATTGTTGAAGGTGTTGAGGAATCTTCATTCCATACTTTTAGCAATTTACTGATTGTAAGTTGTTGTGTAAAGTTAGCTTGGGCCTACTCTTTGTTGCACTCAAGTTCAATTGTGAATGTTTATGCACTTCATGATTTATGGGTGAATGTTTGGATATTTACGATATGAAAATATTTAACACCTTTGGATATTGTATTGTTCTTGTGATACTGTATATTTAATCTTTGTTATGCAATAATTGGTTTTGGAAGATTGGTCCACCTTGAATGCTCTATTATTTGCACGAATGATCTTAGGTTTTAAATTAGGATATTTCTCTAGAAATCTTCATCTTTTGCTATTTCTTTAAGATCATTGTTAGAATAGAATTTAGAAAGCATCACCACATTGTTGCATTTGATGAATTTGAAGCTTCCAATATTTGATTTGTAAGGCCCCTTGTGATTACCAACAAATCATATTTTCATTGAGTTGTTTATGCATTGTCAAGACCTAAAATTTGAGACCTTGGGGTTATTTCTTGAGGCTTGGTGATAGAGATTTTCCTTTCAAGAGAGATAGAGTACTTGTATTTTTCTAAGTTGTTGCAGTGCTAAAAACACCATCAACACAATATTATTAGGGCCTTGAGATTATTGTAGGATATAATTTAAGATGTCTATATGTGTAACATGCCCATTGTTCTCCCTAGTAAATCTACTAAGTTTTACCCACATGTAATTAGCTATGCATCTAATGTAGAGAAATACAAATATTTCTTTTCCATTCAATAATAAATGCATCATTTGAAATATAATTTTATCCAAAATTTTCTATTGCATAATCAAAGAATCATTCCAATAATATAAGTATGATTTAACTTTACATAAATATATTCAAGATAACGTTTCACATTACAATTTCCATAAATATGGACACATGATACATACATAGCTTTAACAAGTTCACATGAACTAGAAATACAAATGGTCCAAAATGTCCTTCTCCCAAATATTGGCTACCAACTACATGAGGAGAAGTGTCACTCAAGTGCTTTTCAACCAACCATAGACTAAATGCGTTCCACCGTACATCTACCGAACTGTTAGATGGCCCTACCCTTCGATGAAGAGATTTATTTGGTAACCTCATCCTTCAAATAGCCTTTCCCAAGCATAGTGATGTGTCCTACATGTCTAGAGCCTACCATAAATTCAACCTCTAATTCTATGATATTCTCAACCTAGTATGTATTTGGATCACAATGAATTGACAATGTAGATAGTGGCTACCTACACTACTTTGGCCAAAGATTCAACACCCAATACTTTGAGTGAGGGTCATCTATATTCACCACAACAATTGCTCGATTTGTATTTTGACCCATATAGTCTATTCTATTCTAGGTTATTCCCTTTCCTATGGATTATCCTAATCCCAGGAATAACTTTCCTTTTGTCTCACATTATCTAACATGGAAAACAATTACTTCAAAGCAACTCTATCTTATGCTTCGCACCTAGAGTATCACTATACTCCGTAAAGTACTAGCATTCTACATATGGCACAAATAGTATTTATATTCATATAATAATAAAAGATAAATACATTTCAAAGACTCCTTTTACATTCCAAGTACTAACAATTATGGTGCCACCACTTAATTTTTGGCACCACCTTCCTATTGCATGCTTAGACTATTTCTAAAGGCATTTAAAATAGTTCAAACTTCCTTTCAAAAGCTTACATAGCAGCATATTATTCATACATTCTCCCTTTGTTTGGTTTGACTTAGTCTACATACTTTATGCGTTGGTGGTATTCCACCGAAAGTTGTGTTATATGCTTTGTGTGCCACATGCTATAATATGTAGTTTGCTTCACCATATCAATGCTATATTATATGTTGTGGGGGATTATCATAATAAATATCACACACACACATATATATATATTATAGATATTATATAGATGTATAGATATCTATTAATATATATATATATATATATATATATATCAACATATACATATATATTAATAAATATTCATTTCTTAAATTTTATCACATACATTTAATCAATAAAAAAGTATATATATAAATATATATGTTACAATATTAATTAACATGCACATATATTAATTTATATATACACTTTATATATTCATATACACAATATTATTTTAATATCTTATAAAAACATCCATAAACACTATAGGCATCCAAATTTGACCACTTCCATATGGTCAAAGTCATCTCCTTATTCATCCCTTTACTTGTCTACTTTGCTAGGATTAATTAAATCATTCATTTAATTAATATTTCATCATTTGCATAAGGTTCCTAAAGTATTTAATTTAATAATTAAATACTTTTACCTTCTTTCCTCTCTAAATTAAATAAATATACCACTTTATTTAATTTAGTCATGTGACCTCTTTGAATTTAAGCCAATTTTTAATTCTTCTTTTTCTCTCTCATTGTCACATCCTCCATAATCCTCTTCTAATCATAATTAGTTTAATTAATTTATGATTATGATGTGCACATGCTTAATCCTTGATTAGGATGTGTCACATCCTCCAACTTTTGCAAGTTGGTCTCTAATTCCTCTTAGCCATCTAACCCACTTCTAATCATAATTAATTTAATTAATTTATGGTTAGGATGTGTCACATCCTCCAACATTTGCTACTTGCTTCTAATCTTTAGTTAATTATCTTAATCATGTGTTTGCACAACCTTAATCAAGGTCATTAACTACATTTATCATGCCTTTTTAGTCAACCTTTTCATTTGTCTTTCTTGGTATTGACCCTCTTTTCCATGTGAATTTTAAATTTACATTTATTCCTCCTATAATCTCCTCTTCCCATGCATCTTCTAGAATATTTTGACTTGTCACATCAAGTCACATGTGGACAAAGGCTTCTCAGTTTGGACCCTTGTCTTGTCCATGAGATTTTTGCAAGTATGTGAATTTTTAATTCACATTTATTTCTCCAACTACTTTCCTTTTTCCCATGGATATTTTTGAGGAATTCTAAAATTCCTCAAAAGTCACTTTCAATCCCACTTGGGGACAAGAAGTTCCTTTTTGAGGAAATCTTCTCATTCTCCAAGGTACTTGCAAAATACTTGTCCTTCTTCCACCTCATTTACACATCACCATCCCTAAGCCATCTTACATTCCACATGTCAAGATGTGAGGGCTTGTGAGTCATCAACTCACCATAGCTCTTCATCTTGACCTTGTTGGATGAATCTCAACCGTTGAATTCTCTAGAGAATTCAACTTCCTCTATAAATACCCCCTATTTTCTCTCATTTAGGTGGTTGATCATTGGGCTAACCAAACTCTTGCAAATTTTTTATTTGAGCCATACTTAGCTAGAATTCTCATTTTCTCGCATACAACATAACATCCTCATCTATTTTCCATCCATATTGCATCTAATTCATACATCTTTCGCCATCAAGAGGAGCATATATCATGTCAACAATTGAAGGGCCAACCAAAAGGAGCAACTTAACAAGGTATTATCATTCTATCTATTTTGTTAGGTTTAACTTTTAGCCCAATCTTGAGGTGTTAGGTGTTTAGGTGGTTTCTTGCATGTTTTGTGTTGTTCATTTATGGGACCACGTTTATTCCTAATCACATTTCTAACACGCCCAATGGGACCCATAGATCGGTCTTGTTCTTTCACGTTTTCTATATTTTCATTATTTACAGGTGCAGGTTGCAGAGTGGCGAACCCGACCTATCAGACAGGCATACCTGACTTCCAAGGGTGAACTTGACCTATTAGACAAGCGTACCTGACCTTCAGGGGTGAACCTGACCCAACAAATAGGCGAACCTAAATTCCTTAAAGACCTGAAAGTTTGCAGTTTTCATAGAGGGGTGAACTTGACCTGTCCAGGGGCATACCTAACCTTCAGGGGAAAACCTGACCCAACAGACAGGTGAACTTGACCTCCACAAAGACCTGAAAGTTTGCAATTTTCATAGAGGGGTGAACCTGACCTGTCCAAGGGTGTACCTGACTTGTCCAAGGGTGAACCTGACCTGTGCAGGGGTGTACTTAACCTCTAGGGGCATACCTGACCCAATAGATAGGCGAACCTAACCAAAAACAAGTTTTTCTAGAAGGTAAAAAGTGAAATTTAAGCATTGTTTTTTTTTACTATTTTGAGTATTTCTGACCCCCTAATGTGTCTTGTTTGTTTCTGTGCAAGAATCTAATCAACATTTGGAAAGGAACAAGAAGAAAAATTACTAACAAGTTTCCTTGCAGGGTTATTTATTTATCAATTGTTGCTTGTTGTTTTTGGATAACTTAGGCACATAGTGTAATTAGGGGTGTCAATTAACCTTGTGTGTCATGCTTGTGGGTAAGCTATTTGACGTATATAATCCCCTTGTGCCATTTGACAATCCTAGGTGATGAGAAATTATAGTTTACCAAGTCCTTTGAGTCACCCTTTTACTTTTCTTAGTGGGACCTGCTTGGGGATTTCATCACCCCAAGGGACGATTCAAACCATGCATATCGACGGGGTATATAAAGGGGGGAGAGTGAAAGCTATACCTCAATCCAACCGTGTCGTAATGGGCGAAGCGTCGGGATGATGTGAAGAGTTGGTCTGAGCCTTTAGTATCTCGCTAAGGTTCTTGACTCATGCTTGTGATGGGTTGGTGTTCACGGTTTGAGCCTCACATATCATGTGTATATCGAGGACTCCCTAGCAACCATGTTCATCCTAGAATAGAAGACTCTGTTGGCCATACCCATTTCTACTAGACTTAGGATTGTGTTGTCTGAATTGTCTTCTTTGTGTGAAACTAGTAATTTTATGTTCAGTCGAGTCAGCCTTATCCTATGAATGTTGTTTTCTATGTTTTGGGTCCTTTGCCTTAGTCTTTCATCCAAAAAGCATGTTCATATTTGTCCACATGTGTACTTGACCTCTTGCACAAGCGTACCTAACCTCTTGCACAGGCATACCTAATCTCTGAACCAACCCCTTTTTAGCCTATTTCAGTCAGTTTTGATCAATCTTCAGTCCACAGGTGTACCTGACCTCTGAACCAACCCCTTTTCATCCTGTTTTAGTCGGTTTTGATCAATCTTTAGTCCATAGGTGTACCTGACCTCTTACATAGGCATACCTAACCTCTGAAACAACCCCTTTTTAGCTTATTTCAGTCAGTTTTAATCGATCTTTAGTCCATAGGCATACTTGACCTTTGAACCAGTCCCTTTTTAGCCTCTTTCAGTTGGATTTGATCAGGCTTCAGTTAGACAAGTGAACTTTACCTCGAGGGGTGGACTTGACCTTTGAACAGTCAGTTGTGCCACCCTGTTTCATCATTTCGAACTCTCGTTTCATCGTTTCGAGCACCCATTTTGTGGTTCTGAGTGACTATTCACCCATTCTAAGCATTCATCCCCCCATTCTAAAGGCCTATTTCCCCTGATTAAACATTCATTTATCCATTCAGAGTCATCATTTATCCAATCTAAGTATCCATTCATTCTTTCAGACTACCGCTCACCCATAGTTGTTCTTTCATTCTGATAGCCATTCTTTCATTTTGATAACAGTTCCTCTGTTCTGGGTTGTCGTTTCTCTATTCCAAGTTGTCATCTACCCAATTTGGGACTCCATCCATCCGTCTCGATAGTCGTTCTCTTGTTTCAGGCTCCCGTTTCCTAGTTTCGAAAGGTCACTCATCCGTTTCAGATTGTCGTTTCCCTCATTTTGGAAATCATTCTCCCATTCCACTAAAATTCCTTTGAAGTAGTTATCTGACTTGACCTAGGTGTCTGAGCTTGATCATCATCCTTCGAAACTGGCTTAGGATTGTTATCCATCCTAGGTTGGTCATCCTTATCGGCCCTATCAATCCACTTCTATCTCAAGTTGGATTCAACGTTGTCATCATACATCCACCTCTTAATCGATCAATCAACACGTTACATTACCAAGGATAATTTTTTAATTTGGTTTAGAACCCCTTCACCATCCTAGTCCTATCAATCGCTTATCAATCCAATCCTATCTCATCGATTGTCTTATTAGTCAATTTGGTCCAATCCAATTTTACCAACCATTTCATCAATCAATCCAATTCGATCTCATTGATGGTTTATCAAATCAGATCATTTATCAATCATCTACTCCAATCCTATCAAAGCAAACAATCCACTCTGATCTAATCAAATCGAATTCATTGTCAATCATCCAATCCAATCCTATCAAGTCACATCCTTATTGTTGAGTCCATCATCCAATTAAGTCAATCCTTCATCATCTTGATCATCCTCGTACCATCTTGCATGCCCGTTCAGACTCGGTCATAGACAAGGAAAATGGTCTAGTAACAAGCCAAAAATTCCCAACCGAATATACCTCAAGATCCCAACAACACTGAAAAATGTCTCACAAGATCCCAATAATGGTTCGAATATCCCTCAAGATCCCCACAATGGTACATCATCACAGTCCAACACTGATGGTCAAAACACATTGCCACCAGGAGATGAGAACATGGTCAATCAGCCTGAACTCACACTTGAGGAACATTTTAGTAACCCCACCAATGTGCAAATGACAGATCACTTGTTCAAAAAGCATGGGGAAGAAATCTTGGCCCATCTAATTGAAAAAGGTGTCAAACCTCCATCAGGTGTCGACCTATCCAAGTGTAGAAGTTCCACATCTAACATACCCCAAGGTTCACAAAATGCACCAGGTAGTACATACATCCCCAATGTCCCTCCAATGGAGGGTTGGCATCAACCTGAATTTAGCAACGTCATTCTTTATCACGTTAGAAATCCCCCACATGCCACAATCTCAGTCACGGGGGCTCCTCAAGTATCTGATCCCAATAATCCTTTTGGCTACGGCATGTTGCAAAATGTTTCGTGGCCTCTGCCATTAATGCTAACAACACCACCCCTTTCAAGTCAACCTCTAGTCAACGCTTGGGGTAACCCTTTTACTACATTGCTTCCACCTCCTAGAGCCACAAATCTACCACCACCTTCGTACACATCTTAGTATCCTCCCCAATCTAACATACCACCTCAATTACCTCTACAAGGTACATCCCAACCAAATGTTCCCCTTGGTACCCAACAACTTCCTTTGCAGAATGCCTCTATATTATCTCAGCCGCCTTATCAGCAACAACCCTCACATAATCCTTTAATTTCTTCACAATAACCACCACACCAATCACAAGGAAATCCATGCCGACCTCTTGCCCATACCATATCTTCATTCCTCGCATCCATTTTACATTCGCAAGTTCAACCACAACACAACATCCCATCTTAGCCCACACAATAGCTGACATCAGATCAACAACATCCCCAACACTATTACTATCACAACCAACAATAGTTTCAACAACAACCACCCTATGTGGCCTCCCAATAGTCACAATAGTACCTTCAGTACCAGCAAACCAATCCGCAACACCACATCCAAGCTCCTCAACATCCTGCCATACATTCTTATCAAAAAAATCCTTACTATACCTCACAACAACAACCCTAGTACCAACAAACTCCCCCAGCATACTAGCAAGGGATATCATCATCTCACTATCAAAATCCATACGTCAACCTTCAGACACTATCTCGGCAGGATCCTTCACCGTCCTATCACCCATATCCATCCAACTAGTTTTCCTCGACTCCTACACCACTGGTCAACATAGATGTATTGGAAATCAAATCTACTTTGAAAGATCTCCAAGCTGGGACTAGTAAACAATCTTTCAAATTTGAAGATATATGTCCTTATTCGTTCAATCCATCCATCTCACTAATTCCCTTCCTGAAGCACTTTGAGTTACCAAAGTTTGACAGATACAAGGAAAACAAGGATCCTAAAGCCCACCTCCAAGAGTTTTACTCCCAGTGTCAAGAGGTTATGCATAATAACAACTACCTCTTGCGTCTGTTCCCACGAAGCCTGATGGGATACGCCTTGGATTGGTTCATGGGTCTAGAACAGGGGTCTATCAAATCCTTCATAGATCTTTCAAAAAAAATTGTTTCTTACTTGTCCTTCAATCTAGAAAAAGACATTGATACCTTGGACCTTCTTAAGGAGAAGCGGCATGATGGTGAAACCTTTATAAGCTACCTCCAAAGGTGGTGTGCATTGGCCAGTTGAATGAAATCCCCTCTCAAGGAGAAAGACATGGTCACTCTCTTTGTGGAGAACTCACATCCCGACATGGCTCATAATTTTAGGTTACACTATGTCACAACTTTTGCTAAAATAGTGGAAAAAGGACCCATCCTTGAATGTGCCCTTATTGCCAAAGGACACATCAAGACACACAACCATGACAAAGAAAGGCCATCTGTTGATAAGTCACGCTTTTGGAACAAGAAAAAAATGTAGTGAATGATGGTATCACTGACACTAAACATGTTCATGTGGCCAATACATCCCAGAGGCAACAAGCATCTATACCTAATGCCATATCCATGCCACAAGGGGAATCTCATCCTCCTCAATAGTCAAACCAAAACAGTCAAGGGAATGACAAACACCAGTATGCTCAATTAGGAGAATCCTTGAGTGTCATCTTCAATAAGTTGTTATAGGTCAACTATCCAATCACATATCCTATCACCAAGCCACCTGATGAATCTAGGACCAAACTAGCCTAGTTTATGGAGAATGAATATTGTGAATTCCATAAGATTAAAGGGAACACTCTGAATAAGTGTCAAGGTCTCAAAAACTATGTCCAAGATCTTATCGATCGAGGAGATATCAAAGTCGACACCAGTCAAGCTTCATCATCCAATGCTCAATTGCAGATATATCAAAATTCCTTCCCTAACCATAATCAAGGTGCAAGCACCTCCAAATACAATCCCCAAGACAATAACACAAATAACATAAGCTATAAGAACGTACCCCTCAATTATGATGGCATTGTCCATTACATTGAGCAGGTAGAAACCCGTGTGTCTATGATACTTGTTAAAGCTAAAGATCCCTAATGTGTTGTTGCACCCGACAATCCTGCATTACTATCCATGCAGCCTCCACACCCAACTAGCCAAATCCTATAAACTCTCAGTACAACATTCTTGATCACTTAGGAAAGACCCCTACTCAGATCTCAATCTTGGATCTGCTTAAGTATTCTCCCGTACATCAGGAAATACTCAACATAGCTTTATAGGAAACTCACGTACCTAATGACATCGGTCCCACACGGTTCCAAGCTTTAGTAGGACACTTGGCTTTATCTTACCAGCCACACTTCAGCCAAAATGACATGCCAAATATTGATGCCAATCACAACTTTCCCTTACACATCGAAGTCCTGGTTTCCCATCATAAAATAAAAAAGGTCTTGGTAGATAATGGCTCTACCCTCAATCTATGGACTCTGAAGTTCATAAAATAGGTATAGTATACTCAAGGGGATTTGAAAACCTCGAAGAGGCATTGGAGGATGGAGGCATTCATCTTCCCCTTGTGGGAAATCAATTATCTGCACGATCATCCATCCTAATTGAAGAAACTCAAGAAGTTAACCTGGGTACTGTTGAAAACCCTAAGATCACCTATGTAGCCAAATCACTATCAGAGCAAGAATATTCAATCATTGTTCAGCTACTCCAAGATGGTATCATTAACTTTTCTTGGTCGTACTTAGATATGCTAGGCTTAGACCCTGCTTTAGTAGTTCATCATTTGGATGTTCGCCCAGATGCCAAGCCTGTCAAACAGAAGCTTCCAAAAAATGCATCCACAGGTAGCATTATTATTCAAGAAGGAATTTGAAAAATGACTGGACGCTAGTTTTATTCGGCCCCATTGACTACTCTGATTGGATCTCCAACATAGTTCCTATTGCCAAACCAAACAGAGAAATTTAGATTTGCACAGACTTCCGAGATTTTAACAAAGCCTATTCGAAGGATGACTTCCCGCTGCCCAATATTGACATGTTGGTTGATCTTATTGCAGGACATGAGATGTTGTCCCGTATGGATGTTTTCTTTGGTTACAATCAGATCCGAATTGCACCTGAAGACCAACACAAGACCGCTTTTACAACACCTTGGGGTACTTTTTGCTACAATGTTATGCCCTTTGGTCTCAAGAATGCGAGGGCAACATATTAGAGTGCAATGACTATCATTTTCCATGACCTCATCCATATTATCATGGAAGATTATGTTGATGACTTGCTAGAAAAATCTAGAACCAAAGCAGAGCACCCTGCCATCCTAAAAAGGATCTTCAAGCAGTTAGAATAGTACAAGTTAAGACTAAATCCAAAAAAGTGTGTCTTTGGTGTCACATCAAGGAAATTTTTGGGTTTCATAGTCTCTTGAAGAGGCATTGAGGTTGAACCCACCAAGGTGAAAGCTATTCTGGATATGCCTCCCCTGTGCAATTTGAAACAATTAAGAAGTCTCCAAGGAAAGCTGCAATCCATCCATTAGTTCATAGCCCAACTTGCAGATAAGTGTTAGTCATTCACCCATCTTCTGAAAAAATATTCCACCTTCAAATGGAACCGATAGTGTCAGCTAGGTTTCGATAAGGTCAAGGAGTATTTGGCTCACCCACTGATCTTGATGCCACCTATTCCATTGAAACCCCTCCTGCTTTACATCTCCACCACTTTAGTCGCACTAGGGGCATGATTGGCACAACATGACGAGTCCTCAAAAGAAAGAGAAATCCACTACATCAGACAAACATTGGTCAACTATGAATTAAATTATTCACCCATGGAGAAAGCCTTCCTTGCAGTGGTCTTCAGTACACAAAAACTCTGACATTACATGCTCAACCATCTGGTCAGATTAATAGAAAAAATTGATCCACTAAAGTATCTGTTATCCAAAACCACTTTAACCAGTCACATGGCTAAGTGGATCATGCTCCTAAGTGAATTTTACATCAAGTACATGGATCGCAAAGCCATAAAAGGAGAAGTCATAGCTAATTAGTTGGCCAAGGTACCCCTAGTGGATGCTTACCCTTTGGTCACTAAATTTCCAGATGAATAATTTTTCACAGTAACAAAAGAACCTGCTTGGACATTGTATTTTGACGATTCATATACTCATAATGGATCGGGAACAGGAATTCTATTTGTCACCCCTCAAGGTGACTACATCCCAAAATCATTCAGGATATCATTCTCGTGTACCAATAACATAGCTGAGTATGAATCCCTCCTCACGAGTCTCTGAATTGCAAAGCAGTGGCACATAACTCATTTGCGAGTCTTTGGTGATTCATTGTTGGTCAATAAGCAAGTTAATGATGAATTCCTAACAAAAAATGACAAGCTGTTATCCTAAAAATGCATGGTTGATGACTTCAAGAAATATTTCACCCTCATACAATTTGACCAAACTCCTAGGGTAGAAAACAAAGCAGCTGATGCTATGGCTGCTATTGGCTCCTTGATTGACATGCCAAAAGATCGAACAGAATGCGAGTTCCTTGTGGAACAACTTTTAATCCCAACATATGATATCCCTGAGACTGACATGGTGTGTGACATTGTAGGTCCCATTTCCCCATGGTACCAAGACACATATACTTATCTGCATGATAATATTCTATCCCCAGAACTCACACGAAACCAACTAAAATCCTTTATCCAATGTTCTTCCTGATACATCATCGTATGTGATACACTTTATCGTCGCGGGTATGATGGAACACTCGTTAGGTTCCTGGATGAGACTGAAGCCCATACTACACTAACGAAGGTACATGGTGGTGTTTTTGGGGTCCATTCAAATGGTATGGCCTTGGCCAAAAGGATTCTCTGAGCCAGATATTATTGGCCTACATTAGAACATGATTCTTGTGAATTTATGAAGAAATGCCTTCCCTGCCAACAACATGCAGATTTGATTCATGCTCCAGCACAAGACCTTCAGCCTCTTCTCACACCATGGCCCTTCTCTCAATGGGGTTTCAACTTGATTGGCAATATTTACCCACCATCTTCCGATGACCACACATTCATAATTACTGCTACTGAGTACTTTACCAAGTGGGTGGAAGCAATGCCACTCTCACAAATCATTGGTACTAAAATTTTAAAATTGATCCTTTACCATATTCTTTGCAAATATGGTATTCCATCCACCATCCTTTCAGATAATGGAAAGCCTTTCAAAAACAAGGCCATGAAACACCTCTGTGACACCTTTCATATCCAACATCATTGGTCCACTCCTTATTACCCCCAGGGTAATGGTCAGGCATAAGCTACCAACAAGACCCTTATCCGCATCCTCAAAAAGGTTGTCAATAACACTGGTCGAGATTGGCACCTCCATATTCATCCCACTCTCTGGGTGTATCGCATCTCCATCCATACCCCTATAGGCACCACCCCCTATTATTTAGTGTATGGTGCCAAAGCCATCTTTCCAATCGAAGTTGAGATCCCATCACTAAGGATTTCTCTGAAGAACCTTATCAACGAGGAAGATGCTCATGTCAAACGGCTTGCACAACTATAATTACTTAATGAAAGATGAATTAAAGCCTATGATCATCTGCAAGATTACCAAAAATGCCTCAAGTGTAACTACAACAAGAAGGTTCACCCTCGACAATTCCAGATTGGTGATCTTGTCCTTAAAGAGAACTAGCGTACTTAGCAGGACCACAATAAGAAAGGAAAATTTGAAGCAAACTGGTTGGGTCCTTATATCATAACTGCTAAATATGGATCTGGGGCATACATACTTGCTACCCTTGAAGGATAACCCCTAGAAGAGCCTATCAATATCATGCATCTAAAGAGGTTTTACACCTAAGTCTGCTTGGTAACCCTACTTGCAAAAATACAAAAAAATTAAAAAATCAACAAAAAAATCCAAAAATAGTAAAGAGAAATAAATTCATCCTATGGTGAAAACCACCTTTGGTGGCACCTTGGATAGGTACGGGTGGTGAAAACCTAGTAACAAGCATCATTCGTAGAGGGCTTAATCATTATTTACCTTGTGTCCTAATTACTTTGTGACTCCATCCATCCTATCCTGAAATCCTCTCCCATTCCATCCTTGGCCGCTTTGTATATTTTGATTGAGCATTGGACAATTATATTCTATCCGTCATCCTAATTTTTTTATCCTAATTTGAGCTTCTGTCATCAGTTTGTCCATCTTTCGATTTGTGTCATCATCTAGGATCATCCATTGTGTCAGTCTCCACCTAGGCCTCATCCTGTGATATCGATCTCTTTGGTCTTGGTCGAACTACGTTGCCCCTGCGCTTTCATATAGGCAAGGCTGAACATTTGATTTACCCCCGGGGCCTTCAGACCATCCTATGATGGTCCCCCATCATTTGTCTCCATTTTCCTCTTTTCACTTCTATCCATGGTCAGTCATCATTTGTCTTTCTCTGAACTACGTTGCCCCTGTGCTTGCACGTAGGCAAGGTCGATCTTTTGATCCACCCTCGAGGATTTTTCTTTCCTATGCTTCTTCACTTTGTTTCTTCATTGTCTCATCAGTGTCCATTAATTCTCTTTCTGCTTTATCCATGGTATTTTCTGGAACTACTGGGCTCTGCGCTTTCACGTAGGCAAGGCTAATCTTTGATCAGCCCTCGAGCCCCTAGGTCTATAGGGTGTGTCAGTCCTTTGTCTAGTCTCTTGTGTCATGTGGTCAAGAGTACCCTTATCTAATTGGTTCTTCACAAACAAAATCCTCTAGTGTTAGGAGATCTGGTTAATGAAAAATATCTTACGTCACTTGGGTCATTTTAGTTTAGTATCCATCATTGGTCTCAATAGGACGCATCCTTCCTAATAGACCACATCATCACCCATCCATCCTTGTGATCCTATGGAAAAGGACGTTTAACTTTGATTATGATCTTTTCATACTTTTGGCTTTTGTTTATTGTTTGAGCTCCCTATTCTCACTTATCAAAACTACCATGATCCATCATATTATGGTGGGTTTTGATGAGTTAACGCAGGGGCATCTTTTGATCGTTTATTGTTGTTGTCTACTAGGTCATTCCCACGTAGTACCCGCTAGGATCCCTAGGATCATGTGTTATGTTGGGAATATCCCTTTGTGCTTGTGGTTATTCTAATACCTGGGCCGACCAAGGTCCTAGCGACTTTGGGGTGTTAGTATAACCTTGTTTGCTAACTTTTTTTCATGCATTTGATGCTAACTCGCCTTGGTCTCATATATCATGGTATTTGGTATCTTATGCTATAGCAAAAATCAATGCTCTGAAGATGGAAAATTGCATTCCTAACTGCATTTCATTTCATTGCATGCACCCTTCATTCAACCTTGTTCATAACCCATGAATCATGATTTAGGTTGTGCAAACTTTCATTCTTCTTCCCCTTAGTTTTCCTCTCAGGGTACTAATGGTTCTTGATAGGTGTAGTATCACACCCATGTTACACCTATCGTTGACCAACATTCTCATGCAAGTCCTTATTGATGTTTAGGTTTGCATTATAGGAATTCATGTTTCATTCATATTGCATGTTATATTGTAGATACAACATATTTTATCTTTCATAGACTGATTAGATTAAGCATCTTAGTTTCATTTAACCCATACATTTCTATATTAACATTCACATAATACATGCATTACCACATGCAAAACATATTGTTAGATCCATCCTAATTACATTTCATACCAAATATTCATCTCATCCTGCATTATAAACATTAATACATGCATAATCATCCATCCACATAAACATAAAATATCATATACATGTGCATACATAAACTAAATCATCCATCCAGATTAACATAAAATATCATATACATATGCATACATAAAATAAATCATCCATCCACATAAACATAAAATATCATATACATGTGCATATATAAACTAAATCATCCATCACATAAAATATAATGCAGAGTGTCAATAAGGACTATCGCATATCATAATCAAAATAATGCAATATCCATCTCATCATAATGTCTCAAACATAATCAAATATATATCCATCATGTATATTATTAAATAAGGTACAAAATCCAAAGATGTAGCTCACATCTGCTCTTTGTTGATCTGTACTAAACCTTCATCCTACACCTGTCAAAAAATTAGTATCTTGTCATCTGCTCTCTAACTGATCTATTGTGAGCTGCCACGTTTGATCTCTGAGGAGAGTCAGGTACTGGCCCTCTATGCGTGGGGGTCCCCCGGTAACCACCATAAGGAGGAGTTTGTTGATAGTCGCTATATCCCTTGGTACATGTCCCTAATGACTTAGACGGTACTAGCATCTGAGGTACCTGTCTAATGTAGCGCGCTATACGTTGCACCAGATCTAGAACTGTCTACTCATAGGCACACCTCTAGTAGGTCACCTCCTGCATATAATAATCTTTCTGCCCAGCCTGATATCTAGTGGCATTTCGCTCATGCCTATACCTATCTCGATCCACACTAATGGCTCTCCACTCCTGCCCCCAAGCCTCCTGTGCTAATATAAACTGTTGTACCTGCTCTGTGGCCCTGTCCCTCTCAGCCTATGCATCCTGAAACCTGTTCCTGCAATCCCTATACCTTTTCCCCTGGCTCCCCCTCCTCGGTTTGTGCTTCCTGTAGCTGAGCCTATGTTGTGTCCCTCTCACTTTGCAACATCTACATCCACACCTTTGTGACATCCCTCTCCCTATGCGTGGCATGTGCCCGAGCCACCGCTGCATCCCTATCCCTTTGTAGTGCCTGAAGTCTCAACTCGGCTGCATCTCGCTCTCTCCGAAGAGTTGATACTTGTGACACTGCTGCATCCCTCTCTCTCTAAAGATATTGTACATGTGCCCCTACCACCTCTAACTCACTTTGCGACACCTGAACTCATGCCAGAGCTACATCTGTCTTCGCCTCCATAACCTGTGTAAGTGTGGAAAATGTAAACTAAATAAAATTAAATACACCTCTTAATGAAACATTGTATCAAGATTAATCAACAATTAAACTAATTAAAATAGAGAAAAGCTTGAAAGCATCTCATTGTCTCCTATCTCCAAAGATTTATCAAATTACAGAAGCTCTCAGATTTGTAAGCACCATAACTGTTTAAAATGCCTATCTAGAGAACGGAATGGATGCTAAATGCAATGATGTGATGATTGCTAATAATTCCTAGATGATATGATGCTACCGTAAATTATCCTGACATGAAACCTGCTAAATGGAAGCTACAGTAAAAGCTAATGATCTTGCCATGATATGAAATCAAATAATGCCATGATGCTATGATGATACTAAAATGCTAATGCTAATGCTTATGATTGCTTGGTTTCTTGAGTACTAATTCCTGCAGAGTAAGTTTGTATAAAAGATGATAATTCTCGGGGTCCTTTTCATGCTTTAGAAGGCTATTTATATAGATTTCCAGCAACAGTTTTGCACAGGGGTAACACAACAGAGGTTGAGATCAAATCTGGAGATTTGAATGGTACAAGATGAGAAGGTGGAGCTAATCATGGAGGATTGTTCCTCCCCATGAAAACACTAGGCAAGATGAGAGGAAATATTTGAGGTAGAAGATTAAGAGGATTGCGTGCAAGTTTTTCCCCAGGCTTTTCCCGTGAATGACAGTTAAATTAATTAGATTTGAAAAATCTAATTTTACTAGTGAGTGAATAGAGGGATTTGATTTATCCATTTATTTGGATATATTTGATTTATTCAAATTAGCAAATTAGGAAGATTTAATTAAATAAAAAATATATTTGATATTTTCCCATTTAATAAGGAGGAATATGATAAGATAATTAAATAACACAAATTATTGAAGTTGTGTATTTAACTTAATGGATATAATTTAATGGATAAAGTATAGAAGAAATAATAATGAACTTAATATAAATAAATATTTCTATTTATTTACTAAGTAGATGAATTTATGATTAATTAATCAAATAAATCATATTTAATTAATTAGATTCTCTAGACCATTTTTAGGTGTCTACATTTTGCCCCTCTTTGAAGTGATGTATTTACGCATTGCTTCAAAGAAAAATTTGTGCTGCTGTTGCTAGTATTAACGAAAAAAATTTAGAATGCCCCAAACATGATTTTTAGGTGATGATGGATATATGCCCCCTTAGGAGATAAATTGATGGATTTTTTATTTTTTGGAATTTTTCAAATTTTTATGATTTTTTGGAATTTTTGACTTTTTTATGATTTTCTGATGATTTGATATAGATTTGATGAAGATTTGATGATAAAATAATTTATCTCCCGATAATTGATGTAGGAAGTGGTCCTAGATGAATTTCAATTAATCTCCCCTTTGTAAAATTAAATTAATCTCAAAAAATCCCCTTTTAAATAACCTATAAAAGGTTAAAAAGGTCTATTTCAAAATCATTTGTACATTGTGACCTTTGAAAACTTGTGAGAGATTCTGAAGCTACGTGGAGCAAAATGTCAATTCCATATCACACCCACCATTTCGAGCGTGTTCGATGACATCAGCGGCTGGCCGCATTCGAACCTCTAGTATGTCTATTATTTTACCTTGGTTTTCGTGCATTTTCTCATTTTTTTGTTTATATTTCAAAATTTTAATTTTAAGCTCTTTTTAGCACTTTTATTTTCCATTTTAGTGCTTTTCAATCCCGTTGTAGCTATTACAGGTTTTGTTGTAATGCTTCTCAAATTTTAGTGCTTTAAAGGTCTGTTTTAGCGCTTTCGTAGGTTAGGTTAGCTCTTTGCAAAGTTTAGCGCTTAGGATAGCTGTTGTAGTGCTTCTATAAGATATATTAGCGCTTTTGGAACTTTAACACTTTGATTTGATTCTGTAGTGCTTTGACCTCCTATTTTAACGCATTTCAAGTTTTAGCGCTTCTAACAAAACTGTTAGCACTTTGACCAAATAGAATAGCGCTTTTTGATAAAATGGTGCTTTGTCCGTCTGTAATAGTGCTTTAATTTGATGAAATGGCGCATGTCATTGTTTTAGTGCTTTTAATGCCTTTTGAGTGCAGTTAAATCAAAGCGTTTATGATTTTTATCAATTTCTTCTTGATGTTCTTGATTTCAGATCGTATCAGTTGTTGGTTTGTTATGAATGATTTGTCTAATCAAATACATGATTTTTTCGACCTCATGATAGGTGAGGTCTAATGTTTGTTTTGATGATAACTATCCTCATGATAGGTGATGAATAATTAGGATTGACATACCTCATGATAAGCAAGGTTGATTTGATGTATTTATGATGACCTCATGATAGGTGAGGTTGATTTGATGCTTTGATGATTGACCTCATGATAGGTGAGGTTGATTTGATGCTTTGATGATTGACCTCATGATAGGTGAGGTTGATTTGATGCATTGATGATTGACCTCATGATAGGTGAGGTTTAATGATGTGTGCTCATGAGATTTGATCAAAATTCTCACCAAGAGCTAACTTGATTTGATATGGTATTTTAATGTTATTTGATGTTTGACATGAATTTATTGACTTTGATCTTGTTATGATAATAGGAGCGATTGGGGAACCTCCAGGTTCGAGAGCGTTTCCCCTAGAAATTTGATCTCATACCACAGTTGGCACAGCCTGAGATGGCTATCGTCACACGTTGTGGATTGTCTCCTCTTCTATACATGCCCCAGATTAGGATTAATCAGGGTTTGTTGATAGCACTAGCCGAGAGGTGGCATAGCAAGCACAACACCTTTCACCTTCCTATTGGTGAGATGACAGTCACTCCAGAGGATGTATGGTGGATTCTACAGCTTCCAATTGTTGGAGATGTTGTCATATATGATTCGAGAGAGCAGGGTGGGACTGATGCTCTTCGTAGAGTGTTTGAAGATGATTGTATTGCGGGAGAGTGGATTCCATGGCATGATATGGTTGATGCATACACCACTTTGCTGACAGTAATTTTTGGTTTCATCGGTGGATTCCTTAGTCCCGATCGCAAGTCTAGGGGATTCTCAGTTGGTTGGGGCTGAGTTTTGGAGAGAATGGTTGTTCATGGCACTAGATTTGCTTGGGGCATGTGTATGCTTTCCCATTTATATCATGATTTACATTTAGTTGTGTATCTTAGTGGTTGGAGTTTATCAGCTGGTGTTACTTTACTTCAGGTATGGGCGTGGGAGCACATAGTTATCACACGTCCAGTTCCAGTTAGACAGAGGCCACCCATGAGACCTTATGTGTTTAGATATGTTGACCGGCTTACCCAGTCTAAACTGGATAAGTTAGAGTATTGGAGGAGAGTTATTGATGACATAGAGTTTGTGACATGGAATCCCTACCTCGATTGTGATCATTAGGATAATGATGATATTCAACTACCATTTCTTTGTCAGTTGATGATCCTGATTGGTCGTGCTCGATATTCTTGATGAGACGTGTTTACAAAAAGTATGGGATGGTACAGGGTATGCCCCAGGGTGTTACTCACTATGCTCGTCATCAATTGGATACAACAATTTAGGAGTTTCAGGCTTTACAACCATTTATGTGGGACATTTGGCCAAATATTGTGGAGCCTCTAGTTATGACAGATTATGCTGAGTTTCTCGCTTTACATCCATTTCCATGCCTTACCATTCTAGATGAGCCTACCCCATTACCTGCAGAGGAGGATGTTCATGTTGCGCATGGTTAGAGACGAAGGAGAGAGGATATTGGAGGAGTTGAGGCAAAGGATGTTGATGTGGTTGGTGAGGCAGATGTCAAGCCTAAGGAGGATGTTGGGGTAGAGGAGGATGTTGGTGGTGAGGAGGATATTGGTGGTGAGAGTAGTGGAGATGAGAGCATCAAAGATGAGAGATTTGATAGTGGAGAGGTTGCAGGTGGGTCAGGCCCTGCTTTAGATTTACCTGGTGAGACCATGCCTCATAAGAGGCAGGTTGTGGGAGGTGTTTCAGAGCGGCTGCAGATAGCAGATCTTTAGGTATAGTTAGAGCCCATTCAGGAGTAGCTTCTGCAGGCTCAGGGTTTATTAGAGTAGACTTAGGCTCAGATGTAGGTATAGGTTGAGTTGCATGCAGAGAATCTATCTTCAGTGCAGGCTTAGTTAGTCACAGCTCAGTCATAGATTGCAAAATTGACCGCTGAGAGGGATGCAGCTAGACAGACAGCCGAGGTAGCCTAGGCTCAGGTTACTTCATTGACAACCGAGAGAGATGCAGCCAGGTTTACGACAGAGGGTTCTCAGGCTTCTACCGATAGATTACAGAGACTAGCAAATGGTACCTCCTTGGTAGATTACATGCGAGAGGTTGCTCACATTGGTGAGGATATTGAGTTCTATAGAGCATGATATTATGACACAGTTCCCTCTGAGCAGATAGTTAGCTATGTGAGGTCTCGTTCTGCCAGCTCACGATCCAGGTTTTTCAATGCAGGTGTTACCCAACCTTTACCTAGAGATCCCAGGGATCCCAGTTCTTCTGGTGGTAGGGGTCCTGATCCTGCTATGCCTACACCATTTGGAGCCAACAAAACATGATTATTGTCTGTGTTACATTTGATATGTGATGTACACTTTGATTATTTTGATATACAACCATTTTTCATGTTTTATCTCTCTTCATTTCAGACATCATTGTATACTTGACATTGTGATTTTGATATATATGAGATGCAATGGATTCTACGGTCCATTATGTGTTATATATGATTCTCTAATGGATGCATTTTCTTCAATGTTTTATATGCTATGTGATGGTTTTATTATTATGATGGTATGCTTTGATATGATGTTGTTCTATTTATGACGCACATAATGGTAATGTATGGATGCATGTTATATGGATACATGATTATGGATTGATGTGTTTAAAAGATATACTATATGTGATGTAAATGCAAATATATAGATGAAAATGTTTGAATGATACATGATGCAATAAATTGATGGACTTTATGATCAAATGGATGGATTATATATGAATATGTGATATAATAAATGGATAGATTTAATGAGTTATGATGATGATGTATGTTTATGAAAATGGAATGATATAGATATATGTTTGTTGAGATTTTTGTTATGATATGATGAGAATGTAAAAAATATTTTTTTGAAATGTATGAATGATGAAATGATGATGTAAATGCTTGTAATGTATGTGAATGAATATGATGATGCAACTATATGATCATGAGGATGGTTTTGTTAATGTCAAGTATACTTTGTCTATTATGATAAAAGATAATTGTTTAATGAATGATTCACCAATTTTGTAACCAACATTCTGTAGATGTAACACTATTATGGATGCAATCTACTTTTACCATGCAAATCTATATGTAAACATAAGCATTTTAATAGTACTTTTGTGCTTTGTATCATCATTGAGCTTTTAAAATGTTGAAAGTGGGTACAAGCATCAATGGTATAATGTAAATCAATGATGACCTGAGCACTACTTTCATGATTTTTGATATTGCAAGTGAACACAAGCATTAAGGTATAATTAAACCGAGGTGACCTGATCATTTCTTGCATAAACAAACAAGAATTAACCACTTTCCTATGTGAATTGGAATGTCATCCATGATACTTTGTAGAGCTTTTCCCGCAATGATTCACACAGTAATTTTGATTAATTCACAGACAACAGACAAAGAAAATACCTTTTCTTCTTCCTGGCTTCTCTAGTTCAATACATCATTGAGTTGCTCAAAAGAAATAATAACAATGATCAAAAGTACAACATATCTTACATTTTCTTATAGTATTCAATCATTTATTCAGATTAGATCATCCATCCTAATTTTGTGATGCTTTTGTGTTTTTGAGATTTTGGATCAAACCTAACCTAAAGACCTATCCTAGGGGTCTCGAGGGCTGATCAAATATTAGTCTTGCCTATGTTATACACGTAGAGACCATGTAGTTTGACTGACATAGACTCATTTTTTTTTTTTTTTTGATATTGACCTGTTTGACTTGTTTTTGGATTTTCGATGTGATATGGATGTTTGATGTGTTTTCGATGGTGATTGATATTCCATGTTGGGTTTGTTTTGAACATTGTTTTTGTTTTGTTTGTCTTCTTTGTTTGTCCATTTTGCTAAAAGCAAAGATTTATTGCCCCCAGTGAGGTTGAGATGTTGCCCCCAAACTAGGGTGAGACATAGCTATATTGCCAGGTTATGTACATGAGGTTTTCTTGCACTTTTTTTTTTATTTTGTTTGTTTTTTGTTTTTGGATTTTTTAGGATATTTAAGATGAAATGAGATGATATGACTAATTGAAGGAACAAGATTCCCCACAATAGGGGTAATGCAACCATGGATAAATGATAGATCAAAATGAAAGGTTCACTACAAAACATGTCACACAAGCAACATATCTCTTGTCAAAAGATGATAATGGTTGATTGATTAAGATACCAAGAATGATGATGATAAGTACTTAGGATCACTAATTTCCTCTAAGTACGATAAGATTGATGATTTTTGAGGATTGATTGACAATAGATATGAGGATTGGATTAATGTTTTAAAACTAGGCTCAAATATGATTTGCATGATAAGATTCAAGGTTGCAAAGGGACATGGTGACATGGATTTTGATAAGCTAGGAGATATGGAATGGAAGAAAGAAAGGATAAAAATAAATGAATGGTGATGATCAAGATCAACTAGATAAGATACAGACACAAGGCCCAAGTATTTTTCCCCTATTCCTCATCAAGACCAAGGACGGGGAAGAGATGTATCTAGTAAGAATGATGGAATATGAGATAAGGTGAAAGATATGGTATGGAAGATATGGATAAAGTTTATAGGATAAGATATATGATGTTCAAGAAGATCCTTAACCTTGTCAAGATCAAAGGTGGAAATGTAAGGAATGGGCATAGAAAGGATAATGACCATGAATGATAAGATGGACGAAACTTGTCCCTAAGTGTAGAGTGAAAGAGGAATATGGAAGATAGGATATGGATGATAGTGAGATGGAGGAAGGACTTAAGCATCGAGTTTCACAACAAAATATCCCTCTAATAAGCCATGGAAATGGGAATTAGACTCCTAAATGTTGGCAGGATTAATGATATGATGGAAGAATCTGAGGATTTATGCAAAGGTTTGGATTAAAGGAGAATGATGGAGAATGAACGTTGGATAATGGATAGGAGGTTGGAAGGCTTGTTGATGGATAGATGGAAAGGATGGAAAGATAAAAATTGGCACACACCTTGAAGGGTGGTGGAGTGATGGAGGAAAAATGGATTTGGAAGGTGATAGGTTATTAGATGGAAAATTGGAGGAAGCTTTTGGATTAGAAAATTTGGATGCCAATTTAGATTTTATTGCTTCTATGAGACTTTTAGGAATCCACATGAATTTTGACTTTGATTTTTTCCTTTGTGGGCCTTTGTGACCTTTGACATTTTTCTTTTTGATTTATGGACCTTTGTGGTCTTTAAAAATTTCATTTTTTCTTTGATGGGCCTTTGTGGCCTTATAGATTTTTCTTTTGATTTTGGATCAACTTTTATTTTATTTTTGCATATCTCTTTGAGGAGACATGTTGATCCTTTGATACATGTGGATTTTGATATAGAAGCTTTTGATATTTGGCACCCAAATTGCTTCCAAGAGCAATGGGAGGGGTGGATTGAGATGAATGATATGGAGGTATTATGGATGAGTTAATGTGGGTATAATTTTGAAAGGGAATCAAGGATGTATGCCTTTGTTCTTGAGAAATAGGATATGGACCTAGGATAAAGGGAAGGTTTGATGGACTAGGATGAGGACCTAGGATAGATGGAAGGTGTGATGAACTAGAATGAGGACCTAGGATAGATGGAAGGTTTGATGAATTAGGACACTTAGGAATATAGCCAAGGCCATGGTGATATGGGTTTCTTTGAATAGAAAGGGGTTCTAGGATACCTTGTTCATGAAGGCCTAATCCTTTTCCTTTGTAATTCATATTTTGACATATACATTTACCAATGGGATATGTATTATTTATGAAACAAGATGCGATTCCATTTTGGGGAGGATATGATATGGATGAGAGGATAGGTGTTTGAAGTAAACCAGAATGGATAAAGGTGGAGGATCCCAATTTATAGGTGTGGGGTTCATGGATAGCTTGAATAGGTGTGATAGGCTCTTCACATAAGGATGATGGGGTGTTTTGATCTTGACTTGTAAAAGGATTATGAAGTGGTATGAAAGGAATATCTTGATCATGAGAAGGATAATCATCTTCATGGGATGAAAGGGTATCCTTGAATGGAAGCATATCTTGGTCTTGATGAGGAAGGGAATCATGAGATTTTTCAAAAAGAATATCTTGATCATCAGTTGGTAAGACATCATTAGATAGGATGGAAGAACTATCATGATCTTGTGATGCAATAGAATCATGAGATGGTATGGATTTATTAGATGATTTGGAAGAAGAACTTGGAAGGATACTTGTCCCTTGAGGTGGAAGGGAATTATCTTGGATGAAAAGTGAAAGGAGGGATCATCATAAGATTCTTGTGTAGATGGTTAATTTTAAGCCCAAAGTAATGTTAGTTGGTCCTAAAGCATGAATGAAAAATAACATATGATGGGTTATTTTCCCATGAGTGTTTGAAAACACTATTACAATGGATATCAAATGTTTTTTTCTTTCACTTCAATGCTCCATGTTCTTCTTAAAACCTACAATAAATTCTCAAAATATTAGATGAGATCAAGAAATGAGAAGATATAAGGGTTAGATGAATGATTAAGCATAAAACCCCTAAAAATTAGACCAAGTTACAATGTGATTTGATTTTAAATTTAAATTTGTAACTTTTAACTCTACAAAAAGTGAGAAATACCTACACCATTGCATATCTTATGAAATTATACCCCATTTAAAAAAAAAAGTTTCAAAAAAGACCTTCGTATGACCAAGATATGGCCATTTTAAGATTGACTGTCAAAGCGCTCAAATAGAGGTAAAAAACGCTACAAAATTTATCAGCTTCATGAGTTGTTTTTTTTTAATAAAAATTAAAGAAATGAAATTTACTAGTTGCAAACCGCGTTATATCAAAAATACAAGATTACATAGAAGCACTATAAGAAATAACCAAAAGTGCTATAGAAATATCTAGAAGTCTTTATAAGATTTTAGAAATCGCTAAAATATAGATGTTAGATTATTAGTATCGACCTATCTTTGAAGGTAAGATCAAAGTGGTAAAATAGTCCTTCAAAGCACTATACTTGTCTTTGGAAGCACTAGAACAAAATTCAAATGTGCTATAGTTTGTCTCAGAAGTGCTATAAAATCCTTTGATTGCACTAAACCAATTTACGCCAGATTCTTGTATGAAAAATTTCCTTAAAAACTTGTTAAAAACATGGGGTACGGCTCCACGGTGGGCGAGAATGTAAGTGTGGAAAAAGTAAACTAAATTAAATTAAATACACCTCTTAATGAAACATTGTATCAAGATTAAACATGAATTAAACTAATTTAAAACAGAGAAAAGCTTGAAAGCATCTCATTGTCTCCTATCTCCAAAGATTTATCAAATTATAGAAGCTCTCAGATTTGTAAGCATCGTAACTATTTAAAATGCCTATCTAGAGAATGGAATGGATGCTAAATGTTGTGATGTGATGATTTCTAATGAATTCTAGATGATATGATACTCTGTAGTAAACTATCGACATGGGAAACCTACCTACTAAATGGGCTACAATCATTGGTACATTTTGACCCATTTTTCAATGAGCATCTGTCGGAATTTTGATGGTCGTTTGTCGCTATTATTGCGTCAGAATTTTGACATTTCAAATGTCGTCGAAATTCTGACACAATAATAGTGATGAATGGCTATCAAAATTTCAGGACACTCATCTAAAAAATGAATTAAAATCTTCTGATAATAAAAACTAATGATGCTGTCGTGATATGAAATCTAATAATGCCATGATGCTATGATGATACTACAATGCTAATGCTTATGATTGCTTGGTTGCTTGGTTGTATTCCTGCAGAGTAAGTTTGCATAAATTGGGATTTCTCAGATCCTTTTCATGTTTTAGAAGGCTGTATATATAGATTTTCAGCAACAGTTTTGCACAGGGGTAACACAACAGAGGCTGAGATTAAATCTGGAGATTTGAATGGTAAGAGATGAGAAGGTGGAGTTGATCATGGGGGATTGTTCCTCTCCATGAAAACACCAGGCAAGATGAGAGGAAAGATTTGAGGAAGAAGATTGAGAGGA
>VDFB02058242.1:277711898-277777798 GCA_007258455.2 Sequoia sempervirens | reverse complement strand
TGGATATATGCCCCCTTGGGAGATAAATTGATGGATTTTTGATTTTTTGGAAATTTTCAATTTTTTATGATTTTTTGGAATTTTGGAATTTTTTATGATTTTATGATGATTTGATGATAAAATAATTTATCTCCCGATAATTGATGTAGGAAGTGGTCCTGGATGAATTTCAATTAATCTCCCCTTTGTAAAATTAAATTAATCTCAAAAAATCCCCTTTTAAATAACCTATAAAAGGTTAAAAAGGTCTTTTTCAAAATCATTTGTACATTGTGACCTTTGAAAACTTGTGAGAGATTCTGAAGCTACATGGAACAAAATGCCGATTCCATATCACACCCACCATTTCGAGTGTGTTCGATGACATCAGCGGTCGGCCGCATTTGGACCTTCGGTATGTCTATTATTTTACCTTGGTTTTTGTGCATTTTCTCATTTTTTAATGTATTTTTCAAAATTTTAATTTTAAGCTCTTTTTAGCACTTTCATTTTCCATTTTAGCACTTTTCAATTCCGTTGTAGTACTTACAGGTTCTGTTGTAGCCCTTCTTGAATTTTAGCGCTTCAAAGGTCTGTTTTAGCGCTTTCGTAGGTTAGGTTAGCGCTTTGCAAAGTTTAGCACTTAGGATAGCCGTTGTAGCGCTTCTGTAAGATATATTAGCGCTTTGATTTGATTTTGTAGCACTTTGACCTCCTGTTTTAGCGCGTTTTGAGTTTTAGCGCTTCTAACAAAATTGTTAGCGCTTTGACCAAATAGAATAGCGCTTTTTGATAAAATGGTGCTTTGTCTGTCTGTAATAGCGCTTTTATATGATGAAATGGTGCATGTCATTGTTTTAGTGCTTTTAATTCCTTTTGAGTGCAGTTAAATCAAAGTGTTTGTGATTTTTATCAATTTGTTCTTGATGTTCTTGATTTCAAATCGTATCAGCTGTTGGTTTGTTATGAATGATTCGTCTAATCAAATAGATGATTTTTTCAACCTCATGATAGGCGAGGTCTAATGTTTGTTTTGATGATAACTATCCTCATGATAGGTGAGGAATAATTAGGATTGACATACCTGATGATAAGCAAGGTTGATTTGATGCATTTATGATGACCTCATGATAGGTGAGGTTGATTTGATGCTTTGATGATTGACCTCATGATAGGTGAGGTTGATTTGATGCATTGATGATTGACCTCATGATAGGTGAGGTTTAATGATGTGTGCTCATGATATTTGATCAAAATTCTCACCAAGAGATAACTTGATTTGATATGGTATTTTGATGTTATTTGATGTTTGACATGAATTTATTGACTTTGATCTTGTTATGATAATAGGAGCGATTGGGGAACCTCCAGGTTTGAGATCGTTTCCCCTGGACATTTGATCTCATACCACAGTTGGCACAGCCTGAGACGGCTATCATCACACATTGTGGATTGTCTCCTCTTCTATACATGCCCTGAATTAGGATTAATCAGGGTTTGTTGATAGCGCTAGCCGAGAGGTGGCATAACGAGCACAACACCTTTCACCTTCCTACTGGAGAGATGATAGTCACCCTAGAAGATGTTTAGCAGATTTTGTAGCTTTCGATTGTTGGAGATGTTGTCATATATGATTTGAGAGAGCAGGGTGGGACTGATGCTCTTTGTAGAGTGTTTCAGGATGATTGTATTGCTGGAGAGTGGATTCCATGGCGTGATATGGTTGATGCATACACTACTTTTCCGATAGTACTTGTTGGTTTCATCAGCGGATTCCTTAGTTCTGATCGCAAGTCTAAGGGATTCTCAGTTGGTTGGGGCCTAGTTTTGGAGAGCATGGTTGTTCATGGCACCAAATTTGCTTGGGGCATGTCTATGCTTGCCCATTTATATCATGATTTACATTTAGCTATGTATCTTAGTGGTTGGAGTTTATCAGCTGGTGTTACTTTTCTTCAGGTATGGGCATGGGAGCACATAGCTATCACACATCCAGTACCAGTTAGACAGAGGCCACCCATGAGATCTTATGTGTTTAGATATGCTGGCCAGCTTACCTAGTCTAAACTGGGTAAGCTAGAGTATTGGAGGAGAGTTATTGACGACATAGAGTCTGTGACATGGTGTCGCTACCTCGATTGTGATCATTGGGACGATGATGATATTCAACTACCATTTCTTTGTCAGTCGATGATCTTGATTGGCCGTGCTCATTAGGTATTAGAGATATTCTTGATGAGACGTGTTTACAAATAGTATGGGATGGTATAGGGTATGCCCCAGGGTGATATTCACTATGCTCGTCATCAATCAAATATAGCAGATTGGGGGCCTTGTTTATCATATGCTACAGTAGTTCATGAGTTTTAGGCTTTACAACCATTTGTGTGGGACATTTGGCCAGATATTGTGGAGCCTCCAGTTACAGAAGACTATGCTGAGTTTCTCACTTTACATCCATTTCCATGCCTTACCATTCCAAATGAGCCTGCCCCATTACCTGTAGAGGAGGATGTTCCTGTTGCGCATGGTTAGTGATGGAGGAGAGAGGATGTTGAAGGAGTTGAGGCAAAGGATGTTGATGTGGTTGGTGAGGTAGATGTCGAGCCTGAGGAGGATGCTGGGGTAGAGGAGGATGTTGGTTGCGAGGAGGATATTGGTGGTGAGAGCAGTGGAGATGAGAGCAACGAAGATGAGAGATTTGATAGTGGAGAGGTTGCAGGTGGGTTAGGCCTTGCTTTAGATTTACCTGGTGATACCATGCCTCATAAGAGGCAGGCTATGGTAGGTGTTTTAGAGTGGCTGCAGATAGTAGATCTTGAGGTGTAGTTAGAGACCATTCATGAGTAGCTTCTGCAGGCTCGAGGTTTATTAGAGCAGACTCAGGCTCAGATGTAGGTATAGACTGAGTTGCATGCAAATACTCTATCTTCAATGCATGCTTAGTTAGTCATAGCTCAGTCATAGATTGTAACATTGACTATTGAGAGGGATGCGACCAAATAGATAGTCGAGGCAGCCCAGGCTCAGGTTACTTCATTGACAGCTAAGAGAGATGTGGCCAGGTTTACAATAGAGGGTGCTCAGTCTGCTACCAATAGATTATAGAGACTAGAAAATGGTACCTCCTTGGTAGATTACATGCAATAGGTTGCTCACATTGGTGAGGAGATTGAGTTCTATAGAGCGAGATATTATGATGCAGCTCCCTCTGAGTAGAGAGTTAGCTATGTGAGGTCTCATTTTTCCAGGTCACGATCCAGGATTGTTAGTGCAGGTGTTACCTAGCCTTTACCTAGAGATCCCAGGTATCCCAGTTCTTTTGGTGGTAGGGGTCTTGATCCTGGTATGCCTACACCATCTGGAGCCAGCAACACATGATTGTTGTTTGTGTTACATTTGATATGTGATGTACACTTTGATTATTTTGATATACAACCATTTTTCATGTTTTATCTCTCTTCATTTCAAACATCATTGTATACTGGACATTTTGATTTTGATATATATGAGATGCAGTGGATTCTACGGTCCATTATGTGTTCTATATGATTCTCTGATGGATGCATTTTCTTCGATGTTTTATATGCTATGTGATGGTTTTATTATTATGATGGTATGCTTTGATATGATGTTCTATTTATGACACACATAATGGTAATGTATGGATGCATGTTATATGGATACATGATTATGGATTGATGTGTTTAAATGATATACTATATGTGATGTAAATGTAAATATATGGAAGAAAATGTTTGAATGATACATGATGCAATAAATTGATGGACTTTATGATCAAATGGATGGATTATATATGAATATGTGATATAATAAATGGATAGATTTAATGAGTTATGATGATGATGTATGTTTATGAAAATGGAATGATATAGATATATGTTTTTTGAGATTTTTGTTATGATATGATGAGAATGTAAAAATGATTTGTTTGAAATGTATGAATGATGAAATGATGATGTAAATGCTTGTAATGTATGTGAATGAATATGATGATGCAACTATATGATCATGAGGATTGTTTTGTTAATGTCAAGTATACTCAGTCTATTATGATAAAAGATAATTGTTTAATGAATGATTCAACAATTTTGTAACCAATATTCTGCAGATGTAACACTATTATGGATGAAATCTACTTTTACCATGCAAATATATATGTAAACATAGGCATTTTAAAAATACTTTTGTGCTTTGTATCATCATTGAGCTTTTAAAATGTTGAAAGTGAGTACAAGAATCAATGGTATAATGTAAACCAATGATGACCTGAGCACTACTTTCATGATTTTTGATATTGAAAGTGAACACAAGCATCGAGGTATAATTAAACTAAGATGACCTGAGCATTTCTTGCATAAACAAACAAGAATTAACCACTTTCCTATGTGAATTGGAATGTCATCCATGATACTTTGTGGAGCATTTCTCGCGACGATTCACACAGTAATTTTGATTAATTCACAGACAACAGACAAAGAAAATACCTTTTCTTCTTCCTGGCTTTTCTAGTTCAATAGATCATTGAGTTGCTCAAAAGAAATGATAACAATGATAAAAAGTATAACATATCTTACATTTGCTTATAGTATTCAATCATTTATTCAGATTAGATCATCCATCCTGATTTTGTGATGTTTTTGTGTTTTCAAGATTTTGGATCAAACCTAACCTAAAGACCTATCCTAGGGGCCTTGAGGGCTGATCAAAGATTAGTCTTGCCTACATTATACATGCAGAGACCACGTAGTTTGACTGACACAGACTCATTTTTTTTTTGGATTTTTGATATTGACCTGTTTGACTTGTTTTTGGATTTTCCGATGTGATATGGATGTTTGATGTGTTTTCGATGGTGATTGATATTCCATGTTGGGTTTTGTTTTGAACATTGTTTTTGTTTTGTTTGTCTTCCTGTTGTTTGTCCATTTTGCTAAGCGCAAGATTTATTGCCCCCAGTGAGGTTGAGATGTTGCCCCCAAACTAGGGTGAGACATAGCTATATTGCCAGGTTATGTACATGAGGTTTTCTTGCACTTTTTCAGATTTTATGATTTTTTTTGTTTGTTTTTTTTTGTTGTTGGATTTTTTAGGATATTTAAGATGAAATGAGATGATATGACTAATTGAAGGAACAAGATGCCCCACAATAGGGGTAATGCAACCATGGATAAATGATAGATCAAAACGAAAGGTTCACTACAAAACATGTCACACAAGCAACATATCTCTTGTCAAAAGATGATAATGGTTGAGTGATTAAGATACCAGGAATGATTGATTCCATAAGGCATGATGATGATAAGTACTTAGGATCACTAATTTCCTCTAAGTACGATAATATTGATGATTTTTGAGGATTGATTGACAATAGATATGAGGATTGGATTAATGTTTTACAACTAGGCTCAAATATGATTTGCATGATAAGATTCAAGGTTGCAAAGGGACATGGTGACATGGATTTTGATAAGCTAGGAGATATGGAATGGAAGAAAGAAAGGATAAAAATAAATGAATGGTGATGATCAAGATCAACTAGATAAGATACAGACACAAGGCCCAAGTATTTTTCCCCTATTCCTCATCAAGACCAAGGACGGGAAGAGAGGATGTATCTAGTAAGAATGATGGAATACAGATAAGGTGAAAGATATGGTATGGAAGATATGGATAAAGTTTATAGGATAAGATATATAATGTTCAAGAAGATCCTTAACCTTGTCAAGATCAAAGGTGGAAATGTAAGGAATGGGCATAGAAAGGATAATGACCATGAATGATAAGATGGACGAAACTTGTCCATAAGTGTAGAGTACAAGAGGAATATGGAAGATAGGATATGGATGATAGTGAGATGGAGGAAGGACTTAAGCATCGAGTTTCACAACAAAATATCCCTCTAATAAGCCATGGAAATGGGAATTAGACTCCTAAATGTTGGCAGATTAATGATATGATGGAAGAATCTAGGGATTTATGCAAAGGTTTGGATTAAAGGAGAATGATGGAGAATGAACGTTGGATAATGGATAGGAGGTTGGAAGGCCTGTTGATGGATAGATGGAAAGGATGGAAAGATAAAAATTGGCACACACCTTGAAGGGTGGTGGAGTGATGGAGGAAAAATGGATTTGGAAGGTGATAGGTTATTAGATGGAAAATTGGAGGAAGCTTTTGGATTAGAAAATTTGGATGCCAATTTAGATTTTATTGCTTCTATGAGACTTTTAGGAATCCACATGAATTTTGACTTTGATTTTTTCCTTTGTGGGCCTTTGTGACCTTTGACATTTTTCTTTTTGATTTATGGACCTTTGTGGTCTTTAAAAATTTCATTTTTTCTTTGATGGGCCTTTGTGGTCTTATAGATTTTTCTTTTGATTTTGGATCAACTTTTATTTTATTTTTGCATATCTCTTTGAGGAGACATGTTGATCCTTTGATACATGTGGATTTTGATATAGAAGCTTTTGATATTTGACACCCAAATTGCTTCCAAGAGCAATGGGAGGGGTGGATTGAGATGAATGATATGGAGGTATTATGGATGAGTTAATGTGGGTAGAATTTTGAAAGGGCATCAAGGATGTGTGCCTTTGTTCTTGAGAAATAGGATATGGACCTAGGATAGAGGGAAGGTTTGATGGACTAGGATGAGGACCTAGGATAGATGGAAGGTGTGATGAACTAGAATGAGGACCTAGGATAGATGGAAGGTTTGATGAAGTAGGACACTTAGGAATATAACCAAGGCCATGGCGAGGGTTTCTTTGAACAAAAAGGGGTTCTAGGATACCTTGTTCGTGAAGGCCTAATCCTTTTCCTTTGTAATTCATATTTTGACATACATGTTTACCAATGGGATATGTATTGTTTATGAAACAAGATGTGATTCCATTTTGGGGAGGATATGATATGGATGAGAGGATAGGTGTTGGAAGTAAACCAGAATGGATAAAGGTGGACGATCCCAATTTATAGGTGTGGGGTTCATGGATAGCTTGAATAGGTGTGATAGGCTCTTCACATGGGGATGATGGGGTGTTTTGATCTTGACTTGGAAAAGGATTATGAAGTGGTATGAAAGGCATATCTTGATCATGAGAAGGATAATCATCTTCATGGGATGAAAGGGTATCCTTGAATGGAAGCATATCTTGGTCTTGATGAGGAAGGGGATCATGAGATTTTGCAAAAAGAATATCTTGATCATCAGTTAGTAAGAAATCATTAGATAGGATGGAAGAACTATCATTCTTTTGTGATGCAATAGAATCATGAGATGGTATGGATTGATTAGATGATGTGGAAGAAGAACTTGGAAGGATACTTGTCCCTTGAGATGGAAGGGAATTATCTTGGATGAAAAGTGAAAGGAGGGGATCATCATAAGATTCTTGTGTAGATGGTTAATTTTAAGCCCAAAGTAATACTAGTTGGTCCTAAAGCATGAATGAAAAATAACATATGATGGGTTATTTTCCCATGAGTGTTTGAAAACACTATTACAATGGATATCAAATGCTTTTTCTTTCACTTCAATGCTTCATGTTCTTCTTAAAACATACAATAAATGCTCAAAAAATTTATATGAGATCAATAAATAAGAAGATATAAGGGTTAGATGAATGATTAAGCATAAAAACCCTAAAAATTAGACCAAGTTACAATGTGATTTGACTTTAAATGTAAAATTGAAAATTTTAACTCTATAAAAAGTGAAAAATACCTACACCATTGCATATCTTATGAAATTCTACCCCATTTCAAAAAAAAATGTTTCAAAAAAAACCTCTGTATGACCAAGATATGGTCATTTTAAGATTGACTGTCAAAGCGCTAAAATAGAGGTCAAAAGTGCTACAAAATTCATCAAAAGCGCTAAAACAGAGTTGTTTTTTTTTTTTAATAAAAAATTAAAGAAATGAAATTTACTAGTTGCAAACACGTTATATCCAAAAAATGAATTACATAGAAGCACTATAGAAATAACCAAAAGTGCTATAGAAATATCTCGAAGTGCTATAAGATTTTAGAAATGCGCTAAAATAGATGTTGGGTGTGAACTGTCGACCTATGCTGAAGGTAAGATCAAAGTGCTAAAATAGTTCTTCAAAGTGCTATAATTTTCTTCGGAAGCGCTAGAACAAAATTCAGATGCACTATAGTTTGTCTCAGAAGCGCTATCAAATCCTTTGATTGCTCTAAAACAATTTACGCCAGATTTCTGTACTAAAACTTTCCAGAAAAAACTTGTTAAAAATATGGGGTACAACCCCACAGTGGGCAAGAGAATGTAAGTGTGGAAAATGTAAACTAAATACAATTAAATACACCTCTTAATGAAACATTGTATCAAGATTAATCAACAATTAAACTAATTAAAATAGAGAAAAGCTTGAAAGCATCTCATTGTCTCCTATCTCCAAAGATTTATCAAATTATAGAAGCTCTCAGATTTTTAAGCACTGTAACTGTTCAAAATACCTATCTAGAGAATGGAATGGATACTAAATGCAATGATGTGATGATTGCTAATAATTCCTAGATGATATGATGCTACCGTAAACTATCCTGACATGAAACCTACTAAATGGAAGCTACAATCATTGGTACATTTTGACCCATTTTTTGACGAGCGTTTGTCGAAATTTTGACGGCCGGGTCAGAATTTTGACATTTCAATTGTCATTGAAATTTTGACACAATAATAGTGACAAACGTCCGTCAAAATTTCAACGGACACTCGTCAAAAAATGGGTCAAAATGTACCAGTGAGTAAAAGCTAATGATATTGTCATGATATGAAATCTAATAATGCCATGATGCTATGATGATACTAAAATGCTAATGCTAATGCTTATGATTGCTTGGTTGCTTGAGTACTAATTCCTGTAGAGAAAGTTTGCATAAAAGATGATAATTCTCGGGGTCCTTTTCATGCTTCAAAAGGCTGTATATATAGATTTTCAGCAACAGTTTTGCACAAGGGTAACACAACAGAGGTTGAGATCAAATCTGGAGATTTGAATGGTACAAGATGAGAAGGTGGAGTTGATCATGGAGGATTGCTCCTCCCCATGAAAACACCAGGCAAGATGAGAGGAAATATTTGAGGTAGAAGATTAAGAGGATTGCGTGCAAGTTTTTCCCCAGGCTTTTCCCGTGAATGATAGTTAAATTAATTAGATTTGAAAAATCTAATTTTACTGGTGAGTGAATAGAGGGATTTGATTTATGCATTTATTTGAATATATTTGATTTATTCAAATTAGAAAATTAGGAATATTTAATTAAATACAACAAATATTTGATATTTTCCCATTTAATAAAGAGGAATATGATAAGATAATTAAATAACACAAATTATTGAAGTTGTGTATTTAATTTAATGGATAAAGTATAGAAGAAATAATAATTAACTTAATATAAATAAATATTTCTATTTATTTACTAAGTAAATGAATTTAGGATTAATTAATCAAATAAATAATATTTAATTAATTAGATTCTCTAGACCATTTTTAGGTGTCTACAGCCTGCACCTGTGCTTGTGCCATGTCTCTCTCTATTTGCAGCACACATACTTGCGCCCTCATATCCTTCTCTCTCTGTTGTATCAATCCCATATCTCCATCTGTTTGCTCTAAACAATACACTTTGTCCCCAAGCACATCCTGCTCTTGATGCAGATCCACTCTCTCTCTCTCCATAACCACTCTATCTGTCTCTGCAAACCCTCTATATCTCCTATGGTCCTTGCCCCAATCTCTATAGGACCCTGCCCTATCCCTACTCCAATAGCCTATCGTGTCACCTCCTCAGCCACCAAATAGTCTCTCTCCCATCTCGCTGCATCCCCCTCCTCATGCTCCCTTGCCACCTTTGCTCGCAACCTCTCTACCTCTGCCTGTAGGTCAACCACCTCATCTCGTGCCTCATCCCTCTCTCTCAACAACCTCCTCTCCACCTCTGTCACCATCGTGGCCAAATCTGAGTAGTTCCTCTCACTCATCTTTTCCTCTAATCTGCTCTGCTTAGCCTTTGACTACCATAACCACTGCTCATTGAGTCACAACCTCTCCAGGGCCCCTCGCAGTACCTTTGCTAGATCCTCTCCTCAAGGTGGTGCTGTCGATAGTGGTGGGATGTCATGTACCTCCATATCAATGTCCATCTCCTATGGCTCATACCCCTCACTCTCCGCCGACACCTCCATCTCATCCACATCAATCATGGTGAGGGCTCCCGTACACCTCCCCTCGTAATCCTCTTATGCTCTCCACTAGCCTCAACCTCCTCCTGTCTCTACCGCTACTACCCTCATGTGGTTGAATGTACCTCCTATCTCTCCTGCTTCTGACCTCCTATGACTGCACGAGCCTCTTGTATCCTCTCCCTCTGGGCTTCCTGTCCCCTATCCTGCTGCACCGCAACCCTGGTCTCCTCCTCTCCCTCCTTTGCTCCATCTCCTCCCCAAGCTCTCCGTCGTCATCTCCTCCTCCTGCCTACCCTCATCGGCTCCTCGGCTACTCTGGCTACCTCCTATCCTTCTCTCTGTCATCCTACTCTCTGCTATCCTCCTCTCCGCTGTCCCTGCAGACCCTATCCCTCTCTCTCAGCCCTCAGTCATCTCTCATCCTTTGACCTGAACCCTAGTGCCTCCTCAATAGGCACCGCTGGTGTAATCCGTGGAGGCGGATGTTGCCGAAACCACTAACCATATCGATTAGTTGTCCCTACATCTCTCGGCCCCTCCCTCCTATTGGGGTATGCCACCAATCGTAGTGTCTCCAACTCCTCCCTCACCATTGCCAAATCCAGCTCATCCCCCGATGGCTGATCTCGTGTCAGTCACCGAAATGTCACTCACCTTGCGGGAATATTCTGCCTCACTCCAAATTGTCTCGTCACCTGATCTAGCCTATGCAACTCAACTACGCGCAGATCCTTCTCGATGATATAACATCAGGTGTAGAAGTAGTCCTTGTGTCTCTCCCCATCCTCCCTCCAGTCCCTGAATCATCGTAGCATATATGGCTACCATACTATCATCTCAGCCCACACCTCATCAAATAGTCTCCTCTAAACATCCACATCTCCAATCTCTCGATACCGCAATATCGCTCCCACCTTTGTCCCCCATCCCTAGGCCATTGCTGCTCTGTCATCCTATCCTCCTGCTCTCAACATGACAAACCTGGTAACCCTGATCTGGCTCCCAGACCCATACCTGTAGCAATGTGACATGTGTCACACTTAGTGACTCCTGGTAGCATACAACATGCATATCCCGGTACAGTTGTGCCAGCAAACAAGTCCCCCATGCAAATTGACCATCTCAGCCCTCGATGATGTGTTGAATCATGCCCACAAACCTTAGAGGTAGGAACTGACCACTCTTGTTCGCTAATAAGATCTCGCTCATCAACCCTACTAGATATAACAACAATGTTGGTACCCTGCAGGACAAACATTTGTCCACATCCAACAGTTGCCGTTGAATCGGTAGCTTGTCATCACCAAACAAAATTTGCACGAACTCATCCAGTGCCTCGTCCTCTACCATGTACTCGCTGACTGGGAGCCCTACTATGGGGAACCTCAAATCCTCCAAACATCCTCTAGAGTCACCGACATCTCTCTTGTTGGCAAATGAAATGTTGATGTGGCTGAGTCCCAACGCTCTATCAACGCTGTCAACATGGCCCTGTAGGCCTTAATTGTCGGATATGATAGCATGTGCAACAGTCCTGCCTCAGCTAACGCCTGGTGATCTGCGCTCATCATAGCCGCTATACATCTCCTCAGTACCTCAGACTGCCTCTCTCGCATCCACAATCAACCAAAATATTGCATCCATGACATACCAACTCTATCAATCTCTCTCCCATTTTTCTCTTCCTTTCACTTGTCCCGGGTCTCGTTCCCTATCCTTTATTTTTTCTTCTATTTTCCCTCTTTCCCCCTTCTTGATCCTCAACTATGGATGGACCCACCCCAGCCGCGGGCCGACCCGCCCGGACCCCCCGGGTGAGCCCCCGGGCAGACCCACCCGAGTGCAGGCGGACTCACCCGGGTGTCGGCGGACCTGCTCAAGCTCGGGTGAACCCGCCCGGGCTCCCAAGTGAGCCCCTACCCCACGTGCGTGCAAACCCACTCGGGTATAGATAGACCCACCTGAGCTTGGATGAACCCGCCCGGGCTCCCAGGAAAGCCCACGCCCTGTGTGCAGGCGAACCCACTCGGGCACAGGCGGACCCACCCCCATGCGCGAGTGGACCCACCCAGGCATGGATGGACCCGCCCCTATGCACGAGTGAACCCGCCCGAGCATGGGCGGACTTGTCCCCATGGACGGGTGGACCCGCCCGGGCATGGGAGAACTCGTCCCTCTACGGGACCCAGCTCCAAACCCGCCCCTTCGCATACAACCTCTCCCTCTTCTGGGGCATGCCCATCTCCCTCCCCAGGCAATCTCCCTTTTTTCCTCCCCAGCCACAAAAAAAAATCCTGGTTTTTCCTCCTACCCATTTTTCCTCCCTTCCCCCCCAATAAAACCCATATTTTCAAATTTTCTAAAACTCATACAAATTGGAAAAAATCACAAAGTTGGGTTTGGGGCTAACATGGTGTGGAACGACGCACTCGCTGAAGAACCACCACAGCTCATCCGCCTGATGGATAATGTCGGTGTCATACTCCAACATCTTGTCATGTGTTGCTCTCCTTCTCTCCTCTTCTCCTCCTTCCTCAAATGACTACTGTTCAAATGAGGAGAGGTAAGTCCTATAATTACCTTATATAAATTTTTCCCCCCTTTTTTTCACCTTTTTAAATGAAAGGAATTTCTTCCTTTTATTTAACAAATTTTTTTCCTCTAACTAATTCCCCCATCCTCTATCTTCCCTGGGCCACCATTTGGACACTGAGCCTCCATTTGACTCCATTCAAAAGCCAATTTTCTTGGTTTGTCATGCTCTTCCCAATGACATATACCACTTTATACTTTTGAGAAGTTTCCCAGGACCCCTATTCCTTCCCCGTCCGCCTTCTCAAGGGGGCATACCCTACCATTCTCTTTCATTCCTCCGTCATGAGTCTTCTCTCGTGAGACTGGGGCATCTCCTTCCATTTCTTTCCATTTGGGCAGCTCATCTGGTCTCCCCTATGCTGGGGCATCTCTTTTCTGGTCACTTCCTCTATAGAGTCATCTGCATTTTATTTTCTTTGAAACCCTATTATTCTAATAGTGTTTCGAAGAGGGGAAAAATGTAGGCATCCAAATTTGACCACTTCCATATGGTCAAAGTCATCTCCTTATTCATCCCTTAACTCATCTACTTTGCCGCTATTAATTAAACCATTCATTTAATTAATATTTCATCATTTGCATAAGGTTCCTAAGGTATTTAATTTAATATTTTACCTTCTTTCCTCTCTAAATTAAATAAATATACCACTTTATTTAATTTAGTCATGTGACCTCTTTGAATTTAAGCCAATTTTTAATTCTTATTTTTCTCTCTCATTGTCACATCCTCCATAACCCTCTTCTAATCATAATTAGTTTAATTAATTTATGATTAGGATGTGTACATGTTTAATCCTTGATTAGGATGTGTCACATCCTCTAACTTTTTCAAGTTGGTCTCTAATTCGTTTTAGCCATCTAACCCTCTTCTAATCATAATTAATTTAATTAATTTATGGTTAGGATGTGTCACATCCTCCAACATTTGCCACTTGCTTCTAATCTTTAGTTAATTATCTTAATCATGTGTTTGCACAACCTTAATCAAGGTCATTAGCCACATTTAGCGTGCCTTTTTAGTCAACCTTTTCATTTGTCTTTCTTGGTATTGACCCTCTTTCTCATGTGAATTTTAAATTCACATTGATTCCTCCTATAATCTCCTCTTCCCATGCATCTTCTAGAATCTTTTGACTTGTCACATCAAGTCACATGTGGACAAAGGCTTCTCTTTTTGGAACCTTGTCTTGTCCATGAGATTTTTGCAAGTATGTGAATTTTTAATTCACATTTATTTTTCCAACTACTTTCCCTTTTTCCCATGGAGATTTTTGAGTAATTCTAAAATTCCTCAAAAGTCACTTTCATTCCCACATGGGGACAAGAATTTCTTTTTTGAAGAAATTTTCACCTTCCCCAAGGTACTTGCAAAGTACTTTTCCTTCTTCCACCTCATTTACACATCACCATCCCTAAGCCATCTCACATTCCACATGTCAAGATGTGAGGGCTTGTGAGTCCTCAACTCACCATATCCCTTCATCTTGACCTTGTTGGATGAATCTCAACTATTGAATTCTCTAGAAAATTCAACTTGCTCTATAAACCCCCTATTTTCTCTCATTTAGGTGGTTGATCATTGTGCTAACCAAACTATTGCAAAAAAATTATTTGAGCCATATTTAGCTAGAATTCTCATTTGCTTGCATACAACATAACATCCTCATTTATTTTCCATCCATATTGCATCTAATTCATAAATATTTTTCCATCAAGAGGAGCATATATCACGTCAACAATCAAAGGGCCAACTAAAAAGAGCAGCTTAACAAGGTATTATAGTTCTATCTATTTTGTTAGGTTTGACTTTTAGCTCAATCTTGAGGTGTTAGGTGTTTAGGTGGTTTCTTGCATGTTTTGTGTTGTTGCTCATTTATGGGACCAAGTTTATTCTTGATCACACACACAATTCTGTCAATCAACATACACACACATATATATGTCAACTTAGTCCAATTGGTATTCCCATGCATATGGGAAATCCATCCATGAGCATATGTAGGTACGTCTACCTATGTATACTCATCTATGTATTCACTCATATGTATGAGTTTACCATAGACATGTACATATACATATATATAAATAATACTCATATAACTAATTGACATAACAATAAACATGCAAGGAAGGATTCCTCTTCTCATCAAGACTCATCACATTCCTCATTCCAAACATTCTTAAACAACATAAAAAATAAATATAAACACACACAACTAGACTGAAGATCACTTATATACCATCTACCCAGCTGGCTTGACTCAACTAAGACCAACTAGGGCATGAGTGTGTGAATGCTCAATAAGACTGAATTAGGGGTTACTAGACCAAGTTCTTCTCTTGAGTGATACTTCCCCTCTCTTTTAGAGGCTTGAACTTGTTCCTGGATTTCAACTTGATTCACCATAGAAGTAGTTAGCCGAATCAATGCTTTTATATACCTCTCATACATGTCATATTCAAATTATGTATTTCATATACTAAATCATAGAGAATTTAATTGAATCAAACATTCATTCAAAATATTTCCATTAGAATTCATAAATAAACACATTCACATTTATTGAAGCAATTCACCAAACAAGGTAATAGTAAATAGGTAATAACACATGGGGCATCACACATTCCCCCCTTGTGAATCACCTTCCCCGATGATTTTTAAGTATCAATATGGCCATGGCATAAATCACACATCATAAAACAAACAAAAAAAATCATTATTATTTTTCAAGAATTTTCAAATTCTAGCAAGACTTGTAGAAATTTCTGCTTCATTTCAGCATAGCCTTCCCATGTGGTAGAGTCTTGTACATACTAATCCCACTGGACCTTGCATTGCAAAACCTCTCGATTACATAAGTGAAGCTTATGTGTTCCAACCACCTTCAGTGGCTAGATTGTCACCAGCCCTGGATCTTACACCTGTAAGGCATTCCAATCAATAACATGGTTATCACCTGGTATATACTTCTTAAGATATGAGACATGAAAGATGTTATGCATCTTGGCAAGAGTTGGTGGCAAAGAAATCCTATACGCAATAGGGTTGATCTACTTAAGTACCTCAAAGGTCCAATGTAGCGCAGAGCTAGTTTGGATGACTTTCCAAACTTGATAGAACTCTTGTGATGTTTAACTCTCAACAAAACTCTATCTCCCACTGCAAAATTTCTAGCCACCTGCTTAGAATCAGGATAACTCTTTTTCCTATCATTAGATTTTTCTAATCTCTGCTTAATGAGTCCCACATATCCTCCATTTTTGATAATATCTCTGGCCCAAGGCTTATCCTATCTTCCAACGTATCCCATCTTATAGGAGTTTGACACTTCCTGCCATATAATGCTTCAAATGGAGCTATTTTGATTGCAAAATGATAAGATTTATTATATGAAAACTCCACCAAGGGTAGACAATCCTCCCACTTGTATTGTTGATCCATGCAATATATCCTTAGTAGGTCTTCCAATACTTGGTTCACCCTTTCAATTTTCCCATCCATTTTCGAATGATAAGCATAACTTATATTCAATTTCATTCCAAGTGTAGAAAATAGGGATTTCCACAATCTAGATGTCACCCGAGCATCCCTATCTAAAATTATCTTTTTATGAATCCCATGCAATCTAAATATCTCTCGAAAAAAAATTTGAGCTATTATAAGAGCTCCATCATTCAAATTTCTTGGTATGAAGTGAGCTACTCTTGTCAACTTGTGAACCACTACTAGAATGGTATTGTGATTGGTCCTATACATGGGGAGACCTTGCAAAATATCCATGCTAATGACTTGCAACTTACTTTCTGGAACTTCATGTGGATACAAAAGACCTGCAGGATGATGATAATCTGCCTTCACTCATTGGCACTCTAAGCAACTTGCTACAAATATTGTTGTGTCTCCTTTCATAACCTTCCAAAAATATAATGGCTTCACATCAACCAACATCTTGGATACACTCAGATGTCTTGAATATGATGCATTGTGAACTTCTTTCCATACCAAGTCCCTTAATTCCTGAGAATTAGATACATAAATTCTCCCTTTAAACCTTAACAATCCATTAGGTTCAAGGTGATATCCTTTGTACCTTTGATCTTGTGGATCATTTGTGAGTGCTTTCTTGACTTGTTCATAGAACTCATCACTCTTATATTCTCACAATGCTTGACCCTTGAAGTTAGTTTGGACTGATATCATCGAGGAGGTGTCTCCTATGACTTAAGGCATAGACAACCTAATTATCTTCCCCCTTGATATAACTAATATTGAAATTGTAATCAAATATCAACTCTAACATGTTCTTTGCCTTGCATTAAGATTAGTTTGGGTAAACAAATACTTAAGACCATGGTGATCGATCTTGAGTGTAAATGGTTTTCCCAATAGATAATGTATCCACATCTATAAATCATGAACCACTACTACTAACTCTAAATCACATGAAGCATAATTTTTCTCATAGGGATTCAAATTCCTAGACTCGTAGGTTATGAATCACTCGTCTTGCATTAATACACCATTAATACACCTCCCAATCCTTCTCCTCATTCATCCATAATAACAACAAAGTTATCATCTGGATCTAGTACTTTTAGTATTGGTGTTGTGGTAAACCTTTCTTTAAGTTGGTCAAATGATGCTTGACACTTCTTAGACCACTCAAACTTCTTTCCCTTTCTTTGCAATAACATGATGGGAAAAGTTGTCCTTGAAAATTTCTCAACAAAATTACGGTAATACCCAACAAATACCATAAAGCTTCTAACTTCCAACACATTCTTAGGCATCGACCATTGTAGTCCCACTTTAATCTTAGTCAGATCAACCAAAATTATGTGACCCAAATATTGTACTTTCTTATGGAAGAAGGTACACTTTGAGAGTTTCCCATATAACTTATGCTCTCTCAATATTTGAAGAATGACCTCTAGATGCTTGAGATGTTCCTCTTCATTCTTGGAGTAGATTAAGATGTCATCCAAAAAGACTAACACAAATCTATCCAAACAGTCCCTAAATACATTGTTCATTAGGTTGATGAATGTTGCTGACCTACATTCGTTAGCCCAAAAGGTAAGATTGTGAGCTTATAATGTTTGTATCTAGTTCTAAAAGTAACTTTTAAAATATCTTCATCCTTGATTCTAAGTTGGTGATATCCATAATGTAGATCAATCTTCAAAAATACCACCGCTCCTCACATCTGATCAAAGAGATCATCGATACGTGGAAATGGATACTTGTTCTTTATTTTTGCTTTGTTAAGAAATTGATAATCATTACATGAGCGTAGTGTACCATCCTTCTTCTTTACAAAAATAACTGGTGGTTCGCAGGGCAAACCACTGGGTATTATCATTCCTTTAGATAACAACTCTTCTAGTTGTTCCTTTAATTCCATTAGTTCAGTTGTGGTCATCCTAAAGGTACTTTCAACATAGGTTTTGACCCTAGTACTATGTCGATAGAGAAATTAAATATCGTCTTAGGGGGTAATCCAGATAATTATTTTAGAAATACATCCTCAAATTTCCATAAAATAGGATACTTCTTCATATCCAATTTTCTAGATTCAAATGCTTCACCCTCTTTGACATCTTGAAGTTTTGAGGTCCATAATATACTATATCATCTTGAGAGATGAATTCATTACATTCATCAAGCTTCTCCATTTTTACCACAAAGAGTTGACAACCTTTCTTCTTTGCTCTATGCATTTTCATAGCGGATATCTGTTGTAACTTAACCTCTCTAGGAATTCCTTGCATTGACACCCAACTACCTAGATCGTCTAAACATTCTACTATTTTCACATGACAATCCACCTTCTCCCTATGTATCCATATCCAGTTCATCCCTATGATGACATGATAAGACCCTAAGGGAGCTACACACATATTTACTTTCATTGAGTAACTTGGATGTTCAACTCTTTCTTCGAATAGACATTGGCTTACCTCATCTCTTGTTTGGTTAGCATATTCTACAACCCAAGATTGTTCCATGTAGGCAACTTTTCTAGAAATTTGACTTGCTATTCTAGGAGAAATAAAAATTTATGTGGCACTAGTATCTATTAAAATTGAAATGGGAATTCCAAATAAAGTACCTAATACTTTTACCAAAGTTATCTAGTACTCTGCTTGCCAATTATCCACAATAGCATGAATCCTTTGTTGAAACACAACATTTTAAGGTGGAAGAGAATTACCATGTGGTTGTGTCCTAGATGGTTTTCTCAGACAATTACTCACATAATGATCCCCTCCACATGTAACACATCCCTTCATTGGTCCCCTCCTTTTCATAGGTCTTCTAGAATTACTTTTATTTCCACCAGCATTGTTATTAAAGTTGTTGTTTCCCCTTGATCTTTCCTTGATTCAGTCCAATTATTTTTGGATCCCTTTTCCCCTTTCTTTTCAAAATTTGGCCCTTCACTAGGCTTCCTTGACCAGACTTCTTTTTATTTCTCTCTTGATAGTTTGAGATAGACTTAAGCCTTTGTTCCTACTTAATTGACTTCTCATACACTAAACCCATTATTGTTGGACTTTGTACATCTACCTCACCACCTACTTGCACATTTAGACCCATGATAAAATTTCTTATATGAAAGTTCCCATCCTTCTAGTACATAGGTACATACTAAACGAGTCGAGTGAACTTCTCCAATACTCATTCACTAAAGAATCACCCTACCTCAAGTTTTGGAAGTCATTGAGATTTTGATCATAAAAGAGTTGGGGAAACCATCTCTTATAGAAAATATCCGTAAATTCACTCCAAGTGAGGTTTAGGGAACTAAGCCGAAGCCCCATTTTCTTATTCATCCACCAGTTGGATGCTTCACCTACCAATTGAAATTCTCCCCATACAACTTTAGTGACCTTAAAGTAATTTCTGATTTTGAAATATTTCTCCATTTCTATAAGCTATGCTTTTGCTGCGTCTCCAGTAGCACTAACTTTAAATTTTGGTGGTGTGATTTTTCTCATGTTGTAGGATAACTCACTTTCCAAATTATTCCTTTTGGTTCCATCAAAATATGATTGTGACCTATCACTCTCTTGATCATGAGATTTAGTATGATTACGAGAATATTCCTCTTCTTCTTCATTGTTGGGAATTTCTTCCTCATTATTTTGAATTTATTGATACACTCTTTCCTTTCCCCTAACTTCTTATTCAAGGTTTCCTATTCTTGCTCTAGTCTCATCTAGAATAGCTAGAGTATGGTGCAATTTGGCTTCAGTATTCTCAGTGCCTTGACCTACTTCTTGAATTTCCCCCGTATTAGTTCTTGACCTAACCATCTTTTCCACAGAACGGTTATAGCTAGAGGTTTTCATTTTAATTAGATCTATGAATCTTTGATCAATGTTAACAACATTCTAAAGATCTATCAATCACGTAATAAATTCTATTTAAAGAACTCATTCACAATTTTCTTTTCCAAAAGCATAATTTTCATTATAATCAAAAAGGATTTTTCAATTTCCTTGAGTTTACATAGAATGACTATTAATATAGTCTAAGGGAGGATATTCCTCGGATTCACTTTCCAATACATAGCTATGTGGGGTATAACCCTCATATTTTTTTCTCATTTCTATCTTTGAAAGGATAATATCCCTCTAATCTATCCTTAGACACATAGTTTTGAGGTACATAACCCTCTGATTCGCCACTTGTGGCTATTACAATGACTTATGCTAAGGGAAGAACTCAAGGATCCCTAAATGTCATAACTAGAATGACACTACATTCTAAGGGCATATCCATGGAAAGTGAAAGAATCTAACTTTTCCAATGGTGCTGGAGCACCTTTGCAAAACCATGTTCCTATTTTGGAAAAAATGAGAAAATTTGATATATTTACTTTGTAATGAGATTAAAAGAGTCACCTTATATATTTATAGGTCATTAAAGGTCATTATGAGGGTTCAAGTTTATTTTTTTTGTGGAAAATTGCAAAAAATGCAAGGGTTGTCAACAAATATTGACAAAATTGCAAGATTATGTAAAAGTTGCATTAAGAAGTTGAAGGGTCATTGTTAGTTCTAGGTGTTAGGAAGTAGTTATAAGGTTAAAAGATAGTTGAATTCCCTTTATAAATTCTTTTTACATCATTTTGAAGATGTGGGTGATTGAATAAATGAACTAGATTAATGAAAGCTCTATTTTTTTAGCATATTTCTTTAGAAATTCACTTTTTCTTGGTTGTGTATGTCTTAGTACAGGAAGGAGTACAATTTTTTTTATTTCAAGTTAAAGTACCTTCAATCACCTTCCAATTCCTTTTTGTTTCATACAAATTGGTTTGATTTTGAGATAGCTATTGCAATTTTTTCTATAAACTGTCAAAACCCTGGTTAGGGTAAACAACAACATATCATTTTTGAGTTTCTCTCGTTTTATCTAATTAAACTTGCTCATATTTTGTGGAGATATAATTAGCAACATTTTTTTCATAATCTTGGAGTTTTGGATCAATGTTTAAGTTTGATGTGTGAAAAAGGTGAAGTTCCTTGATTGAAAATTGTGTTACAATCTAGAAAACAGAGTGTTCAAGGGGTTTGCATCTAGGGTTTGTAAGGATATAAGTGTGAATGGAATTTTAATCAATTTATAAGATTTAGGATATCTAATGAAATCTATTTGAAGCATTGATTGTTTGGATTTGAGATTGGAAATGACTAAACCAATAAACCTTATTTGTATCAAGCCTAATTAGGCCAGTCATGAACCCAATTCAGTCAGTTTTAAGGTTGGTGTTCTAAAGTAACTTATTCTACCTTTTTTATATGATTTAAAACCCTTTAATGGGTGTCCAATATTTTCATTACAGTCAAATTTTTTTGTGTGGTTTAGGAGATAAATTTGATAGATTGCACTTGCTTGGCTACTAGAGAAGGACAGTCAATGAAGGAAAGATGAATCATTTGTATGGGTATACCTTGTAAATGTTTGTATTGGGTTAATTATATCTAAATGGAGACATTGAAGGTGTATCAAGTTTTGGTAGAGGTCTAGGATCATGGTGGTCATTTTGGATGTCTTGGTGCTTTCGGAATACAAGCTACTTCAAAGAATGAATTGGGAAATGTTGAATGCATTGATTTGGTCAAAGTTCTCTAAAGAGGTTTTTCCTTTGATTAGTTAAAATAAGGTTGTTAATGGTGTTTCAAGGTCTGATGAAGGCCTAGAAGTAAGACTGCATGACTTGGTGCCTTATAGTCATGAAGAATTAGTGGGATTGAATCCCTAATTGTGAAAATTATATTCAAGTGTGATTGTATCTTCCTCAGCTAGAGAGATAGAAGGTAAATTGTTGAAGTTGGCATCATCTTTCATCATTCTCTTCTCTTGGATAATTCATGAAAGGGAAATGACTAAATGTCTTAGTATCGCTTAGCCAAATGGCATCATAATTAGTTCGCTCAATGGTACAAACATTGGATTCCCTTTCCTTCTTGGTTTGTAGGTAGCACTCATTTCCAATAACTAAATTTCATGCATTCATCGTGAGATGCACCATCCTAGCACAAGAATTTCCAAACATTATATTCACATAATGTTGTAATAGAAACATAACGAGCACATAGGTTCTAGAGCTAAACCTAGTAGCTCTAATACCACGTGTAACATGCTCGTTGTTTTCCTAAGTAAATCTACTAAGTTTTACCCACATGTAATTATCTATGCATCTAATGTAGAGAAATGAAAAATTTATTTTCTATTCAATAATAAATGCATCATTTTAAATATAATTTTGTCCAAAATTTTCCATTGCATAATCAAAGATTCATTCCAATAATATAAGTATGATTTAAATTTACATAAATATATTCAAGATAATGTTTCACATTACAATTTCCATAAATATGGACACATGATACATAGATAGTTTTAGCAAGCTCACATGAACTAGAAATACAAATGGTCTAGAATGTCCTTCTCCCGAATCTTAGCCACCAAATGCATGAAGAGAAGCATCACTCAAGCATTTTTCCACCAACCATGGACTAATTGCAATCCCCTACACATCTAGAAAATTGGTAGATGTACCTACCCTTTGATGAAGAGATTGGTTTGGTAATCTCCTCCTTCAAATATCCTTTCCTAAGCATAGTGATGTATCTTACATGTCTAGATCTTACCATAAATTCAACCTCTAATTCTATGATATTCTTAGCCTAGTATGTATTTGGATCATAGTAAATTGATAGTGTAGATAGTGGCTACCTACACTACTTTGGCCAAAGATTCAACACCTAGTACTTTGAGTGAGGGTAATCTATATTCACCACTACAATTGCTCAATTTGTATTTTGACCATTAGTATTCTGTTCTATTCTAGGTTATTCCCTTTCCCATGGATTATCCTAATCCAAAGAATAACCTTCCATTTGTATCACATTATCTAACTTGACAATCAAGTATTTCAAAGTAACTCTATCTTATGCTACATACCTAGAGTATCACTATACTTCATAAAGTACTAAAAATCTACATATAGCACAAATAATATTTATATTCATATAACAATACAATCATTGTATACATATTTATATGAGTAAATATCAAATATAAGGTTTCACAAAATAAGAAACAACTAAGTGATATGCAAGAATGTACAAACATTTCACATAAGTAAAAGACAATCTTTCAATACGACAATATAATAAACAATCTTTCCCAACATAATATTAAAGAGGTAGAAATCAACATGCCTATTTAAAAGCTTCCAACTGAATAATATTCTCCTCAAGTTTGCTTGCAACTTCCACTATGAACTACTGAAACACCTCTACTAACTTTTCTCTAAATCTCTCAACAATTCAACTCTCAATCTCACAAACTCTAAACTCACTTTGCACTAAATTTGCAGCAGAATAACTCTTAAGAAATCAGATTGATAAGTGATGCATTTGGTAGAATGAACACCTCTATTTATACTAATTTGTGAGAAATCCAAGGCTACAAGAAAGTATGTATTTCTGTCACCTTTCATCCTCATGCAACGACTCACTCACAGGTTTGCAACACATCAAATTCCTCACCATTTGAATGGCTGAGTTGACTTGATAAAATGGGACAACAAGATTAAAACAAGTTTTCTAATTCAAATTCCTTACAAAATGTTGCCAATTTTTCACTTGAAAAGGTCTTAATACTATTTGTAGGTTAAAACACATTTCAAAGACTCCTTTTGCATTCCAAGTACTAAAAAATATGGTGGCACCACTTAATGTTTGGTGCCACCTTCCTAGTGCAGGCTTAGACTATTTCTAAAGGCATTTAAAATAGTTCAAACTTCCTTTTAAAATATTACACAACTTATTATTCATACGTGCTTCCTTTGTTTGGTTTGACTTAGTCTTCATACTTTATGCACTAGTTGTATTCCACCAAAAGTTGCGCTATATCATGCACTTTGATAGATTATCATAATAAATATCATTTACATATATATTATATATATGTATTTATACACACACACACACACACACATATATATATATATCAACATATATATATATATATTCATTTCTTAATGTTTATCAAATACATTTAATCAATAAACAAGTATATATGTTGTAGACATGTAAAATTGACTTAACACCTATCACAACTCAAAATGTCTCAGAACAACTCTTAATCAACTCGGAACATCTCAAAATGACTCTGAATAAACTTAGAACGCCTCAAAACAACTCTGAATCAACTCGAAACGACTTTGAATCAACTCAGAATGTCTCGAAACAAGTTCGAATCAACTCAGAATGACTCTGAATCAACTTGGAACAACTTCAAATCAACTTGAAATGTCTCAAAATGACTTCAAATCAACTTGAATCATTTCAAAATCATCTCACGACATCTCACAATGCATCAAACAACATTTGAAACCCTAGTTTCCTCTATTAATTGAATAATATGACATTATTTAATTAATCCACAATTTCATCATTTCTTGATAAATTAAATAAATATTGTTTATTTAATAAATTCTTAAAAACCCTAATTCTACTATTGATCAAATAATACAATGTTATTTGATTAATTCACATTTCATCCTTTTGACCAATTAAAAAAATTATATTTATTTAATAAAGTCCTAATCTAATCTTATTTCATCTTGATTAGTCAAACAACGCCAATTATTTGATTGCGTCACTAATTCACCTTATTCCTCAAAATTAAATAAACTATTAAATCATAATAATTTAATTATCACACTTTCCCTCCAAAATTTAAATAATCAAATCAACCTATTCAAATGAATTATCAAAAATAAAATCAAACTAATGCAACTCTATTTGCAAAAGTCAAAGTTGATTTGCATGTTCAACAAAAAAAGGAATTAATTAATTAAATAAATTAATATTCCTCACCCACTTTCTGATTGAGAAAATCATGGATTGCTAACTAAGCAATCTGATTTTTCTAACTCAACCATCTAATTTCTAACTAAACCCTAACTAATCAATCAATTGTTGACTGATCAATCTAAAACCCTGACTAGCCAATCTATTCTTCAATCACCCTAATTATGCAATCAACTTTGCACAATCTTCTCATGTATAAATCCTCTCAACATATTTTGACCATTGATCTGGATATTCTCCAACACGATCCTGATCATCGATTCAAAATCTATTTTCCTATATAACAAACCTCTCTCCTCACAAATATGGATTGGAGAATCAACACACTTTTGCAATGAAGCGTTGTCACAATCACCATTGATAGAGCTTCAACCTTTTTCGATCAACCAAGCATCATTCATCAAGCTTTTGCACACAAACAATGGAGGCTTTGCAATGATATGAACAACCCAACATCATGCAAATACACTTCAACATGGGATGGTAACCTCTCCTTTTCTTTTGAATTCATTGAGTTAATCTTAGGATTTCATTTCGTAAGTTCAAATAGCTTAGATTGCTCATTTCATGAGTGATGGAATATGAATAGGTTAAGAGTTTTTGGATTAGATAGATTCTAATTTCAATTTTCAATCTTGATCTTACATTCAATTCTAATGAATTCTTTCCCCCTCACACATTTTGGCATGCTCAGTGGGACCTAGGTCCTCCTTATTAACATTTTTATGAGAAAATTTGAAGTTACAGAGCTCCTGGAGCATTCAAGAGAAGTTTCACGCAACACCCAGGAAATGCTTGCTTTTGACTGATTAAATTTTTGAGCATTTTCCATAGAAACGGCGCCTTTGCAAAGGGAACTACGAATTTGCACCAAAAAGCACACTTTTGCAAATTTTTGGGTTTTTGCACCTGTATGGAAAATATGAGCATTTGCTTCTAGAACTGAGCATTTGCCTGTTTTCTGAGCAATTTTTGTAAAAGACAAATGCACGGATCCTGACTATTATAATGAACCTTCTTTCTAACTTGTGCTTGTTTTGCAGGAATTAATGGATTTTTATGCAAGATTTGAAACATATTAACTTGTTTTGTGCAGTGAAGACGATCGGTCCAAGATTTTTGAAGCCACAATCTTTTTTTATTAACTTAGGAAAAACTTTCTTTTGGTGTATTAAAATGAACCAAAAACAACTCATTTTTGATTTGGTGTTTTTAAAATGAACCATTTTTAAGCTTTCTAAGTTGGGAACCTTCTTTTGGTGCTCTAAAATGAACAAACAACAACTCTCACATTTGATTTTGGTGCTTTTTAAAATTGAACAAATTTGAAGCTTTTCTAAGATAGGAACTTTCTTTTGGTACATTAAAATGAACACAAACATTTGATTTGGTGTTATTAAAATGAACCAGTTTTCAGCTTTCTAAAATAGGAATTCTCATTTGGTGCTCATAAAAATAAGATAAAACACTTCAGTTTTGGGCTCTAAAAATGAACACATTTCATGTTTTCATAATTAGGAACCTTTGAATTTGGTGCATAAAAAGAGTTCAAACATTTTTCATTTTGTTAACGCACACACGATTTACATTTGTTGACCAGTTAAGACTAGGCTTGATTTTCTTAGAAACACTTCAATTTTGGGGCTTAAAATGAACAAAATGTTTTTTGTTGTTTTCACACCATTGCTATCTTAATTGCTTGATGTCTTGAACACTTCAATTGGTGCAAAAATAAGAACATTCTGTTTATGTTATTCACATATTTTTTGGGGATAACACTTCTTGAGGTGTTTAAAATGAATCAATTTGTTATGAATTGTATGTCGTGTATTCATTGATTGGCAAAACTAATTGTTTGTCTTCTCCCCTTTCACCTTTTGACGATCGTGGGTGAGCGAGGACTTTTTGTGCTTTGCACTTTTTTCAAGCATACCTTTTTAGAGGGCCTGCCAATTGAGACACATCCCACACTGGAGAACTCTAAGGTGACCCAAGTGGTACTTTCATTCTGGACCGCTATATAAATCTTTTGTGAGTGTGAGGAAAGTTCATCACTCGCCAGGTGCGGACATCCTATATTGACATATTCTTCCTCAGTATCCTTGTGATGCATAAAAACCCACAAGGGTTGGAAGGTTCTTAATTGAACAAAACGTCACATGTATAGGTGCCCAAAAATAATATCCCTAGAACATGACTAAGAGCCATTTTTTTTAGATGCCACCCTATTATCCAAAACATTCTTTGAAATTAGTGCATCAGAATTTACTTCTGAGAAGTTACTTGCCAAGTTTGACTATAGGCCCGTGCCATAAGTCGCATGTAAAATCATCTCTTCAGAGCATGAGGTAGGCCCACCTAAGTTGATGGTTTCTCTCCACTAGGGTTGTAATTGTTTGTTAATGTTAAAACTTTCCCAATTACATTCAAAAACAATTGTGACATCAAATTATGTGTTTGATTTAAAGAAAAAAGAACACATTAAAACAAACATTGAACAAGATGGTCAAATGAAAAAACCTTTAATTTAGTGGATACTTGTGAAAGAAGCCTTATCTTTTGCACTCCTTAAATGGATTTATCCTTAAAGGTTTCCAAAAAAATTGGCTTTTATTTCAGGTTACCTTGATCAAGGTAAACATTTGGTAAACTATGGCTTGGGTATTGTGATTTCACAACTTAAGATATAGACATTCAAGTCACATAAAGTCCATCCTTTTGATTCAGTCCAATGCTATTATATCATTTTCCATACTCAAGAACACAAAGAAAAAAAACACACAGAGGTTACAAACTATCATTCCATCTCACAATATTTGTACACCTAGGGGAAGACAAATTGAAGTTTTTTATAAAGGTCATTGTTCGAACAAAACATTTGGAAAATCAGATTGGTCACAAAGTCTTTCATCCACTATTCCCATACTACTTATTTGAAATTTAAAAAAAAACACTAGGATCATTCCTTCACTCAAAAAATTCTATGATATCAACAGTTACTTGGAACTCATAGATAGTTCAAGTATCTTTCCCACAACATATCCTCTAGAAAAGGAAGTGGAATATCGACCCTAGTTCTTCAACATTTGGATTTCCAAAAAGTAGCCACATTCCAAAACAACACTCAAGCCTTAGGGTTTTTTAGTTTCATAGCAAACCACCTCACAACACCATCACACCTTATGACCATCTGGCAACCCACAGCTCCAGTTCAACAACCAGGCCTTATAGCACTGATTATTCAACCTAGTCTCACACACATTGAAGGTGCACAAACTGACATCATAAGCAGTTTGAGAAACTTTATATTTGAGAAAAATGAAACACCGTGTTAGTTTCTCACTGCATCAAGCATCTTAAATGAAGAGGAAGAAAAAGCAAACATAGCAGTCGAAAGATCTGTATTACTACCTCTCGCATGGCAATAGGTATGATCCTCTTGGAAATATAAACAAAGTGACCTTATGATAGGGTATTGAGCACCATAATGTCCCCAAAACATGTTGATCTATTACCCAAATTACTCTTATTAAGGGTCACAACATCAAATAGGGCAACAAAAACAAGGATTTCAAAATTACCTTCAAGGAATAAATCTAGAACATCAAATTTCCCTAGACAAAATTGAGAGAGAACTTGAGGAAATTAAACAAAATCAAAATTTGGCATATCGCCGATGCCATACACAACATCATAACATTACATATCCACAACAAACAAACATTATTACAAAAACACCTCAATATCTACATCAACAACACTTCCAATATCCGTAGTATCAAGAAGTCGCACAACACCAAGGTGTACCTCAAATGGAAGACCAAAGTGTACCTCAAATACAATATCAAAATGTACATCAATTGCAGTATCAAGGAGTTCAAAAAAATCAAGAGAAAAACAATCAAGATAAGCCATAGAGAAAATATTACCAACCAGAATGGAAATTCACCCTTTTGGGAGAAACTTTAGAGGTAATCATGCATGAACTAGTACAATAGGAACTTATCAAGATCAACGATAGTCCAATTTATGGTGAAACAAACTTTAAACTCCCTTGGTATAAGAAGTGAAAACAATGTGAGTTCCACAAAATCAAGGGTCACCTAACAAACAGGTGTGCTACACTCAAAAACCTCATCCAAGACCTCATTGATCAAGGAGAAATAGCTATTAAAGGTCCAACTATCAATGACAATGTGGGTAATGCCTCAACCTAAAAATTTGAAAACAATGATCAAGAGCTATCTATCATTGATCACATTGACAATGTCTCTACATCATCCAGTGAGCAAGAGGACATACGTCAAGAATTTAGTCCCAAGCATGATCAAAATCAATCACCCAAGTCTAGCAATGATTCAGTCCAAAATGTATTGACATCATCCAACCTCATGCCAATACATATTGATGATCAAGAGACTCTTAATCCAATTCTTATACCCAATGCATACAATATAAGCCAAGATCTATCACCCATATGCCCACAATTTGAGGAAATCCAAGGATCTTTTAGAGGAAATCCTTTCTTTTAAATTGATCCATGTCAAGAAAGTAATCCAAAGCATATCAAAGATGATACCACACATAGTCAAGATCAAGAATCCCTATCATCAAAATACTACAATGACTTGGTATATATCTTCCAAGACATCCAAGGCTTTCCAAAAGAACATATTCATATGCAAAGCACACATACATATACCCATGAGATGCTTACTCCTAATGGACATGTAGATGATCTTCATCCAAAACAAGAGTCCCATACTCTTGATATCATTACCATGAAACAAGATTCACCTACTCTACACATCTATACACATGATCAAGATATAGTAGAATCTATAGACCTATCAAAAAATGATCAAGAAGAAGTATTAATATCAGAAACATCCTCCAAGTAGTTTGAAGACATAAAGCATGAAAATATGGAGCAGAGTATCTTAAAATCAACAAAGATAATTGATAAAATTGAGTAGCAGAGCACTGGGTATACAATAGTTAAAGAAGCACCGATATATCTTGAAGAACCATCAAAATATGATATTTCATAGGATCAAGTTGAAAATATCAGCCAGGAAGTTGTCCCACATATGGAGGATTCTACCAATGAAAAAGCTATCACATTTGAAGATCCACAATAGAACAAAGAAGGATTAGCATCTTGTTTCAAAGGTAAATCATATCCTATTGCAAATAGAATTCTTCAACGAATGCATTATTAAGACAGAGGATAAGGCCTACATGAACAGGGTATCCTAGCACTAGTGAAAATTATTGGAAATCCTAAGCATCAAGGTCTTGGTTATTCAACAAGTAAAGGATCTAAACATATCAGTGATACCTCTATTATATCGGGGGTAACTTTATCTAATGCAAGCATTAACATAGAGAGCATGAAGAGTCCTTATGATGAAATTGCTACCAACGCTACAACTAGCCTTGTCATGAATCATCATCCACATATTTTTTCACCCTATAATTGGGACCAACAACAAGAGAAAAAGTTATAACCAAGAAAGGAACAAGTCATTGAAATAAAAGAATCAACAAAACAAAATGGACAAAGAAAATGCAAATGGATACCAAAGCAAATGCAAGAAAATCATCCCTATCAAACTCCATTACTCAAAGAAACTATGGGGAAAAATCAAAAAGGGAATTTCATCCAGCAAAAAAGTCCAGCAATGCAAAAGAAAGCTTCAAGAGCAACCTACAATGTATATCAAGATGTTGGTCCCAATCGAATCTCCATATCCACCCATCATTACTCATCATCCCAAGTTTGGAAAGTAAAATGTTCCAAACTGTCAACCAATCCATATGAATATCATATCCCTTAACGCATTTCACCATCCAAGATATCCAAATCTCACATTGACCATGTGTTGGCAGCAACTCTTTATCATAAGGATTCTAAGGGAACTCTCTCATGATGTGCACATAAAGGTAAAGTTAACTCTTGTATCAACAAGGAAGATAAGAATTATCAAGGGTTACATTCAAGTTCCCGTATCCTAGCAAAATAACTCCTCCAAGGAGGATATCATTGGAAGATCATGACAACAAGAACAACTATATTAGCATCAGCAATGTCTACATCAGCACCACTAGATGCTTCAAACATTAGAAAAAAATTATCACCATGAAAAAAACCTGGTAAATAGGCCTTTTGTGTGACATCAAAAATCAATTAAAAAACAAAAAAATAAAGAAAATAGTCAAGAGAAAAATTATCCTCTAGTGAAAACCACTATGGTGGTACTTTGGACAAGTACCATGATGAAAACCTGGAAAAAATGCATCATGTGTAGAATCAAGCATCTACATGCACCATTTTAGGTGGAAGCATCTCAACTCATCCATAATAAATCCCATCCATTTTATCCCAACCCAACGTGTCTTGATCTTGACAAATGTTTGGTGAATACTTTACACTTGCTTATGGAAAACATCTTAACATGGGTCACTATCATTGATCCTATCCTTTCCATCATTATCTAATCCATGAGGAGTTGTACAAAAGGGGCATACTCTATCCAAACAAGTTATCTTATCAAATACATCTCATGTTGCTAGTCCAACATGTTATAAATCTTCTCACCCATACACTCTAACAGGGTCTTCGTATGTCTAGTATGATCAAGAATACTCCTTTTTTGTAGAGTTAAAGTCCATGCAATAGATACAAAGTCACCTTGGTCATTAATACCCTTGTTCATTGTATCTATTTGCTATATCAAAAAGGATTGTTCAAACTACAAAGTCTCTAAAGCCAAGCAAAAGCAACTCATCAACTACTAATTAACATCACATTTCTATCCATCATCAATATTTCTTCTAAAATTAACATCATATTTCTATCTATCATTAATATTTCTTCTAAATTAACATCACATTTCTATCCATTATCAATATTTCCTCTAATTAACATCATTTATTTTGAGTGAGATCTGTATAGCAATATCATTAGTACCATTCTGCATCCACAATATCAGAAAAATACATCATGATGATAATAAACCAATAAAAACATTAGGTATAGGGAATTCATTCATATCAACACCATATCATATACATACATCATCATATATCATCATCATACAATCATAAAACGAGAATGAATCGAAGAAGGTATATATCATAAATATCATCATCAAAAAAGAGAGTACATCATCAGTGTGATAGTATATACAAAATCATAATATCTATATGAGGCCTCGACTGGGCCAATGAATATAGGCATAAAAAATACATGTCTACAAAATTCCTCTAAGCAATGAACAACATGAAGATCAAGTACAAAAGTAAGACCCCGACATGAAGGACAAAACCCTATAGATCACCAAAATGATATGGCTGTCTCACAAACTAATCACTTGCACCAACACCTGCACCACCAACTGCACCATCGCCACCCATAGAACTAGGCTCTCCAAACTATGCATGTCAAGCACCCCTCGGAATAATGGACTCATATAAATTCTAATAGTAGGTAGACCTCTACAAATAATGATCATGTTCTGCCCTGAGACTATCTCTCTCTATAGTCAACAACTATACAAAAGCTTCTACAGCATGTCGTCAACCACTCTCGCTATCTCGCTTGGCCCTCAAAATATCTATCTGAGCCTCTGCAACCTATCATCTCGCTATCTCTACATCTCTGGTAATAGTCATTTAAGCTAATAGTATGTCTCCATCCCTAGCTAGTGGAGGACTCAAAACGTGCCTATGACCCTGTAACTGAGGTGGCTGCTCATCCTGATGACCTTGGGCCCCATCACAATTAGATCTATCACAAGCTCTATCCAATTGCTCTGTAAGAACCTTGATATGTTTTCACTCCCCATGGTGACCTGTAATATTTGATCTACTTGAAGCGAGATCACGCCCAGGAACAGTGAGTCTCAACGGCCTACGGTGGGTCCACCACTCATCATAGTCATCAGAAGTACCTGGATCTGCTGGACCAACCAACCAACCCCAACCAACTAGGGAAAGTGCTCTGAACTCAGCAATGGAAATATCTATATCTGGCTGAAGACCCCATACTTGAACCTCCTGAATCTTCCGAACAAAACAAGCCTCATAAGTATCAGGAACTTGACCCTGTCTCTCCCCAAACTAACGTCATGCTCGGTTTGGTAAATAATGCTCTAGCACAAGATCAGAATGACCAAGCAACCAATGGGTTTTTTGACAATATACAAGGTGATCTGCATCCTCTAGCCAAGAATCACACCCCAAATAAGGTCTCCACGCAAAACTGGGAATATCATTGAAAACTCAACGCCAATAAGGAAGATCCCCAAGCAAGGTATAGTGCATAAAATCCCCATAATGATACAAGTATGGATCATCAGGGTGATGATCCTATATCCCATCTGGCCAAGTAACTACAATATGCTCCCACGCCCAGACATGCAAAAGTGAAACACCTGTGGAAATAGATTTCTCACCCCGATACATGACCTTGTGCATATCTTTGTACAAGTGGGTGAGAAGACATGGACCCTAAGCATACCTCATGCCATTCTCAAGCATAATCTCAATACACACACCCCAACCTATGGAAAACTATCAACCTTGACTATTTATAAATGAGTCCTGAAATCAAACTGTATAAGACAAGTGAGATAGGATCTGCACTGTCAGAAAACTCAGACAAATCAATCTCTGATTAATGTACCGCCAAGTTTTGAGCATCTAACACCCACTGCATAGCATGTGCACCATGTCAAATATGATAAATAACCAACTCCCCATGAATAGGAAGATGAAGTATCCTCCATACATCCTCAAGAGTGATGGTCACCTCTCCCATAAGCAAGTGAAATGAGGATGTCTCTGAATGCCACCATTCCACAAGTACAGTCATCATAGCAGTATGGGTCCTGATAGGAGGCATATAAAAAATGTGAAGTAGTCCCACAACATCAAGAAAATCTCGCTCCAACACACCAGAATAGGAAATAGGATCAAACAAATGTCGAGGACGTCTCTTTCTCGGTTGTAGTACTTTGAGGCCAACCTGAAACCGTTTTCAACCCACAATGTTATGGTTTCACTCTAAAGAGGTGGGAGACACATAATAACACAAAACATGATGACAAATGATATTTAGGATGACAAACGAACACATGCTAGGGTTCCAAGAAAAAGCTAAAGTCAAACACAATAGAAAAGAAAAATGCAAGGGTTTTGAGCAAATGCTCAAAAAGCACTAGGCAAAAGCGAGCTTTTCAAGCAAAGGCGAGGAAAAAATGGTATGGAAATAAGTCAAAGGGAAGGATATATGTCAAAGGAAAGCTTTTAGGACTTCAAACAGTCAAAGGTGAGATTTTCAAGCAAATGCTCAAAAACAAAAGTGAAGATTCTAGTCAAAAGCATGGAAATAAGTCAAAGGCATCGATTCTCAGTAGGAAAAAGTGAGAAAACTAAGGAAAAAGCTCAAAAATTAGGAAACTTCACTTTTAACCTAGAAAAATTAGTACACGCAAAATGAGAACAAAACAAGATGAAAGCGGAAAAGTGATAAGGTACATACCGGGAGACTGATGCTTGAAGGTCGTCCAACGTCCCAAACGAGCTTAGAACGATGTGGGGCTCCATCAAAATGTGACATTGCTCCTCGAAAACTGACAAAATGTGAGAACCAGAGAGAATAATTAGCTATAGAGTCAAAACACAAATGAGCTATCTAGAGGACAAATTGCTTATATAAAACCTCAAGAAACCCTAATTTCACCTAGGAACCCTAATTTCTACTTGGGAAACACTCCTAATTTCAAATTAAAAACTCTTAGAAACATCAAAAAGAGAAATGAAGGACCTATAAACCTATTTCTACGACCTAAACACATCAGAATAGAAATAGAACATAGTCGTGAGCCTGACCTCAAAACTTGGAATTTTTTATCAAACTCTCAAGGGGCAGCATAGAGTTCTACCATCATTACATGAAACACCAGGGAATAGTGGGGCATAAATGTTTTTTCAAAAAACTTGATCTTATAAACAAAATATTTGAAACAAAGCAACTAGTACTTTGTATCAAAGAGGGGCAAAATGTAGACATGTAAACTTGAATTAACACCTATCACAACCCAAAACATCTCAAAACAACTTCGAATCAACTTGGAATGTCTCATGAGAACTCTGAATCAACTTAGAATGACTCTAACTCAACTGAAAACATCTCAAAATAACTCTGAATCAACTCAGAATGGCCCTGAATCAACTCAGAGACTCTGAATCAACTCATAATGACTTTGAGTCAGCTCAGTATGTCTTGAAACAACTCTGAATCAACTTGGAATGACTCTGAATAAACTTAGAACGTCTCAGAATGACTTTGAATTAACTTAGAACAACTCTAAATCAACTCAAAACATCTTGAAATGAATTTGAATCAACTTGAATCATCTATAAATCATCCCACAACATCTCACAACGCATCAAATGACATATGAAACCTTGATTTCCTCTATTAATTGAATAATACAAGATTATTTAATTAATCCACTATTTCATCATTTCTTGACAAATTAAATAAATACCATTTATTTAATAAAGTCTTGAAAACCCTAGTTCTACTATTGATTGAATAATACAACGTTATTTGATTAATTCACATTTCATCGTGTTGACCAATTAAATAAATTACATTTATTTAATAAAGTCCTAATTGGTGCAGGAGCACCAATCATTTCAATGATTTCTCTTTATTTTTCACATGAAGAGTTGAGTCTAGAGGTTAGAGTCTAATATGTTTGGGTGTTTTTAGTCTAAATAAGGTCTAATGAGACCATTTTTTATGTAATTGGAAACTTTGGTGTCTTTTGGGTCTAAATTGTAACAAGATGTAAATCATGTCAAGAAATTATCAATGTGGACAAAAGTTGTCTAGGTAGGTAAAATGTCATTTTTCCAGTATGGGGTCATTTTTTCAGGCTGAATAAGGTCTAAATAGATCATTACTAATGTTTTAGGTGATTAGAGAGTAAAAAAATGCAAATATTGCAAATAGGAAAAAAGTTGTCAACAATAAATTACAAAAATGCAACTTTTAAGGAATATGAAGGGTCACGGTATTTCAAAAGGAAGTTATAGGAATTAGGATGGTTAGTTTTGAATGGAATAAGTATTTAGAGCCTAAAAAAAGGCTTAGGTAGATGTTCATGAAGAGTGTATTGAGATTTCTACATCAAAAACAACGTTTATTTCTATATTTTTATTGTCTTTTTACTCTTTCCAGGATCTATACGACCTCGTATGGCCTGTACTTTCCTTGAATCTTATTGTAACTTATAGTGGCATGGACTAAATTTCCTTTGAATCAAGTTTGAGAGGATTTCATTAAGATTTGTGTGAGAATTCATTTATTTTCTGAAACAGCCTATTAAAACCCATTCAAGGGTTGGATTGGAGTCTAAATGATGCATTAATTCATTCCACCCACTGTAATGGCTTGTAACTTAGTGGAATGACTTCTTACATGATAAGTTAGATGTTCCCATGGTCTGGAGGTTAGAGGAAGTGATTTTTTTGATTTTACATGATGCCATAGGGTAGAACAATGTGTTTTGCCAAGTGAAAATGAGGTGTTGAGATATGGTTTTGATAAAATGATGATGGAACTGACTGTATGTTGGTAGATTGACCTTGTGCAAGGTATTTGCGATCTGTTGGTGGTACTAGTTAGGTGAAATAAGCTCAGGTGATTGGAGTTTGAATAAACCCTTGCCATTTTCTTGAAGAATGAGGGTTTTGTGGTTTAGCATCTTAGAGGTCATGGATTTAAGGTATGATGGTGGATTTTGATGTTTGGAAACACAACTAAGGACTATAAGTTGAGTTTGGGTGATAACTAGGTGTTTTGGAGGTACCTCCTTTGTAAAAGAGGGCTATTTAGTGGCTTAAGAACATAATAGTCTATTGGTTTTCAATATTGTCTCAAAGAAACCTCTTGGATTATTTTGGTATGTTGGATTAGGTCATGAAGTGAATCTCAAAAGGTGTCTAGTTGGTCTTTGTACGACCTCTAAAATTGAGAAAAAGCATTTTGAATGGCTACAAGCCTCTAGGGGTGTGTTTGAGAAAGGCTGAGTGGATAGGGTTGTAAGGGTTGGTTTCTTGTTTGATTCTAATCAATTTGATTTGGTTTGGGGTCATCAAAACCCTACTTGTCATTAGATGGTATCAGAGCAAAGGGAGTAGGTCTCTTGAGGTAGAAGGTTAAAGGTTTGTGTGCAAGGAAAAGGTGTAATTGGAGGAATCAGAATGCCTCCTAAGGGAAGAATTGTTGTTAGGAAGATTGAAAACTAGGCTAGAGAATTAGAAGCCTTGAAGAAGGAGGTTGCTGCATTGAGGTCTAAAGCTAGGGTTGACATGGATGGGAGTAACTCTGAAGAGGAAGAAACCTCTAGTGAAGAGGAAGAGTTGGATCCAGAGGATGTGAGGATGTTGAAGTTATTGAAGGCTGTGAAAGGTGATGGACATGACAAAATGGACTTGCCTATGTATGGAGGAAAACTAGATGGTGAAGAGCTCTTGGATTGGATAGGGGCCATGGAGAATTACATTGAAATTGAAGAGGTAGATGAAGAACACAAGGTGAAGAAGGCTAAGGCCAAGTTAAAAGGATAGGCTTTGTTGTGGTGGAATTTTGTGTAAGAAGAAAGGAAGAAAAAGGGGAAGACCAAGATCACTTCTTGGGAGAGGATGAAGGAAAAAATAAAAGGTAAGTTCCTTCCTAATGATTATAATGTTCAATTGCTTTAAAAACTTCAAAATATTAGGAAAAAGGATCTAGATGTGCAAGCATACATTGAGGAGTTCTATAGGTTAAGTATAAGGAAAAAGCATGAGGAAGATGAGGAAGAAAGAGTAGCAAGGTATCTTAATGGTCTAAGGTATAATATACAAGATGAAATTAGTTTGATGAAACCAAATATAGTAGAAGAATGTTTCCAAATAGCTATAAGGGTAGAAGAGAAAGTGAAGAGGAGACAAGGGAAGACCACAAGAGGAAGAGGTAGTACTTCTAGAGGGAGAGGAATTTTTTCTACGCAAAAAAAATTCAATCAAGAACAAGAAAATGTTGGTAAAGGAAAAGAACAAGTGGTTGAATCTAGAGGTGGATGGAGAGGTGGAAGAACAAGCTTTAGGGGCAGAAATAATATTCAAGGAAGTGGTTCTAATGTGTTTTCAAGAAGGTGTTATAATTGTGATGAGTTTGGACATCCATCTTTTAAGTGTCCTGATAAGTTTGGTGCTACTTCTAGTGGGGGTGAAAGAAGAGGTGAAAAGAGTATTCAAATTGTGTAAGAAGATGAAGAGGAAAGTATCAATTCATCAAGTCATAATTGTGATCTTGAAGTTGGTGAAAGTTTGATGCTGCAAGGACAACTCTTGAATGACTCCAGGGAGAAAGAACCATTGCAAAGGAGAAATATTTTCAAGACTACCTACAAGAGAAAAGGTAAAGTATGCAAGTTAGTAATAGATTCAGGCTCCACTAATAATATAGTATCAAAGGAAATGGTAGATAAGTTGAATTTGGTGAAGGTTCCTCATGAAATACCCTATAAGATGTCATGGTTAAATGATGATCAGTCACTTCTAGTCAATGAGTAGGCTTCAGTTGAATTTCATATTTGAAGGTACAAGGATAGGGTACTTTGTGATGTTCTACCAATGCAATGTTGCCATTTGTTGCTTGGAAGGCCATGGAAATTTGATAAACATGTTGTGTATGATGGATGGGCTAATACATATTAGATTGAACATGAAGGGAACTCATTTACTTTGCTTCCATTGCAAGAGGTTAAGTAGCAGATCAAGACAACCAAGGTGATCATGATGGGTAGAAAAGAGTTTGTGAAGGTTGAAAAGAACAAAGGTATGGAGTATGTAGCCTTGACACAAGTTGTAGATGTTAGGGAAGAGGTATTGAAAGTTGATGCAAAGTTAGAGAAGAGAAATAATGAGAAGAAGAAGATGGAGACTGACCTAGAGAAGGTTAATGTTGAATTGTTTGGGATGAAGCAAGATGGGTTGAGAAAAGATGATAAAATTCTGGTTGGAACAATGTTGCGTCCTATAGTGGTTGCAAAAGTTGAAGGACATTCAAGCCTTGTTGAGAAAAAGGCTCCTAGGACTGATAAAACAGTGATGTATAGGTCTGAAAGTGAAAATTCTTTGAGGATAGTGACTTTGATGCCTAAATTCAAGGCAAAGAAAAGAGTGAGATAGGGATAAAATTTAGGGCAGAGTTATGAAGATAAGTATGTTGAATGGACAAGGCAGATGGCTGTCGATGCAGGTCCTATATCAGCCACAAATGGAAAAGAGGTCAGAGAATGTGAAACAAAGCAAGGGAAGCCTTATCAAGTTGCCCATGAACTCAAGGATGGTGAGTATAGAGCAAGCTTTCAGCATTTACCAACATAGGTATCTTTTGCAGATCAAAGAAATGGAACAATTGAAGATCAGTTTCCAGAGGCATGGAAACATTCTAGGCAATGTGTATGGTGCAGGAGCACCAATCATTTCAATGATTTCTCTTTAGTTGTCACATGAAGAGTTGAGTCTAGAGGTTAGATTCTAAGATTTTTGGGTGTTTTGAGTCTAAATAAGGTCTAATGAGACCATTTTTGATGTAATTGGAAACTTTGGTGTCTTTTGGGTCTAAATTGTAACAAGATGTAAACCATGTCAAGAAATTGTCAATGTGGACAAAAGTTGTCTAGGTAGATAAAATGTCATTTTTTTAGAGTATGGGGTCATGTTTTTAAGCTGAATAAGGTCTAAATAGATCTTTACTAATGTTTTAGGTGATTAGAGAGTCAAAAAATGCAAATATTGCAAATAGGCCAAAAGTTGTCAACAAGAAATTATAAAAATGCAACTTTTAAGGAATATGAAGGGTCACAATATTTCAAAAGGCAGTTATAGGCATTAAGATGGTTATTTTTTAATGGAATAAGTATTTAAAGCCTCAAAAAAGGCTCAGACAAATGTCGATGAAGACTATATTGAGATTTCTACATCAAAAACAATGTTTATTTCTACATTTTCATTATCTTTTTACTCTTTTCAGGATTTGTACGACCTTGTACGGCCTATACTTGGCTTGAATATTATTGTAAATTGTAGTGGCATGGATTAAATTTCCTTTGAAGCAAGTTTGAGAAAATTTCATTAAGATTTGTGGGAGAATTCATTTTTTTTCTAAAACAGCCTGTTGAAACCCATTCAAGGGTTTGATTGGAGTCTAAATGATGCATTAAGTCATTCCACCCACTATCATGGCTTGTAACTCAGTGGAATGAATTATTACATGATAAGTTAGACATTCCCATGGTCTGGAGGGTAGAGGAAGTGAGTTGTTCGGTTTTGGATGATGCCCTAGGGCAGAACAATGTGTTTTCCCAAGTGAAAATGAGGTGTTGAGATAGGGTTTTGATAAAATGATGATGGAACTGACTGTATGTTGGTAGATTTACCTTTTGCAAGGTATTTGTGATCTATTGGTGGTACTGGTTAGGTGAAATAAGCTCAGGCGATTGGAGTTTGAATAAACCCTTACCATTTTCTTGAAGAATGAGGGTTTTGTGGTTCAACATCTTAGAGGTCATGGCTTTAAGGTATGATGGTGGATTTTGATATTTTGAAACACAACTAAGGACTGTAAGTTGAGTTTGGGTGATAACTAGGTGTTCTGGAGGTACCTCCTTTGTAAAAGAGGGCTGTTTGATGGCCTGAAAACAAGGTAGTCTATTGGTTTTCAATATTGTCTCAAAGAAACCTCTTGGATTCTTTTGGTATGTTGGATTAGGTCATGAATTTAATCTAAGAAGGTTTCTAGTTGGTCTCTATAGGCCTTCTCTAAAAGATATTGAGAAAAAGCAGTTTGAAGTGTTGCAAGCCTCTAAGGCTGTGTTTGAGAAAGGTTGAGTGGATAGGGTTGTAAGGGTTGGTTTCTTGTTTGAGTCTGACCAATTTGAGTTTGTTTTGGGTCATCACTAATCTAATCTTATTTCATCTTGATTAGTCAAACAACACCAATTATTTGATTACATCACTAATTCACCTTATTTCTCAAAATTAATTGAATTATTAAATCATAATAATTTAATTATCACACTTTCCCTCCAAATTTTGAATAATCAAATCAAAATATTCAAATTAATTATCAAAAATAAAATCAAACTAATGCAACTCTATTTGCAAAAGTCAAAGTTGATTTGCACGTTCAACACAAAAATGAATTAATTAAATAAATTAATTAATATTCCTCACCCACTTTTTGATTGAGAAAATCATGGATTGTTAACTAAGAAATCTATTTTTGCTAACTAAGCAATCTAATTTTGCTAACTCAACCATCTAATTTCTAACTAAACCCTAACTGATCAATCAATTGCTAATTGAGCAATCAATTGCTGACTAATCAATCTAAAACCCCGACTAGACAATCTATTCTTCAATCACCCTAATTGTGTAATCAACTTTGTACAATCTTCTCATGCCTAAATCCTCTCAACACATTTTGATTGTTGATTTGGATATTCTCCAATGCGATCCTGATTGTTGATTCAAAATCTCTTTTCCTATATAACAAACCTCTCTCCTCTCAAATTTGGATTGGAGAATCAACATACTTTTGCAACGAAGTGCTGTCACAATCACCATTGATAGAGCTTCAACCTTTTTCGATCAACCAAGCATCGTTCATCAAGATTTTTCACACAAACAATGGAGGCTTTGCAATGATACAAACAACCCAACATCATGCAAATACACTCTAACATGGGATGGTAACCTCTCCTTTTCTTTTGAATTCATTGTGTTAACCTTAGGATTTCATTTCATAAGTTCAAATAGCTTAGATTGTTCATTTCATGAGTGATGGAATAGGAATAGATTAAGAGTTTTTGGATTAGATAGATTCTAATTTCAATTTTCAATCTTGATCTTGCATTGCATTCTAATGGATCCTTTCCCCCTCACACATATGTAGTATATATAAATATAAAGAAAAATACTATGTATATGTATATACACATGATTATATATAAATATACATATTAATATATATGTTATAATATTAATTAACACATATATTAATATATATATACTTCATACATTCATATACGCAATATTATTTGAATATCTTATAAAAGCACCCATATGCATAATTTTGTCGATTGACATGTATACATGGAATGTATATATACATACATATATATATATGTCAACTTAGTCCCATTGGTATTCCCATGCATATGGATAATCCGTAAATGATATTGCATAGGTATGTCTACCTACGTATACTCATGTATGTATTCACTCATATGTATATGTTTACCACAGACACACGCATATATAAATATATATACATTTTATGCATATAACTCATCAACATAACATTGTAGAGTAGGGGGACCATCCACACCAAAGCTCTAGGTCATGAAGAGCCAAGAGTGGAGGGCTGCCCTAAACTACCTCAAGTTGGATAAGCATTTTAGCTCAAGTATAGAGAATGAAGAGAGCTCTCAAGTGCTTCTATCAATCTACTAATCTGAGTGTTTGGATAGGGCTAAATGAGCCAATTTCTGGTACCCAAACCGTACCTCAGAAGGCTCTCTACTCAAGGAAATCAGCATGGGTTAGGGACGATAGAGTGATGCGCTAGTGTCTCTTTGGGGCAGTGGCATTTGTATGACCAAAAAGTGTAAAAGTATAATACAGAGTACAAAAACCTACTGAAAGTCTAGCCAATGAAGCTTAACCTACTAGAAAGAATGATAAATGATAGAATACAATAAATGACTATAAAAATGATAAAGGAGATGATGAAAATGAAGGTGATGAAGATCAACTCACTAAGAGTCCAATTCACTAGCAAGCTCCACACAAACACGTACCTACACATAGCTAAGAGAGGAAAAATATTGGGGCTGTATAGGGGTTTTCCTTAGTCAAACCCCCACTTTGGTGTTTCACCCTCCACAAATTACCAAGAAAGCCATGAGATAGAAAATACAATAAAGGAAATAGTAGAAAAGAGTACCGAACAACAACGATAACACTATGCTATGCAAATCAAGAAGTAATATCACCTTCTCAATTGAGGTGCCCTCAAGCACATAGAGGAGGATGCAAGCTTGGTAAGGTCTACGTTGCTACAAAAATGAAGAAGTAGTCCCTCACGACGCCAAGTCATAGCTCCAATGGTGGAAAAAGTGTAGCAAGATGTGAAGAAGATGTGTTGAATTGCTCAAGAAACACTCAAGAGATCAAGCTAGTGTGTATAATTGTCCAAAAGATTGTAGAATATGGAATGAATATGAGATAGATGCATTTGAAGATGAAAATGGGAGGTAAAGAGCCATTCTTGGGTTAGTTGGTCAATGCACAGGCGTTACGCTTCATCCCCAATGGGGAATGTAATGTCTCTATGGATTTTAGAGGCATGAATTTGTCAGGGATGATAGTTCACTGTACAAATGTTAACGTGCCATGCGTGTCTCCCTAATAGAAATTCCCCCACTGACACAAGAGACAAGCACCAAGTGGATGGAAAGTAGGTAGGTGATGTGGAATTATTAGTCAAGTTTGATTTTGCAAGGTGGAGGGATGTAAAAGGGGAATTTACAAGAGGGGTGAAAATTCACTCCTATACATTTTCCCCCCACTTTAGCGAGCATGAGTGTCAAAAATGAATGTTTGGTAAAGTAGATCAAAAAGTTTACAAATGTATACCTGAACCATCGAGGAAGAAAACTACAATGTAGTGAGATTGATAGTGCAAGGTAGGAAAAATTCTCCACAAGTACTGTCCTGAGGAGGATTAAATAAAGGACTCCATAGATCCTCAAAACTATGGAGTTGATTGAAGTGCATCGAATGCCCACAGACCAATGATGGAAAACTGTGAAGGAAATTGAGGAGCGCATCTAGTGAAAACTCCATGCAATAGTGCCTTCGGTAACTTTCATTTCGATTAGGTTGCCTCAAAGACACAAACAACTATGTCCAAATGTGGAACAGACACAGTTCATTTCCTACATTGATCCATCTGAGAGAAACACATGTAAATTCAACAGCAAGCATTAACTACACGAACCAATCATACATGAAAGATGAAACAGAAAAATAGAACACAAAGATTTACGTGGGGAAAATCCTTTCGGATAAAAGACCCCACACTCCAAAGATCGAGCCATTGTATTATTCAGCAACATAATGGTTACAATACAAATTCAGGCTCTTAGCCTTTTCAGAGTTTACATCTAGTTCATTCTGGATACTATCTGGTAATCAACTCTCCCTCTATACATTTCTTGAACAACCTCTCAAACCAAACAATCTTCGTACTATTGCAATACCCTCACACAGTATACAATACTGATCAACACAAGAGATCAACCATGGCATTCAATCCTTGATCAGGAGAGAAATCGGAAACATAACCCTGCCTCTTACTGCTTTCACTCTTCATGGCTCCTAAGATTCCGTACCCACCTCGTAAGGCCTTAACATCTCATCAACTCTTCTTCTCATTATTCAAGTACGGCCTCATGGATTCGGCCTTCCACCTACCCACCCCGCTTTTCATCTATTCGCTTCTATTTTCCCTTCTCTTCGGCTTCAGCTCTATGAAATGGTTTGTTTCCAACTGTCATATCACAACTGTCAAATCATCCAGCTCAACAATGGTTCACATCCTGCTTTCTTTGATTTGTCCATATCTCGAACAATCTTTACTCGGTCAACATCGATCAACTTGTGTCGCATGTCGGTGAGACACTAGAAGTGTCTCCCCGATGCCACAAGTCCCGATTACACGTTGTCGCCAAGAGTTGTCTCCATCGACAAGAGGTTCTACCGATATCCACAAGTCATACCGAAATCAGCATTCTCATCGGCGAGACAATTGCCATTCGATGAGACATTACACCAAGTTCATAAGTCATTCCGAAGTGTTCCTTAGTCGCCAAGACTATAGTCATTCGCTGAGAGATCATATCGAGCCCTTTATGTTATACCAATGTCACTGTCAGCAAGACTTAGGAAAAGGTCATATCGAAACTTCAGACTTCCATCGTATTCCTATCGGCAAGACAAATACCCTTCGCCAAGACATCACCTCGCAAGTTCCAAGTCACCCCGAGTCAAACTTGTCGGCCAGACTTACCGCTTTCGCCAAGACTTCATATCGAAGCCTTTAAGTCACATCGATGTGTTCCATTGTCGGTGAGAGAATCAACCTTCAGCATGACATCTTACCGAGGCTTTCATGTTATACCGATGACCCCTAACATTATCGCCGAGACATCTCCCGGTCGCCAAGAGATCATGCTAATAGGAACAAGTCATACCTATTTCTTCATCGACCAGACAGACCGAAGGACATGTTGATATCAGAAAGACTTCCTATCATCGCCGAGACTTCTCACCGAGACCCTTGAGTTAGCCCGAGTGTATATCGTCGGTGAGACATTCCTCAGTCGCCAAGAGATCTTCCTGAGAGTTCAAGTCACCCCGAAACTGCTTATCAGTGAGACTTCTCCCAATCGCCATGACTTCCTGCTGAATCCTTTTGTTATCCCGAACTGTCTTTTGCTGAGAGTCATAGCGAACCCGAAGACCATACAATCGGTAAGACATTCATATCAGTAAGACTCATACTAAACATAAACTTTCAAATAGGGTCTCCCCGAAACATCAACAAGCCATGAGTCTCCCTGACATTCGATAGACACCAACTATCGGTGAGACATCTCCAAGTCGATAAGAGATCTCCACAAGTCTCCATGTCATAGCGATAGGTCCATTCGGCAAGAAAAAAGTATTGTCTCAGTGACATGAGCAATACATTAAAGTTCAACCGCTACCGCTAGACAAATGTGAAATGTCACAACGACTATAAGCTGAGAGCCACTGCGGAGATTGAGGCATATTTTCCAACAAAATCCCATAGGATGCAAGTGCTTCACAGGCCCTTGGACCTGCAAAGAAGGTCCCCCTAGGTTCTCTCTCCTAAAGGAAGCCTAATGTAAGGGGACTCCATACAATTACACTGAAAAGTAGCTTCATCAACGCACCTACAAAGGACATGTTAATTCGTAGATAAAATATGTTAAGAAACAAATAGTAGCCATGCAGGAAGACAAGAAAGCAATCATGCAGATAGTCAAAAATTGAAGGAAGGGCTTTCAAAGTGGTCCCTTGAGACTTCAAAAGAAAAGGGGTCCACTCAAAGGACACACGTTTTTGAAAGTGTAAGAGTATTTTTCACAAATCAATTCAACATCAAGGAATTTGAAAGGAAGAAAGTCCCCTTGCAAGGGGAAGGTCAAACTTCACCCATAGGAGAAGGAAATCCCTCCTTTGAGAATTTTTTTTCAAATTCTTTCTTTGTGAACCCATGATGAAGGAAAAGTATTTTGCTAGGGGTCCTTGTTGAGGAATGCAAGTTTTTGAAAAATATTTTGAAGGGATTTTTGAGAAAAGATTCATTGGTCACCGAATTCATTTTCTGAAAAATCGAAGTGACGTGATAGCCACCCATTAGGATGGTGTGTTTTGAATGCAGAGGCACGTGGAATCCTAAGGAGAGAAAATAAAAAATGAAGAAGAGACATTGTGTCCCACAGATCGATTTTCATGATGATAAGATGTGGAATGTAAGGATAGTGTAGATAAAATATGGAATTTTTGGAACAATTAAGGATATACTAATATTTTAAAATATTTTGGATGTGACTCAAAGATAACTAAGGTTATGGCCAAGTGGAAAATCAATGACAAAGGGATATGTGCCTTGCACTCCAAGATATGTTGTGAATGATTGGATAATGGAACAAGTCAAAAAATAGATATTGTATAAATTACTAAGGATGTAGGAGGTTAGACAAATTTGAAATGAAAAAGGAATTTTTTTGATGTGTGAGATGGAGGAAAAGAATTCCTATGACTTAGATTATATGGAAAATAGGATATGTGGTATGAACCATGAGTTGTGATTTGGAAAAAAATGGACTAAGTGTGTGGTAATGTTTCTATTATGGTTTATGAACCATGGGTTTTTGTGATGAGACCAAGGAAAAATATATTTAACACTAATGTAATGGGTATCCTTGGATTTTGACCTTGTTGAGATGCATTTTGTGATCAAAAGGTTTCATACAAGTTCCTTGATACATTTGGTCTCTACACATTGGTTGAAGCGTTAAGAGTTACAAGTGGAGTGGTGAAAGGGTTGGTTGATTGTTGTGAAAGGTTTTGGGATGCCACAAGATTAGGATCTAGTTGGTTTTTTAGCAGCAATTACTTGTTCTATTAACTCAAGGGATTATTGTCCACGCAAGGGATTATTAACTCATCTTACATGAGAAAGATCACTTATTTGTGGAAGAAAGGTTAGAATTCTCAGTTTTATTATAGGTTGAGAGACTCATCGGACCACTGTGTATTCATCCCTATGAATAAGGGTTGGGTCTCTAAGAGATTCAATATTAAAATCAATGGGTAGCCTAGTACCATGTTGGGAAAGCCTATAGAATTAAGTGTTTGAATCATAAGTAAGTAATGTATCAATGAATTTTAGCATTTGAGGATTTTGAATAATTTCTAAGATCTTTTCTTTGGTTAGTTCATCATTAGAATTTTCTTCTATATATCCATCTTGTCCTCAAGTGGGTTGATTTCCTTGTTGAGAGATGATGTTGTGATGTTGAAGATTGACATTAGGCTATTGAGAGACCATCTTTGTTTGTTAAGAGCCTACATTTGGTTGTGGTGGAGGATTAACATTTGGTTTTTGTTGAGGATTAACATTGTGTTGTTGAGGGGTGATGTACCAAGGAGGAGTGGTGCTGGAGGGAAATATTCATGTCATTTTAGTAGTGATTTCAACACTTTTGGTCTTTGGAATATTAGAAATTCTAGGGTTGGTTTCCATATTCTTCTTATGTTGTATGTTCTTCTTGTGTTGTGATCTAGTGGCTTTCATAAAATCACAAAAGACCTTAAGGATGGAGGACTTGAGATAATGGTATGTGTGTGATGATGTTGTTTGCATTTTGATTTTAAAAAAATGGTTTTCAAAAGGATGTGTTGACAAGTCTTTTGGACTAAAATATAAGATGTTCAATTTGATTGAATTGGATGGGTTGACCTTTAGACAAAAGGATGATAACTAAAATTGATGATATTTGATGTTTAACCTTTAGACAAAAGGATGATGAAAAAGCTGATTGGATTTATGCTAGACCTCAAGATGTTGGTGAAAAGTTGGGTTGATGCCTTTACTTGGACTAGACTAAAGAGTACAAGCAAGGGTAGATGAGGATTATTTTGTAAACCTAGATGGGATATGATTCCACTATGTTAACAAGATGAGGATGGATGAGATAAAAAATACTAGCAAGATGATTGGTTTTATTTTCATAGGTTGATGTTTGAAAGGTTTTTGACAAAAGGATGTTAAGATGGTCTAATAAGATTTATTTTTAAGGTTGTTTATGTCTAAGTATTTATGGTATTCAAAAAGGCTATAATGAAATTTCTAATGAAAACCAAGTTGAAATGATGGTTTTTGATGTGTGAAGACAAAAAGACTATTCAAGACTGTAAAGTCTATTATGGTAGATGTTTCTAGTTTCAAAATGATAGGTTATGAAAATTTTAAGTTATGGAAAGTTTGTAGGTCTAAGAAGAACAATTTCATAGTCAAGTGTGGAAATCTAGACAAACACAACATGTTGCCCTAGATAAACATGACAAAGTGTGACAGATGAACCTGGAAAAGTGAGCAAAGGTGTTGTTGCATAGAGAAATTTTGGTAGAGTGATAGCTAAGTAGATGTCGGAGAGAAGGCGAACACGGTAATTTGCATAAGAAAGGTGGAAATATGTGTAGAAAAAAGCAACAATCTATACAAAAGTGGCAAATTATGATAGAAAAAAATGGGTTTTGTGACCTTTTTAGTGATTAGTGGATGTTTTGGTAAGTTTGATGTATAAATGTCTGAGTTATGTTTTGAAAAAAGTGATACAAAAAAACATAAAAGGCAGGAATGACCCTAAGGTGATAAGAAATTTTACAATATTTCTTCCATAAAGATCGTTAGTATAGCATATTTGAAAACATGTCAGATAAGCATGACCTAGCTAGTAATAAATTGTGAATCTCCCTGTAGAATGCTCACCACACTTGAGTGTTAATACCAATCCAAGGAGTGGGTGACTAGGGTATACCAAGGTAATGTACCACCTTGACACCCCTCACCTTGAAAGGATGAATTCCTAACAAGACATAAAATCACATCAACCAAGCAAAGTACATAGTAACTTTGTGTGATAATTCTATCATGTTGCACTACTATATTTTGATGACTAGAAGGTTTTAGAATTCTAATAATAGGGGTTCATATTGGAGGTACTCTATAAACACCACTGCCTACACAAGTGGAAGATTAAAATATCAACTCCCCATGTTTGGAATCACCCAATACCATGAAGGAACACCTAGCAAGTCATGAGTGGATTGAGCTACACCTTTCACACTTGCCCCTTTATAGCCCAGAAAAAAAAAAGTTCTTGAGGTCAAACCCTAGGGTGATGAAATCCCTAGACACTTGCCACCTAACTATTGAAGTGAACAAGACAACTGAGAGGGGGGGTTGAATCAATTGTAGCAAATTAAACCTTCAAAACCCTCAACAGTAATTAGATCCACAAACATTCATTAAAACCTTATTCTATTAGTTTGATTAAGCATGAGATGTAGATAATAGAAACTAAAATCACAACACCATACACAAGATAACACCGGAATTATGTGGAAAACCCAACGAGGGAGAAACCATGGTGAGGATTAGCTCATAATATAAGTAATAGAAAAACTAGTGCAAAAGGTCTCACTTCCAGAATAGAACACACTATCCAAAAGGCTCATAGCCAGGGCTCATTGCCATAGAAAGAATACAAGATAGAAGAAGAATGTTACCCAAAGAAAACTTCTCAATGCAACAAGAATTCCACCACAATTGCTCACACACTTTCACAGTCTCACATGAAATATTTTGGATGCCTTCAGCTCACTTCCTTCAAGAACCCTAACATGAATTTCACACTTCTCTACTCAAATTCACATCACACAAATCACTTACATCAATCTTGCATCTATGTTACTTCTTTCTCTTTCTCATCTCTCACTTGCATCAACACCATACATATTTATATCAAGATATACCTCAAAAACTTTCTCTAATGTCAGTCACTAGCCATTATACATACAAATTCAAAATAGGTCAACACCTATAGGAATGAAAGGGAACCTACATAAATTCTTAATTAGGACCCAAATAGATCCCAACACACTTCAACATGCTTCCACAAGCCTCACATGTAGTGTTAAACACAAGGTCAGCCAATACCCGTGCAAAACACCATAATCATTAAATACATGCTTCCTTAAACCAATCCAATAATCCAAAAGTTTCAGACAACATAATTCACTTGAACTCAATCCAGAATAATCCATAAACAACTTAGGATTCATCAAACACTTCATCCAAGCTCACATCAACAAATAATTCAACTCAAAACAACTAGTAACCCTTATTTGCATACTAATAGATGAAACTCACTCTGTACTGCACCAAATCAAGTAAAAACTTGAATATAGAAATCTTAGAGAATTATAATAAAATTCCCAAATTTGCACAACCTGAAGCTAGAGAGTCGAGAAATGTGGAGTAAATACATTTCTCCCATGCCACATAAAAATCATTGAACAACCATTTCACACACTGGTAAAAATATCTCGCACTGTACAATGATCTAGAAACCCAAATTCTAAATGTATAAACCTTTGAAAACCTTGAATAATCTATAAGATCCGCATAGGAATAACATCAACATAGAAAGAACATGAAGCACAATACTAGGTCATACTATGAACACTTGCACAACATAGTTTACTTTGTTTATCAATTTTCTTAATATCCTCAACATCTTCAACCCATAGTTGACATGAATGACAACACCAGTTAGTAGACTTCCTATTGACATCAATGACAACACCTTCATTCTTGTAACAATCTCTCCCTTCGTCATTGATGACAACACTAGATGTGAAAAGCCATGAAAGACAACACAAAAACACACATTTTTTAATGATTAGAAATCCTACACAATATTTTTGAACTCTCTACCCCTTATCAAAGTCTCTCTCCCTTTGATAATAATGATTAGAAAACATACACAACTTACATGATTTTATCTCTCCTCCTGAGGAGATAAACTTTTTCACATGATTCTCTCTCCCCCTTTAACAACAATGGCAAAGGAAAAAGGTTTGCATTATTCTCCCCGTTTGACACTGAACCAAGAAACTTGCTCCAAACACTCCCCATTAGGAGTATACCCAAACAAATCAACACAATGAAAACACATGACACTACCTACTCCCCCTGAGGTAGCCACCAACATCAGTCCAAAAAAGAGATAGATCCTTAGATCCACTGAATTGATAAATCTCCATATGCATCTAGTTCAAACAGGGAGGGGTGATAACCCCCAAATTCTTTTGAGGACACTCAAAAGTATCCTTAGGAAGAGCCTTAGTAAATGTATCAACAATATGATCCTTTGTAGGAATATACTCAAGCTTTACTTCATTCTCCATAACCTTTTCTCTCAAAAAGTGATACCTAATAGATATCTTATTTTTCCTTGAATGCATCATTGGATTCTTTGAAATGTTAATTGCACTTGTGTTATCACAGAAGATAGAAATAGGATCATCATATATAACTCTCATATCCTTCAATGTTTCTCTCATCTATAATACTTGTGTACAACATGGTGCTACTACAATATACTCAACCTCTATAATGGATAAAGAAATTGATTCTTGCTTCCTTCTCAACCATGACACCAATCTCCATCCAAGAAAGAATGCACCACCACTTGTACTTTTCCTATCATCAACACAACTAACCCAATCTACATCTGTATATGCACTTAATGTGAAATCAGTATCCTTAGGATACCACAATCCATAATATGGAGTGCCTCTTAAGGATTTGAATATCCTCTTCACAACTACAACATGCATTTATTTAGGATCTTCTTAAAATATGGCTACAAGACAAACTGTATGCATGATATCCAGTCTAGTAGCAAATAGATATAACAGTCTACCAATCATGGATCTATACTTGCTCTAATCAGCCTTAGGTGATTCATCATGTTTGCTTAGTTTACAACCAGTCACCATAGGAGTACATACTAGTTTGGAGTCATCCATTCCAAACTTCTTCAACATATCTTTGACATACTTAGACTGTGAAATGAAAATCCCTTAATATTTTTTATTGATTTGTAGCCCAAGAAAGAAATTCATCTCCCCAAACATTGACATCTCAAACTCTTTTTGCATTTATTGTACAAAATTATTACACATAGCCTCCTTTCCACCAAAGATAATATCATCCACATATACTACTACTATTAATATTTTGTCTTCCTCAATTTTAAAGTAAAGATTATTATCTACAGTGCTCTTATTGAATCCTTGTTGTATCAAGTACCTATCCAATCTTGAATACCAAGCTCTGGGAGTGTGCTTTCAAATAGATTTCATCCTATCCATAGGAGAAAAAGTCTCCTCAAAATCTATACCTTCTACTTGTGAGTAACCCTTACACACGAGTCTTACCTTATTTCTTACTACATCTCCATTCTCATTCAACTTGTTTCTAAATACCCACTGAGTTCCAATTATGTTCTTGCTTGTCGGTTTGGGAACCAATTCCCAAGTATTATTTTTCTCTATCTACATAAGTTCTTCTTCAATTGTCTTCATCCAATGCTCATCCTTACATGCTTCACTCATTGATTTAGGTTCAACTTTAAAAATTAAACACAAATTTACCTCAACTTCAACAACTTTGCTTCTTGTAAATACACCTTTCTTCTTATCTCCAATGATTTGATCTTCTGAATGGTTATTTTGAACATACTTAGGGGTTTTAGGGGTATTCTCTAGAGCTTCTTTCTCTTCATTTGCACTTCTTTTTCAATAGATTTTTCTTGTACTTCTTTGCAATTAGGTTCATCTGACACATATCCATCTACTACAATAAAATTCTACAAGTTTTCATCAACTTTAACATTTGCACTTTCAAATATCTTTATCAACCTTTTGTTGTAACATCTATAAGGTTTTCTTCTAATAGAATATCCAAGGAAGATACCTTCACCAAACCTTGCATCAAAATTTCTTAAGTTTGCTTCTTCTCTTTTGATGTAACATTTGCTTCCAAACACTCTAAAGTACTTCACATTAGGAATCCTTCCATACCATAGCTCATAAGGAGTCTTTGTACTGTTAGATTTAGCTTGAAATCTATTAAGTATGTAAACAACAATATGAATAGCTTCTCTCTAGTAGACTCTTGGTAGATTTTCCTCTTTCATCATAGTCCTTGTAGCTTCTTGAATAGTTCTATTTTTCCTTTCAACAACTCCATTCTATTGAGGATTTCTAGGGGCAGATAAATGCCTCCTTATTCCATGAAATTCAAAAAACATGTTAAACTCATTGGAGGTAAATTCACCACCTTTGTTAGACCTCAAACATTTTATTTTCAAATCCATTTCATTCTCAACCATAGCTTTAAATGCCTTGAATTTATCTAATGCATCAAATTTTTCTCTAAGAAAATTAACCCATGTCATTCTAGAAAAATCATCAATCAAAAGCATAAAGTACTTGTCACCTTGTAGACTTCTCACCCTTGTGGGACCACAAAGATCTATATGCACTAATTCCAATAGTTTGGTAGCAGATTTTTCCTTTCCTTTAAAGCTACTCCTTGTTTACTTTCCAAATTGACAACTCACAAAAAACATTGATAGGTTTTGTGATTCTAGGTAAATCTCTCACTTCATGAATCAAACTAATTCTTTACAATTTATCAAAATTCATGTGACACATCCTCTGGTGTCATAACCAACTATCATTAATCTAAGACATAAAGCAATGACAATCAACACCCTTAAGCTGATAGATTTTTCCACTTGTTCTCTTACCAACATCAATCACAGTTTCAAACCCTTTCTAGATTGCACATGCTTCATCCTTAAACATAAGATTATACCATTTTCTACACATTTTTCTAACACTCAAGAGATTATGTCTTAAGCCCTTAACATAGTAAAAAATGTTAGTATTATGCTTTCCATCAAAACTGATTGAACCTATTCCACAAATATTATCTCCTAAATCATCTCCAAATTTAACTAATCCTCCATCATACTTTTCAAGTTTAACAAACTTACTTTTGTCTCTAGTCATATGATTAGAGCAACCACTGTTAACAACCCAATAATTCTTATTATCTTTGACATGAAAAGCATATACCAAAATACCTTCACACAATTTTTAGGGTTAGCAGAACCTAATTCTTCTTTTATAGCAAAAAAAAACATTCACTATCATCAAAATCTCCATAATCAGATTCATCATTAGAAATACTAGCATCTTCTTTCACATAGTAAGCTTTCTTAATCATCTTAACTTTGTTTTCCTTGTTCTTATTGTTTAGAGATCTTTTTGGACATCTAGAAGCATAATGACCTATCTCACCATGGCTAAAATATTTGAAATCTAATTTACCTTTATACCTATCAGTGCCCTTTTTCATCTTCCTCACAAAGTTAGCTTCCAAATCATCAAGATCTTCACCTGAATCTTCAACCCTCTCTAATTTACTAGCCTTGAAAACAGTCTCTACTTTTGTACCTTTCTTCATTTTTTCTCATTTCAAATGCAGTCAGAGTACCAATCAACTAATCTCTAGAATAAATTTTGTCAAAATCAACAATTTCCTCACTAACAGATACCTTTTCATTGTAACAATGTAGAAGAGATTTGATAATTTTCTTCACCACTATATATTTTTTAACTGTTGCACCAAGGCCTCTCATAACACTTACCAACTCATCAATTCTATGTTTGTAGCCTTAATTGTTTCATCTTCAGACATATGCATCATTTCAAACTGTGCCTTCAAGTTCTACAACGTTTCTTGTTTGACCATTGGATCTCCTTCATAAATGCTTTCTAACTTATCCCAAACTTCTTTAGCAGTCTTCATACTCATAACTTTAACTAATTCAGTATTTGACAGACTATTCACAATAATAAATCTTTCCTTAGCATTGATCTCACACACCTTGATTTCTACACTTGTACTTGGACCATTCAAAGGTGGAGTATATGTATTTTGATAAGCCTTCTCAATCTCATATCCATGAGAAGATAAATACCAGGTTCCATCTTTGTCTTCCAAAATGTATAATCTGAGCCATCAAATCTAAGACATTCTAAAGAAATCTTGTTTACCATCCTAGATCTACCTCAAGTGGTTAATCTCTTCTTCAAGGAACCTTGCTCTGATACCAATTGTTGAAATGAACAAGCCAAATGAGAGGGGGGCTGAATCATTTGTACCAAATTAAACCTTCAAAACCATCAACAATAATAAGATCCATAAGCATTCATTAAACCCTTATTCCGTTAGATTGATTAAGCATGAGATGTTGATTAAAAAAGATGAAATCACAACACCATACACAAGAGAACACCATATTTACATGGAAAATCCAATGAGGGAAAAACCATGGTGAGGATTATCCCACAATATAATTAATAGCAAAACCGGTACAAAAGAGCTCATTGCCATAATAGGACACACTGTCCAAAAGGCTCAAAACTAGGGCTCACTACCATAGAAAGAATATAAGAAGATAAAAGAAGAATGTTACATAGAGAACACTTCTCAATGAAATAAGGACTCCACCACAATTTTTCACACTTTCACAGTCTCACATGAAATATTTTGGATACCTTTAGCTCACTGCATTTGGGGACCCTAACATGAAGTTTGCTTTGCTCTACTCAAATTTGCATCACACACATCACTCTCATCAATATCACATCTATCTTACTTCTTTCTCTTTCTTGTCTCTCACTTGAACCAATACCATACATATTTATATCAAGCTCTACCTCAAAAACTTTCTCCACTGTCGGTCACTAACCGTTATACATACAAATTTTCAAAATAGGTCAGAACCTAAACATTCCCTCGATGGATAGAAATGAAAGGTGACCTACATAAATCCTTAATTATGACCCAAAAAGATCCCAACACACTTCAACATGCTTCCACAAGCCTCACATGTAGTGTTAAACACAAGGTCAGACAACACCCTTGTAAAACACTATAATCATTAAGTACACGCTTCCTTAAACCAATCTACAAATTTGAAATTTTCAAACAACATAATTCACTTGAACTCAATCTAGAATAATCCACGAACTATTGAGGATTCATCAAACACTTCATCCAAGCTCACATAAAAAAATACTTCAACTCAGAACTGGTAACCCTAATTTGCATACTGATAGGTGAAACTCACTCTATACTGCACCAAATCAAGTAAAATATTGAATATAGAAAGATAAAAGCATTATAATCAACTTCCCAAATCTGCACAATCTGAATCTAGATAGCAGAGAAATGTGGAGAAAATACATTTCTCCCAGGCCACAAAAAATATCATTGAACAACTGGTTCAAACACTAATGAAAATATATCGCACTATATAATGATCTAGAAACCCAAATTATGAATATAGCAACCTTTGACAACCTTGAATAATATGTAAGATTCACACTAGCATAGCATCAACATATAAAGAACACGAAACAAAATACTGGGGCCTACTATGAACACTTGCACAACATAGTTTTCTTTGTTTATCAATTTTCTTAATATCCTCAACATCTTCAACCCATAGTTGACATCAATGACAACACCTTAATTCTTGCAACACTAACAATAAAGGAAGGATTCATGTTATTTTTCATCAACCAATATCACATGTAGTGCAAGGAGAGAGGATGTGTAGACAACTCCTTTGATGTGCAAGAAATAAAAATGCAAACTGGAGGTATTTCTCATCACCGAAGATTGCATGAAGCCCAAGGGGAGAGGATACATACACTCAAGTGTACTGGACATGACAATCAAGTTAATTTTAGAATGCCAACTTGAAATATGATTTAATCTAGAAATAAAATCATACAAGTTTGAAAGATAATATTCTTTAACAAGGAAACCTACAACGAATGTGTTAGTAATTTAAAGTTATTTGTCTTGGAATGATTAAAACCCTACACCACAAATGAGTTAGTAATTTTAATGCTATCTTATCCCAACAAATGTTGCATAAAAATTCATATCAGAGAACAAAAAAAATAGTTAGAGCATGTTAGGGTTAGGGTTAGGTCAAATTGAAAAATTACAAAAATAATAAAAACAAAAGTACATACAACTAACATAGAAAAAGATAGCTAGACGTGACAATTACCTCAAACGTGGGACTGTGACCCTGTTAGATGTCGCAAAATCATCAAATACAACACTATATAGAAAACCCTATAAAAAACAGAGATAAAATGTGTGAAAACCCTCAAACACGTTTATTTGTTGATGTAAAACATGCTGATTATGTCAAATGCAACACTGTGACCTGAGTAGACACTGCAAAATCATCAAACATGACAATCTATAATAGCCAAACACATCACTCTAACCTACATATCATAAAAAAATGATTAAAAACATTACATTAGGGACATGGGTTCCACCAGATGTGCCAAAATGTGAAGTAGGGTTAGTGGAAAATAGAAATGAAGCATGAATTATTCAACTAGGGTTAGAATTCACAATACCCAAATCAAGAACAATGATAAAATCCCACTTACAAATGAAATAGAATGCAAAATAAGTTAGAAATCAACAACAATGAAAACTCAATTCAAAACTAAAATAAAAAATGTGCAAACCTAGTATTCCATTTTTAATGGTTTATGGTATGCTGGATTGCTCAATCATTAGCTCCCATGATTGAAAAAGCTTCAAATGATGACCTAGATGATGATAAATTTCTCAAATGCTCAAATGTTCAAGTGATGAATTAGCTCAAATGATTCTAGGTGTTGATCATGGAGGAATGAAGGTTGTCTTATAGATTTTCAAGATTTAGATTGATTGTAGTGAATAGATCTTGAGCTCAATGGATAAGAGTAGATCAAGGAGGATCAAGATCCAAGATTAGTTTGAACTCAAAATATCTCCATAATTTTAGGAAATTGATTTAAGATATTTTGAAATGAAGGGTGAAGATTAGATCAAGAAAGTGAAAGGTTGAGGATGAATGAGAAGGTTGAGATATTTATGATATTTTGAAAAATATTCTTGGGAATATACCTTTGAGAGGGAAATTAGAACAATTAATTAATTCAAGATTATTTAATTATGAAGGATTAGGAATTCCATTTTAATAAAGAATATTCCATGCAGGTGGGAAGGAATGTTAAATAATTAAATAATTGAAGATTATTTACTCATGAGGCATTAGAAGAAAATTAGATTATGGCTAATTAAATAATTAAAATTATTCAATTAGGGGTGATAAGAGGAAAATTAGTAAAATATAATTAATTGATTAAATAATGAAAATTATTTAATTAATAGAGGAAATAGGTTAATTAATTAAAAATGGTGTTAAAAGGGGAATTAATGATGAGAGTGATGAAAATGCAATATTAATAATGAATATGACAAAAATGATGCCAAAATGCAATGTTAATGATATGTGATATGAATTAGGCATTTTTGCATGTACACAATGAAAAAGGGGGAGATTGTTGCATCTTGATAAATATTGGTTGTCATTGATCTCAAAGGTGTGCTAAAGATTGCATATGCTTCAGAGATAGTTGATATGCAAATATATCAATTGGTGCAAGTCAACATTGTAGTATATGGAAGAGTGGTGATTAGCTTGATGTATAAGCATGATGCAGAGGTTGGTGAACATGTTCTAATGAGTTTATAGTATTCATACATTGATATATTTCCATTTTTTTGTACCACACTTTGTGAAAGGTTACAAAAGATGTGTCTAAGGCATTCACAATGTATATCCTAAGATAGAGACACAGTGTTTTGGTCAACATCCTTCCACAGAGCAAGATTTAGTCTTACAATTCAAAAGATGAGTTAATAGAAATGTGAAGGTGTTATATCCAAGGTTTGAAGTCATCACACCTTCTACAATGAAATATATAAGTGACAAAGTTTCGGTTTGTGCTCTAGCAGTGAGTAGTGATGATGAAGGCTTATTGGAATGCTTCGTATTCCTCTGAAAGTGAAGATTTGGCCATGTAGTTATAAGGACATATTAAATGATGTCTAGAGAGTGTTGCATTGAAGTTTCAAGTGGTTTGGTGGTCTGTAAGTTCATTTTATTAGTAACAAAGTGTTACAATTGATTTTGGATGCCTATTCTTCCACAAAACATAAGTTTGGGTACTTGTGCAGTAGAAGATTATACAAATCGGTTGCACAAGTTTGTGTGGAAATTCTACATGTCTGAAAGTATCTTAGGTTTGAATCACATGTAGATCTTATCGTGGAGTCCTCCATCATTCTTCACATGATTGTATTTCATCTCTTTTGGAGAGGAATTTTGTACTATTGGGTTTTCTCCTTTTCTTCGGTTGTGAGAGATTTCTTTGTCATTGCATATGCATTTGTACATGGGTACCTAACATGTCCATATAGACGAGACCCATCATTGCATCATTGCATCTTCATTTTCATTATTTGCATTATGATCTTCCCCCTAATTTGTACTTATGGGGGGTGTTGGTGTAATTAATTATTTAAATACACTTGCATAAGTTTACTTAGGAATTTAATTAGAACATATATTATTTACATTTCTTCCAAATGATTTGGCATGACTCATACAACATATACAAACACTCCTTGAACTCTAAATAAATGTAAAATTTTGGCACACATCACCAACATACTCAAGTCAGCCATAGCAAAGGCATATCTTCACAAACTGACTTGAAACAACTTTGCAATACTAGAAATAAGAAAGATTTGTTGGTGTAATTAATAATTTAATTACACTTACATAAGTTTACATAGGCATTTAATTATGTTCCTAGGTATCATTTACTAGGGGATAGGTTATAATGGGGCCTTGACCATTATTCACATGTTTTCTTAGGATATGATATTCCTTCTAGAAGTCTTATCTAAAATTCACATTATCCTAGGTAGGTAGTTAGTTGTCACATGTCATAGGATTATGACGCATGTCAACATCACATTCAATCCTACATCTCAACCTTACTAACAAATACCAAGATCTCTCACTAGCAATAGCTCAACCCTTAGATCTGAGAAGGGTTTTGCAAGGCTTGGCTCTGATACCATGTAAGAGATGGTATAGAATGATTTGATACCATATAAGAGATAGTATAGAATGCTCTGATACCATGTAAGAGCTGAAGATTATCTCAATACCCAAGACAACCTACAAAAATAATGAAAAAATTCTACAAGAGAGTATGCAAGAATATGAGCTTGCTTGATATTAAGACCTATCAAATGATGAGGTATGAAGTATGATACAAATGAGTACAATGACCTTCCTTATATAGACAAGGTTGTGAATGATTGAACATGATGTTGACATGTGTCATAATCCTATGACATGTGACAACTAAATAACTACCTACCTAAGATAATGTGAAGTTTAGATAAGACTTCTAGAAGGAATGTCATATCCTAAGAAAATATGTGAATAAGGGTCAAGGCTCCATTATAACCTATCACCTAGTAAATGATACCTAGGAACATAATTAAATGCCTATTTAAACTTATGTAAGTGTAATTAAATAATTAATTACACCAACAAATCTTTCTTATTTCTAGTATTGCACAATTGTTTCAAGTCAGTTTGTGAAGATATGCCTTTGCTATGGTTGACTTGAGTATGTTGGTGATGTGTGCCACAATTTTACATTTATTTAGAGTTCAAGGAGTGTTTTTATATGTTGTATGAGTCATGCCAAATCATTTGGAAGAAATGTAAATAATATATCATTTTTGTATACTACCAATGAAGATGAAGGCCAGCATGTTACAAGTTCCATATTTCTTGTTTGTGGCCAAATAAATTTATAATTGCAAAGCATGTTGATGATATATTGAAGATAAAATTTGTGGAGATGAGGATGGAAGTGTGTAGAGATGTCTAAGTGCATGAGCATAGCATGAAAATATTTTCTATAGACCTAATGAGTAGAATTGGTGACTATCAATGGTTCAAGCCATAATACCAGTCATTTTTCAATTGTTCTTTCTTTCAATTAGGGAGTAGTAGCTTCCTTTGGTTTCAAACCCTAAACCAAAGTGAAGGAGTAGGTTCTTCCTTGGTTTTTAGCCCAAAATAAAATTGTAAACTATTTTACTTGTGAGGTTGGATTAGGATAGTAGATCCTAGCAACATTTGTCACCGTGGTTTTTCCCTTGTGGGGTTTTCCACATACATCTACTATCATCTATGTTATTGTGTGGATGCTTATATTCTTTCATGTTGTGATTAAGTAGGTGAATTCTTGATTGGTTTAACTCAACATCAAAAGTTGTTAATTGGGATTGATTTTATAGCATACTAATTCACCCCCCTCTTAGTATTATGATGTGTTCAATAGGAACTTCATAAAATTACTACAAAGTGAAGGATCACTTCACTTTAAACTTTTCCATTATAGGGGAACCATATGATGCAAGTGTTAGATTCATCTGACATTAGTTCCTTAGGTGAACATATAGCAAAAGGGGTGAAATTTTCTAAAAATGGGGTAGCATCCAAGATCAAACCTTCTACAGAGGGAAGAAAACTATCTTCACAAAAGGATAGGACAATACCATGACCAATAATAACCTCATTACATGAACTAAAACATGAAGAGAAAGTTTCCATCTCACTTGGTTATGTAAAGTATGCCAAGCCTATTTGTTGACCTACATAGGAAAGATCTTCCTTACGCAATTCAAATGAAAATATTTGAAACTCATGCATACTATCAAATTGAGAAATAGGAGCATCACTCTCTTGATAGATGTGTGATTGCTCAATAGTGAGATTTTTAACATGTTGGTCCCATGTGAAGCATTCTAACTCAGTCACATTATCCCTAATGTCAAACATCACATATTCATCTTGAATGAAGACCTCATTGCTACATTCAAGTATAATAGAAAACTAGTAACATCATAATTAATTGCATTGATGCACACTTCATCAACACATACCTCAAATTTATGAGAAACTTTAGGTAAAGAAATAAATTCTTTAGATTGTCTCTTTGTGTTCATTTCTTCTAGGCAACTGGTTGCAACAAAATCAAACTCTTGGCATGAAATGGTTGCCACATCCTTTGATGCCTCCTCACTCCTATGCTACCCACAAATATCATCTTTTGGGGATGAAGATATGACATCCAAGCTTGAAAAAAAATCATTTAAGTCATCCCAGAAGAGGTCCTCCTCAAAATTACAAACATCAATAGATAGGGAATTTCCATCCACTATAACAAAGGTTAAACAAGCCTACTGCTCTAAGACCTTGGATTTGTCTTCATCCAAAGCCTAACCCAAGCTACTTGAAGGCCTCTACTAATGTAGGTATAGGCGAGTGTTGTTCATTTTTTGCACACACGCCTCACCTTAGGTAGGGAACCCCTCTCTTTTTCTCCCGCCGAGTCATTTACACTCTCGATGGGTCATTGTTGCTCTCGACAGGTCATCTTTTCTCCTGCCTTGTTTTGTGTGTTCCTGTCCTTGAGTCCAAGTTGGTCATATGCCTTAAAATTATCAAATACCCCTTGACCAAGTTCCCCTATATGAATTTCACTAAATCTTTTTCCTTTGCAGAACTTGGCCTACGGGTTTCCCTTGGCTTTTTTCCCCGACGTCTATTGAGCCTCGTGGACCCGCATTTGTGGGTCTCCTCTTGTAGATTGCCATTATCATTCCATTGCTAGCTAGTGACCAAACCTTAGCGTCTTCCCACATGGTAGGTCCCACATCAACCTTTGTCATTGTGCCCATTAGACATCACAAACCTATGGCTACGGGGCACCTCATGTAGGTTTCCACTTACATCTCGTCGCTAGGTAGTGACCGAACCTTAATTTCCACCCACATAGTGGGCTCCACATCTAGTTTCTCCATCCTCATTGTTGCTCAGTGATGGAACTTTCACACCATCCTGAGTTGTGCATTCCACATTTATTATCTATGATCCCAACCTTGGAGTCTGAAGTAGCAGAACCACCAATTCAAAATGATTATATGGGTACGCCCTTGTAGATGTCCATCTACAAGAAGCCATTACTCTTTAGTTTGTTTCTTAATGGAAAAAAATCACCACTTCTCCATCGCGTAGGTCTTGCATATGCTATTTCCTCAGGATGAAATCTTAAATTTGAGGGAAAAATTTTGAGCCAAAATTCATTGACGGATCTGCACGTGCAGGCTTCTATTCCTTCATTCTCGTCCATAATTTGTGTTGCACCCCCAGGGGATCCTCACACTATTTTCCCCACACTTAGTCTTCTGCAGGTCTTCCTTACACAAAATCCATCACCCACCTGACTGTTCTAAAATGACATTCCTAGATGGCACCTCCACATCATTCACCTACGTGCATCCTAAGGCCTCTTGGTTTTCACAAACTTGTGAACCCTGTTTTCATTGTAGCACCCACAAAAACTTAGAATGGTCTTTAGCATATTCTTGATGTGTGCAAATTCTATTTCAGAATAAGATCATTTTGCATGGTTTTTAGGAATTTACAAGGCTAATCCTTATTTGAGTGGTGGTCTTTTCCCCTTGTTATGAAACACTATCAACCATCAAGTGCAGTGATTCCAACACTACCTCAAGGATACTTGTAAAGCACAAGGTGATTGTTACAAAAACTTTGATGAGCAATGAACAAAAAATTTAGGCCTTCGGGTTATGAATGGGACCATATTGTATCAAGGGAACTAAAGTTTATGCTGCAGACAGGTGATTTTGGACGTTGTGATATGGAGTGACGACATGGATCTCCACCATTCTCACAGCTATGAAATAGGTGATCCCATAATAGTGGTTTACAATTTTTGGCCAAATTAGACACTGAAATTATTATTTTTAACTAAATCTTCACATTCGGGCACCTATAGCGGCTAAACTGTGAGGAATTTGAAGATGGTACAAACTAGAGTCTCATCAAATTTTGTCTATAGATTCTAAAATATTTTTTCAAAAATTTTGAATCAAACAAATTTCTTTTTCCATCTCCCCATGAAAAATTGATTTTTTCAAAACAACATTTTAAAAAGTGATGCACACCCCATAATGCATAACTTTTTTCCACATGAAGAATAAAATTTAATTTTCAAATTTAGATTTGTAACTATGATATCTAGTGGCTTCCACTTGGTTAGATACTTTTTATTGAATACTTTTCTTTAATCAAGTTTCAAAGTCAAACAAATTACACTGTACATAACACTGTGATAACGCTGTGAACTTTTTGTATATGTCAAAATTTAATTTAATATAATATTTTGTTGGATCAAGGACTTAAACATCTGGTGCACTCATATTTTTCAATTTTTTTTTTTTGATAATCTTCTATTTTTCCACATGTGAAGAACAAAGAAATTCATTTTTGATGAAAAACCTATGTTTAATAAAACTTAAAAACAAATACATAACAAAACCAAAACATATTAAAATTATATTCATTGGATAGCTTGTTCTGAGGAATAATTACAATCATTTGAAATAAATTTTAAATGAATTCATTTGATCCCCCAAAAGCTAAACTAAAAAGTGATTTTTATCGATTTTGATAGGTGTAAAGGAGACGCATTTATAGGTATGGTTTAAAACTAGCGAGGTTCTATCCAAGGGGGGTTGATCTAAGGTGATTTGATCAAACCTCTTCAATTGGAATCCTTAAAATGGAACTTTTTAAGGCTTAAATCATTATATTTTCTAAAAATATGTGATTTCAGCTAAAATTCATTCCTCTCAGGAATTGTAAACCACTATTATGACAGCACCCAAATTGATTCTATGCACCTGCAATACTTTGGTGGCTACTAATAGCTTTAAACAAATTATTATCAACCCTATCATCCCCTCACTAGGATCTATGATGGATATAATTGAGTGATGTATGGTACCCATCATGAATGTTATAAATGAAGGGCTACAAACTGCCAGCCTTATCAGCGGGTAGTAATAAAAACATCTCCAAATGAACAAGTTTGTAGAATGAAAGCAACAAGCATTTTTAAAATGATCTCCTTTCTTCAAAGGGAGGGGAGTGTGTTTGAGAGTATGTGTTGTGAGGGGGTGTTGTTCTCATGGTCATTTTTCTGGTGTCCCTCTCACTATTTTCCACACTTAGCTAATGTGAGCTTCTCAATGGTGGGAGCTATGATACCCAATTCCATTGTTACTATAGCTTTCTACCATGGTGCCCCATACTCTCACACCCACAGATAGTGTTGACCTAGAAAAAATCTACATTACATTCTTCTTGGTATCTAGATGCAACATTCTTGCATTATATTTCTGAAATGGCATTAAAGCACACAAAACCTGCATTCCATTCCTCTCAAATAGTTGGAGAATGTGGCACGGTCAAAATAA
>VDFB02058242.1:277642672-277711798 GCA_007258455.2 Sequoia sempervirens | reverse complement strand
GATTAGCATCTTGTTTCAAAGGTAAATCATATCCTATTGCAAATAGAATTCTTCAACGAATGCATTATTAAGACAGAGGATAAGGCCTACATGAACAGGGTATCCTAGCACTAGTGAAAATTATTGGAAATCCTAAGCATCAAGGTCTTGGTTATTCAACAAGTAAAGGATCTAAACATATCAGTGATACCTCTATTATATCGGGGGTAACTTTATCTAATGCAAGCATTAACATAGAGAGCATGAAGAGTCCTTATGATGAAATTGCTACCAACGCTACAACTAGCCTTGTCATGAATCATCATCCACATATTTTTTCACCCTATAATTGGGACCAACAACAAGAGAAAAAGTTATAACCAAGAAAGGAACAAGTCATTGAAATAAAAGAATCAACAAAACAAAATGGACAAAGAAAATGCAAATGGATACCAAAGCAAATGCAAGAAAATCATCCCTATCAAACTCCATTACTCAAAGAAACTATGGGGAAAAATCAAAAAGGGAATTTCATCCAGCAAAAAAGTCCAGCAATGCAAAAGAAAGCTTCAAGAGCAACCTACAATGTATATCAAGATGTTGGTCCCAATCGAATCTCCATATCCACCCATCATTACTCATCATCCCAAGTTTGGAAAGTAAAATGTTCCAAACTGTCAACCAATCCATATGAATATCATATCCCTTAACGCATTTCACCATCCAAGATATCCAAATCTCACATTGACCATGTGTTGGCAGCAACTCTTTATCATAAGGATTCTAAGGGAACTCTCTCATGATGTGCACATAAAGGTAAAGTTAACTCTTGTATCAACAAGGAAGATAAGAATTATCAAGGGTTACATTCAAGTTCCCGTATCCTAGCAAAATAACTCCTCCAAGGAGGATATCATTGGAAGATCATGACAACAAGAACAACTATATTAGCATCAGCAATGTCTACATCAGCACCACTAGATGCTTCAAACATTAGAAAAAAATTATCACCATGAAAAAAACCTGGTAAATAGGCCTTTTGTGTGACATCAAAAATCAATTAAAAAACAAAAAAATAAAGAAAATAGTCAAGAGAAAAATTATCCTCTAGTGAAAACCACTATGGTGGTACTTTGGACAAGTACCATGATGAAAACCTGGAAAAAATGCATCATGTGTAGAATCAAGCATCTACATGCACCATTTTAGGTGGAAGCATCTCAACTCATCCATAATAAATCCCATCCATTTTATCCCAACCCAACGTGTCTTGATCTTGACAAATGTTTGGTGAATACTTTACACTTGCTTATGGAAAACATCTTAACATGGGTCACTATCATTGATCCTATCCTTTCCATCATTATCTAATCCATGAGGAGTTGTACAAAAGGGGCATACTCTATCCAAACAAGTTATCTTATCAAATACATCTCATGTTGCTAGTCCAACATGTTATAAATCTTCTCACCCATACACTCTAACAGGGTCTTCGTATGTCTAGTATGATCAAGAATACTCCTTTTTTGTAGAGTTAAAGTCCATGCAATAGATACAAAGTCACCTTGGTCATTAATACCCTTGTTCATTGTATCTATTTGCTATATCAAAAAGGATTGTTCAAACTACAAAGTCTCTAAAGCCAAGCAAAAGCAACTCATCAACTACTAATTAACATCACATTTCTATCCATCATCAATATTTCTTCTAAAATTAACATCATATTTCTATCTATCATTAATATTTCTTCTAAATTAACATCACATTTCTATCCATTATCAATATTTCCTCTAATTAACATCATTTATTTTGAGTGAGATCTGTATAGCAATATCATTAGTACCATTCTGCATCCACAATATCAGAAAAATACATCATGATGATAATAAACCAATAAAAACATTAGGTATAGGGAATTCATTCATATCAACACCATATCATATACATACATCATCATATATCATCATCATACAATCATAAAACGAGAATGAATCGAAGAAGGTATATATCATAAATATCATCATCAAAAAAGAGAGTACATCATCAGTGTGATAGTATATACAAAATCATAATATCTATATGAGGCCTCGACTGGGCCAATGAATATAGGCATAAAAAATACATGTCTACAAAATTCCTCTAAGCAATGAACAACATGAAGATCAAGTACAAAAGTAAGACCCCGACATGAAGGACAAAACCCTATAGATCACCAAAATGATATGGCTGTCTCACAAACTAATCACTTGCACCAACACCTGCACCACCAACTGCACCATCGCCACCCATAGAACTAGGCTCTCCAAACTATGCATGTCAAGCACCCCTCGGAATAATGGACTCATATAAATTCTAATAGTAGGTAGACCTCTACAAATAATGATCATGTTCTGCCCTGAGACTATCTCTCTCTATAGTCAACAACTATACAAAAGCTTCTACAGCATGTCGTCAACCACTCTCGCTATCTCGCTTGGCCCTCAAAATATCTATCTGAGCCTCTGCAACCTATCATCTCGCTATCTCTACATCTCTGGTAATAGTCATTTAAGCTAATAGTATGTCTCCATCCCTAGCTAGTGGAGGACTCAAAACGTGCCTATGACCCTGTAACTGAGGTGGCTGCTCATCCTGATGACCTTGGGCCCCATCACAATTAGATCTATCACAAGCTCTATCCAATTGCTCTGTAAGAACCTTGATATGTTTTCACTCCCCATGGTGACCTGTAATATTTGATCTACTTGAAGCGAGATCACGCCCAGGAACAGTGAGTCTCAACGGCCTACGGTGGGTCCACCACTCATCATAGTCATCAGAAGTACCTGGATCTGCTGGACCAACCAACCAACCCCAACCAACTAGGGAAAGTGCTCTGAACTCAGCAATGGAAATATCTATATCTGGCTGAAGACCCCATACTTGAACCTCCTGAATCTTCCGAACAAAACAAGCCTCATAAGTATCAGGAACTTGACCCTGTCTCTCCCCAAACTAACGTCATGCTCGGTTTGGTAAATAATGCTCTAGCACAAGATCAGAATGACCAAGCAACCAATGGGTTTTTTGACAATATACAAGGTGATCTGCATCCTCTAGCCAAGAATCACACCCCAAATAAGGTCTCCACGCAAAACTGGGAATATCATTGAAAACTCAACGCCAATAAGGAAGATCCCCAAGCAAGGTATAGTGCATAAAATCCCCATAATGATACAAGTATGGATCATCAGGGTGATGATCCTATATCCCATCTGGCCAAGTAACTACAATATGCTCCCACGCCCAGACATGCAAAAGTGAAACACCTGTGGAAATAGATTTCTCACCCCGATACATGACCTTGTGCATATCTTTGTACAAGTGGGTGAGAAGACATGGACCCTAAGCATACCTCATGCCATTCTCAAGCATAATCTCAATACACACACCCCAACCTATGGAAAACTATCAACCTTGACTATTTATAAATGAGTCCTGAAATCAAACTGTATAAGACAAGTGAGATAGGATCTGCACTGTCAGAAAACTCAGACAAATCAATCTCTGATTAATGTACCGCCAAGTTTTGAGCATCTAACACCCACTGCATAGCATGTGCACCATGTCAAATATGATAAATAACCAACTCCCCATGAATAGGAAGATGAAGTATCCTCCATACATCCTCAAGAGTGATGGTCACCTCTCCCATAAGCAAGTGAAATGAGGATGTCTCTGAATGCCACCATTCCACAAGTACAGTCATCATAGCAGTATGGGTCCTGATAGGAGGCATATAAAAAATGTGAAGTAGTCCCACAACATCAAGAAAATCTCGCTCCAACACACCAGAATAGGAAATAGGATCAAACAAATGTCGAGGACGTCTCTTTCTCGGTTGTAGTACTTTGAGGCCAACCTGAAACCGTTTTCAACCCACAATGTTATGGTTTCACTCTAAAGAGGTGGGAGACACATAATAACACAAAACATGATGACAAATGATATTTAGGATGACAAACGAACACATGCTAGGGTTCCAAGAAAAAGCTAAAGTCAAACACAATAGAAAAGAAAAATGCAAGGGTTTTGAGCAAATGCTCAAAAAGCACTAGGCAAAAGCGAGCTTTTCAAGCAAAGGCGAGGAAAAAATGGTATGGAAATAAGTCAAAGGGAAGGATATATGTCAAAGGAAAGCTTTTAGGACTTCAAACAGTCAAAGGTGAGATTTTCAAGCAAATGCTCAAAAACAAAAGTGAAGATTCTAGTCAAAAGCATGGAAATAAGTCAAAGGCATCGATTCTCAGTAGGAAAAAGTGAGAAAACTAAGGAAAAAGCTCAAAAATTAGGAAACTTCACTTTTAACCTAGAAAAATTAGTACACGCAAAATGAGAACAAAACAAGATGAAAGCGGAAAAGTGATAAGGTACATACCGGGAGACTGATGCTTGAAGGTCGTCCAACGTCCCAAACGAGCTTAGAACGATGTGGGGCTCCATCAAAATGTGACATTGCTCCTCGAAAACTGACAAAATGTGAGAACCAGAGAGAATAATTAGCTATAGAGTCAAAACACAAATGAGCTATCTAGAGGACAAATTGCTTATATAAAACCTCAAGAAACCCTAATTTCACCTAGGAACCCTAATTTCTACTTGGGAAACACTCCTAATTTCAAATTAAAAACTCTTAGAAACATCAAAAAGAGAAATGAAGGACCTATAAACCTATTTCTACGACCTAAACACATCAGAATAGAAATAGAACATAGTCGTGAGCCTGACCTCAAAACTTGGAATTTTTTATCAAACTCTCAAGGGGCAGCATAGAGTTCTACCATCATTACATGAAACACCAGGGAATAGTGGGGCATAAATGTTTTTTCAAAAAACTTGATCTTATAAACAAAATATTTGAAACAAAGCAACTAGTACTTTGTATCAAAGAGGGGCAAAATGTAGACATGTAAACTTGAATTAACACCTATCACAACCCAAAACATCTCAAAACAACTTCGAATCAACTTGGAATGTCTCATGAGAACTCTGAATCAACTTAGAATGACTCTAACTCAACTGAAAACATCTCAAAATAACTCTGAATCAACTCAGAATGGCCCTGAATCAACTCAGAGACTCTGAATCAACTCATAATGACTTTGAGTCAGCTCAGTATGTCTTGAAACAACTCTGAATCAACTTGGAATGACTCTGAATAAACTTAGAACGTCTCAGAATGACTTTGAATTAACTTAGAACAACTCTAAATCAACTCAAAACATCTTGAAATGAATTTGAATCAACTTGAATCATCTATAAATCATCCCACAACATCTCACAACGCATCAAATGACATATGAAACCTTGATTTCCTCTATTAATTGAATAATACAAGATTATTTAATTAATCCACTATTTCATCATTTCTTGACAAATTAAATAAATACCATTTATTTAATAAAGTCTTGAAAACCCTAGTTCTACTATTGATTGAATAATACAACGTTATTTGATTAATTCACATTTCATCGTGTTGACCAATTAAATAAATTACATTTATTTAATAAAGTCCTAATTGGTGCAGGAGCACCAATCATTTCAATGATTTCTCTTTATTTTTCACATGAAGAGTTGAGTCTAGAGGTTAGAGTCTAATATGTTTGGGTGTTTTTAGTCTAAATAAGGTCTAATGAGACCATTTTTTATGTAATTGGAAACTTTGGTGTCTTTTGGGTCTAAATTGTAACAAGATGTAAATCATGTCAAGAAATTATCAATGTGGACAAAAGTTGTCTAGGTAGGTAAAATGTCATTTTTCCAGTATGGGGTCATTTTTTCAGGCTGAATAAGGTCTAAATAGATCATTACTAATGTTTTAGGTGATTAGAGAGTAAAAAAATGCAAATATTGCAAATAGGAAAAAAGTTGTCAACAATAAATTACAAAAATGCAACTTTTAAGGAATATGAAGGGTCACGGTATTTCAAAAGGAAGTTATAGGAATTAGGATGGTTAGTTTTGAATGGAATAAGTATTTAGAGCCTAAAAAAAGGCTTAGGTAGATGTTCATGAAGAGTGTATTGAGATTTCTACATCAAAAACAACGTTTATTTCTATATTTTTATTGTCTTTTTACTCTTTCCAGGATCTATACGACCTCGTATGGCCTGTACTTTCCTTGAATCTTATTGTAACTTATAGTGGCATGGACTAAATTTCCTTTGAATCAAGTTTGAGAGGATTTCATTAAGATTTGTGTGAGAATTCATTTATTTTCTGAAACAGCCTATTAAAACCCATTCAAGGGTTGGATTGGAGTCTAAATGATGCATTAATTCATTCCACCCACTGTAATGGCTTGTAACTTAGTGGAATGACTTCTTACATGATAAGTTAGATGTTCCCATGGTCTGGAGGTTAGAGGAAGTGATTTTTTTGATTTTACATGATGCCATAGGGTAGAACAATGTGTTTTGCCAAGTGAAAATGAGGTGTTGAGATATGGTTTTGATAAAATGATGATGGAACTGACTGTATGTTGGTAGATTGACCTTGTGCAAGGTATTTGCGATCTGTTGGTGGTACTAGTTAGGTGAAATAAGCTCAGGTGATTGGAGTTTGAATAAACCCTTGCCATTTTCTTGAAGAATGAGGGTTTTGTGGTTTAGCATCTTAGAGGTCATGGATTTAAGGTATGATGGTGGATTTTGATGTTTGGAAACACAACTAAGGACTATAAGTTGAGTTTGGGTGATAACTAGGTGTTTTGGAGGTACCTCCTTTGTAAAAGAGGGCTATTTAGTGGCTTAAGAACATAATAGTCTATTGGTTTTCAATATTGTCTCAAAGAAACCTCTTGGATTATTTTGGTATGTTGGATTAGGTCATGAAGTGAATCTCAAAAGGTGTCTAGTTGGTCTTTGTACGACCTCTAAAATTGAGAAAAAGCATTTTGAATGGCTACAAGCCTCTAGGGGTGTGTTTGAGAAAGGCTGAGTGGATAGGGTTGTAAGGGTTGGTTTCTTGTTTGATTCTAATCAATTTGATTTGGTTTGGGGTCATCAAAACCCTACTTGTCATTAGATGGTATCAGAGCAAAGGGAGTAGGTCTCTTGAGGTAGAAGGTTAAAGGTTTGTGTGCAAGGAAAAGGTGTAATTGGAGGAATCAGAATGCCTCCTAAGGGAAGAATTGTTGTTAGGAAGATTGAAAACTAGGCTAGAGAATTAGAAGCCTTGAAGAAGGAGGTTGCTGCATTGAGGTCTAAAGCTAGGGTTGACATGGATGGGAGTAACTCTGAAGAGGAAGAAACCTCTAGTGAAGAGGAAGAGTTGGATCCAGAGGATGTGAGGATGTTGAAGTTATTGAAGGCTGTGAAAGGTGATGGACATGACAAAATGGACTTGCCTATGTATGGAGGAAAACTAGATGGTGAAGAGCTCTTGGATTGGATAGGGGCCATGGAGAATTACATTGAAATTGAAGAGGTAGATGAAGAACACAAGGTGAAGAAGGCTAAGGCCAAGTTAAAAGGATAGGCTTTGTTGTGGTGGAATTTTGTGTAAGAAGAAAGGAAGAAAAAGGGGAAGACCAAGATCACTTCTTGGGAGAGGATGAAGGAAAAAATAAAAGGTAAGTTCCTTCCTAATGATTATAATGTTCAATTGCTTTAAAAACTTCAAAATATTAGGAAAAAGGATCTAGATGTGCAAGCATACATTGAGGAGTTCTATAGGTTAAGTATAAGGAAAAAGCATGAGGAAGATGAGGAAGAAAGAGTAGCAAGGTATCTTAATGGTCTAAGGTATAATATACAAGATGAAATTAGTTTGATGAAACCAAATATAGTAGAAGAATGTTTCCAAATAGCTATAAGGGTAGAAGAGAAAGTGAAGAGGAGACAAGGGAAGACCACAAGAGGAAGAGGTAGTACTTCTAGAGGGAGAGGAATTTTTTCTACGCAAAAAAAATTCAATCAAGAACAAGAAAATGTTGGTAAAGGAAAAGAACAAGTGGTTGAATCTAGAGGTGGATGGAGAGGTGGAAGAACAAGCTTTAGGGGCAGAAATAATATTCAAGGAAGTGGTTCTAATGTGTTTTCAAGAAGGTGTTATAATTGTGATGAGTTTGGACATCCATCTTTTAAGTGTCCTGATAAGTTTGGTGCTACTTCTAGTGGGGGTGAAAGAAGAGGTGAAAAGAGTATTCAAATTGTGTAAGAAGATGAAGAGGAAAGTATCAATTCATCAAGTCATAATTGTGATCTTGAAGTTGGTGAAAGTTTGATGCTGCAAGGACAACTCTTGAATGACTCCAGGGAGAAAGAACCATTGCAAAGGAGAAATATTTTCAAGACTACCTACAAGAGAAAAGGTAAAGTATGCAAGTTAGTAATAGATTCAGGCTCCACTAATAATATAGTATCAAAGGAAATGGTAGATAAGTTGAATTTGGTGAAGGTTCCTCATGAAATACCCTATAAGATGTCATGGTTAAATGATGATCAGTCACTTCTAGTCAATGAGTAGGCTTCAGTTGAATTTCATATTTGAAGGTACAAGGATAGGGTACTTTGTGATGTTCTACCAATGCAATGTTGCCATTTGTTGCTTGGAAGGCCATGGAAATTTGATAAACATGTTGTGTATGATGGATGGGCTAATACATATTAGATTGAACATGAAGGGAACTCATTTACTTTGCTTCCATTGCAAGAGGTTAAGTAGCAGATCAAGACAACCAAGGTGATCATGATGGGTAGAAAAGAGTTTGTGAAGGTTGAAAAGAACAAAGGTATGGAGTATGTAGCCTTGACACAAGTTGTAGATGTTAGGGAAGAGGTATTGAAAGTTGATGCAAAGTTAGAGAAGAGAAATAATGAGAAGAAGAAGATGGAGACTGACCTAGAGAAGGTTAATGTTGAATTGTTTGGGATGAAGCAAGATGGGTTGAGAAAAGATGATAAAATTCTGGTTGGAACAATGTTGCGTCCTATAGTGGTTGCAAAAGTTGAAGGACATTCAAGCCTTGTTGAGAAAAAGGCTCCTAGGACTGATAAAACAGTGATGTATAGGTCTGAAAGTGAAAATTCTTTGAGGATAGTGACTTTGATGCCTAAATTCAAGGCAAAGAAAAGAGTGAGATAGGGATAAAATTTAGGGCAGAGTTATGAAGATAAGTATGTTGAATGGACAAGGCAGATGGCTGTCGATGCAGGTCCTATATCAGCCACAAATGGAAAAGAGGTCAGAGAATGTGAAACAAAGCAAGGGAAGCCTTATCAAGTTGCCCATGAACTCAAGGATGGTGAGTATAGAGCAAGCTTTCAGCATTTACCAACATAGGTATCTTTTGCAGATCAAAGAAATGGAACAATTGAAGATCAGTTTCCAGAGGCATGGAAACATTCTAGGCAATGTGTATGGTGCAGGAGCACCAATCATTTCAATGATTTCTCTTTAGTTGTCACATGAAGAGTTGAGTCTAGAGGTTAGATTCTAAGATTTTTGGGTGTTTTGAGTCTAAATAAGGTCTAATGAGACCATTTTTGATGTAATTGGAAACTTTGGTGTCTTTTGGGTCTAAATTGTAACAAGATGTAAACCATGTCAAGAAATTGTCAATGTGGACAAAAGTTGTCTAGGTAGATAAAATGTCATTTTTTTAGAGTATGGGGTCATGTTTTTAAGCTGAATAAGGTCTAAATAGATCTTTACTAATGTTTTAGGTGATTAGAGAGTCAAAAAATGCAAATATTGCAAATAGGCCAAAAGTTGTCAACAAGAAATTATAAAAATGCAACTTTTAAGGAATATGAAGGGTCACAATATTTCAAAAGGCAGTTATAGGCATTAAGATGGTTATTTTTTAATGGAATAAGTATTTAAAGCCTCAAAAAAGGCTCAGACAAATGTCGATGAAGACTATATTGAGATTTCTACATCAAAAACAATGTTTATTTCTACATTTTCATTATCTTTTTACTCTTTTCAGGATTTGTACGACCTTGTACGGCCTATACTTGGCTTGAATATTATTGTAAATTGTAGTGGCATGGATTAAATTTCCTTTGAAGCAAGTTTGAGAAAATTTCATTAAGATTTGTGGGAGAATTCATTTTTTTTCTAAAACAGCCTGTTGAAACCCATTCAAGGGTTTGATTGGAGTCTAAATGATGCATTAAGTCATTCCACCCACTATCATGGCTTGTAACTCAGTGGAATGAATTATTACATGATAAGTTAGACATTCCCATGGTCTGGAGGGTAGAGGAAGTGAGTTGTTCGGTTTTGGATGATGCCCTAGGGCAGAACAATGTGTTTTCCCAAGTGAAAATGAGGTGTTGAGATAGGGTTTTGATAAAATGATGATGGAACTGACTGTATGTTGGTAGATTTACCTTTTGCAAGGTATTTGTGATCTATTGGTGGTACTGGTTAGGTGAAATAAGCTCAGGCGATTGGAGTTTGAATAAACCCTTACCATTTTCTTGAAGAATGAGGGTTTTGTGGTTCAACATCTTAGAGGTCATGGCTTTAAGGTATGATGGTGGATTTTGATATTTTGAAACACAACTAAGGACTGTAAGTTGAGTTTGGGTGATAACTAGGTGTTCTGGAGGTACCTCCTTTGTAAAAGAGGGCTGTTTGATGGCCTGAAAACAAGGTAGTCTATTGGTTTTCAATATTGTCTCAAAGAAACCTCTTGGATTCTTTTGGTATGTTGGATTAGGTCATGAATTTAATCTAAGAAGGTTTCTAGTTGGTCTCTATAGGCCTTCTCTAAAAGATATTGAGAAAAAGCAGTTTGAAGTGTTGCAAGCCTCTAAGGCTGTGTTTGAGAAAGGTTGAGTGGATAGGGTTGTAAGGGTTGGTTTCTTGTTTGAGTCTGACCAATTTGAGTTTGTTTTGGGTCATCACTAATCTAATCTTATTTCATCTTGATTAGTCAAACAACACCAATTATTTGATTACATCACTAATTCACCTTATTTCTCAAAATTAATTGAATTATTAAATCATAATAATTTAATTATCACACTTTCCCTCCAAATTTTGAATAATCAAATCAAAATATTCAAATTAATTATCAAAAATAAAATCAAACTAATGCAACTCTATTTGCAAAAGTCAAAGTTGATTTGCACGTTCAACACAAAAATGAATTAATTAAATAAATTAATTAATATTCCTCACCCACTTTTTGATTGAGAAAATCATGGATTGTTAACTAAGAAATCTATTTTTGCTAACTAAGCAATCTAATTTTGCTAACTCAACCATCTAATTTCTAACTAAACCCTAACTGATCAATCAATTGCTAATTGAGCAATCAATTGCTGACTAATCAATCTAAAACCCCGACTAGACAATCTATTCTTCAATCACCCTAATTGTGTAATCAACTTTGTACAATCTTCTCATGCCTAAATCCTCTCAACACATTTTGATTGTTGATTTGGATATTCTCCAATGCGATCCTGATTGTTGATTCAAAATCTCTTTTCCTATATAACAAACCTCTCTCCTCTCAAATTTGGATTGGAGAATCAACATACTTTTGCAACGAAGTGCTGTCACAATCACCATTGATAGAGCTTCAACCTTTTTCGATCAACCAAGCATCGTTCATCAAGATTTTTCACACAAACAATGGAGGCTTTGCAATGATACAAACAACCCAACATCATGCAAATACACTCTAACATGGGATGGTAACCTCTCCTTTTCTTTTGAATTCATTGTGTTAACCTTAGGATTTCATTTCATAAGTTCAAATAGCTTAGATTGTTCATTTCATGAGTGATGGAATAGGAATAGATTAAGAGTTTTTGGATTAGATAGATTCTAATTTCAATTTTCAATCTTGATCTTGCATTGCATTCTAATGGATCCTTTCCCCCTCACACATATGTAGTATATATAAATATAAAGAAAAATACTATGTATATGTATATACACATGATTATATATAAATATACATATTAATATATATGTTATAATATTAATTAACACATATATTAATATATATATACTTCATACATTCATATACGCAATATTATTTGAATATCTTATAAAAGCACCCATATGCATAATTTTGTCGATTGACATGTATACATGGAATGTATATATACATACATATATATATATGTCAACTTAGTCCCATTGGTATTCCCATGCATATGGATAATCCGTAAATGATATTGCATAGGTATGTCTACCTACGTATACTCATGTATGTATTCACTCATATGTATATGTTTACCACAGACACACGCATATATAAATATATATACATTTTATGCATATAACTCATCAACATAACATTGTAGAGTAGGGGGACCATCCACACCAAAGCTCTAGGTCATGAAGAGCCAAGAGTGGAGGGCTGCCCTAAACTACCTCAAGTTGGATAAGCATTTTAGCTCAAGTATAGAGAATGAAGAGAGCTCTCAAGTGCTTCTATCAATCTACTAATCTGAGTGTTTGGATAGGGCTAAATGAGCCAATTTCTGGTACCCAAACCGTACCTCAGAAGGCTCTCTACTCAAGGAAATCAGCATGGGTTAGGGACGATAGAGTGATGCGCTAGTGTCTCTTTGGGGCAGTGGCATTTGTATGACCAAAAAGTGTAAAAGTATAATACAGAGTACAAAAACCTACTGAAAGTCTAGCCAATGAAGCTTAACCTACTAGAAAGAATGATAAATGATAGAATACAATAAATGACTATAAAAATGATAAAGGAGATGATGAAAATGAAGGTGATGAAGATCAACTCACTAAGAGTCCAATTCACTAGCAAGCTCCACACAAACACGTACCTACACATAGCTAAGAGAGGAAAAATATTGGGGCTGTATAGGGGTTTTCCTTAGTCAAACCCCCACTTTGGTGTTTCACCCTCCACAAATTACCAAGAAAGCCATGAGATAGAAAATACAATAAAGGAAATAGTAGAAAAGAGTACCGAACAACAACGATAACACTATGCTATGCAAATCAAGAAGTAATATCACCTTCTCAATTGAGGTGCCCTCAAGCACATAGAGGAGGATGCAAGCTTGGTAAGGTCTACGTTGCTACAAAAATGAAGAAGTAGTCCCTCACGACGCCAAGTCATAGCTCCAATGGTGGAAAAAGTGTAGCAAGATGTGAAGAAGATGTGTTGAATTGCTCAAGAAACACTCAAGAGATCAAGCTAGTGTGTATAATTGTCCAAAAGATTGTAGAATATGGAATGAATATGAGATAGATGCATTTGAAGATGAAAATGGGAGGTAAAGAGCCATTCTTGGGTTAGTTGGTCAATGCACAGGCGTTACGCTTCATCCCCAATGGGGAATGTAATGTCTCTATGGATTTTAGAGGCATGAATTTGTCAGGGATGATAGTTCACTGTACAAATGTTAACGTGCCATGCGTGTCTCCCTAATAGAAATTCCCCCACTGACACAAGAGACAAGCACCAAGTGGATGGAAAGTAGGTAGGTGATGTGGAATTATTAGTCAAGTTTGATTTTGCAAGGTGGAGGGATGTAAAAGGGGAATTTACAAGAGGGGTGAAAATTCACTCCTATACATTTTCCCCCCACTTTAGCGAGCATGAGTGTCAAAAATGAATGTTTGGTAAAGTAGATCAAAAAGTTTACAAATGTATACCTGAACCATCGAGGAAGAAAACTACAATGTAGTGAGATTGATAGTGCAAGGTAGGAAAAATTCTCCACAAGTACTGTCCTGAGGAGGATTAAATAAAGGACTCCATAGATCCTCAAAACTATGGAGTTGATTGAAGTGCATCGAATGCCCACAGACCAATGATGGAAAGATCTCGTAGGATGCAAGCGCTTCACAGGCCCTCAGACCTACAAAGAAGGTCCCCCTAGGTTCTCTCTCCTAAAGGAAGCCTGATGTAAGGGGACTCCATAGAGTTAGACTAAAAAGTAGCTTCATCGATGCACCTGCAAAGCAACACGTTAATCCGTAGATAAAATATGTTAGGAAACAAACAGTAGCCATGCAGACAGACAAGAAAGCAATCATGCAGACAGTCAAAAATTGAAGGAAGGGCTTTCAAAGTGGTCCCTTGAGACTTCAAAAGAAAATGGGTCCACTCAAAGGACACACGTTTTTGAAAGTGTAAGAGTATTTTTCACAAATCAATTCAACATCAAGGAATCCTTTTGAAATATTTTCACTTCATCAAGGAATTTGAAAGGAAGAAAGCCCCCTTGCAAGGGGAAAGTCAAACTTCACCCGTAGGAGAAGGAAATCACTTAGTTTTTTTTTTTTCGAATTCTTTCTTTGTGAACCCATGATGAAGGAAAATTATTTCGCTAGGGGTCCTTGTTGAGGAATGCAAGTTTTTTAAAAATGTTTTGAAGGGATTTTTGAGAAAAGATTTGTTGGTCACCAAATTCATTTTCTGAAAAATCGAAGTGACGTGATAGCCACCCATTAGGATGGTGTGTGTTGAATGCAGAGGTACATGGCATCCTAAGGAGAGAAAAGCAAAAATTAAAAAGTGATGTTGTGTCCCATAGATCGATTTTCAGGATGATAAGACGTGGAATGTAAGGACAATGTAGATAAAATATGGAATTTTTGGAACAATTAAGGATATACTAATATTTTAAAATATTTTGGATGTGACTCAAAGATAACTAAGGTTACGGTCAAGTGGAAAATCAATGACAAATGGATATGTGCCTTGCACTCCAAGGTATGTTGTGAACGATTGGATAATGGAATAAGTCAAAAAATAGATATTGTATAAATTACTAAGGATGTAGGAGGTTAGACAAATTTGAAATGAAAAGGGCATTTTTTTGATGTGTGAGGTGGAGGAAAAGAATTCCTATGACTTAGATTATATGGAAAATAGGATATGTGGTATGAACCATGAGTTGTGATTTGGAAAAAAATGGACTAAGTGTGTGGTAATGTTTTTCTTATGGTTTATGAACCATGGGTTTTTGTGATGAGACCAAGGAAAAATATATTCACTAATGTAATGGGTATCCTTGGATTTTGACCTTGTTGAGATGCATTTTGTGACCAAAAGGTTGCATACAAGTTCCTTGATACATTTGGTCTCTACATATTGGTTGAAGCGTTAAGAGTTACAAGTGGAGTGGTGAAAGGGTTGGTTGATTGTTGTGAAAGGTTTTGGGATGCCACAAGATTAGGATATAGTTGGTTTTTGAGCAGCAATTACTTGTTCTATTTGGGATGATTTTCCATACAAGGGATTATTAACTCATCTTACATGAGAAAGATCATTTATTTGTGGAAGAAAGGTTAGAATTCTCAGTTTTATTATAGGTTGAGAGACTCATCGGACCACTGTGTATTCATCCCTATGAATAAGGGTTGGGTCTCTAAGAGCTTTAATGTTAAAATCAATGGGTAGCCTAGTACCATGTTGGGAAAGCCTATAGAAGTAAGTGTTTGAATCATAAGTAAGTAATGTATCAATGACTTTTATCATTTGAGGATTTTGAATCATTTCTAAGATCTTTTCTTTAGTTAGTTCATCATTAGAGTTTTCTTCTATATATCCATCTTGTCCTCAAGTGGGTTGATTTCCTTCTTCAGAGATGATGTTGTGATGTTGAAGATTGACATTAGGCTATCGAGAGACCATCTTTGTTTGTTAAGATCCCACATTTGGTTGTGGTGGAGGATTAACATTTGGTTTTTGTTGACGATTAACATTGTTTTGTTGAGGGGTGATGTACCTAGGAGGAGTGGTGCTAGAGGGAAATATTCATTCCATTTTAGTAGTGATTTCAACACTTTTGGTCTTTGGAATGTTATAAATTCTAGGGTTGGTTGCCATATTCTTCTTGTGTTGTGATCTATTGGTTGTCATAAAATACCAAAAGACCTTAAGGATGGAGGACTTGAGATAATGGTATGTGTGTGATGATGTTGTTTGCATTTTGATTTCAAAAAAAAGGTTTTCAAAAGGATGTGTTGACAAGTCTTTTGGACCAAAAGATATGATGTTCAATTTGATTGAATTGGATGGGTTAACCTTTAGACAAAAGGATGATAACCAAAATTGATGATATTTGATGTTTAACCTTTAGACAAAGGATGATGAAAAAGCTGATTGGATTTATGCTAGACCTCAAGATGTTGGTGAAAAGTTGGGTTGATGCCTTTACTTGGACTAGACTAAAGAGTACACGCAAGGGTAGATGAGGATGATTTTGTAAACCTAGATGGGATATGATTCCACTATGTTAACAAGATGAGGATGGATGCAATAAAAAATACTAGCAAGATGATTGGTTTTATTTTGATAGGTTGAGGTCTAAAAGGTTTTTGACAAAAGGATGTTAAGATGGTTTGATAAGATTTATTTTTAAGGTTGTTGATGTCTAAGTATGTCTAGTATTCCAAAAGGCTATAATGACGTTTCTTAGGAAAACCAAGTTGAAATGATAGTTTTTGATGTGTGAAGACAAAAAGACTATTCAAGACTGTAAGGTCTATTATGGCAGATGTTTCTAGTTTCAAAATGACATGTTATGACAATTTTAAGTTATGGAAAGTTTGTAGGTCTAAGAAGAAATTTTTTATAGTCAAGCGTGGAAATCTAGACAAACACAACACATTGCCCTAGATAAACATGAAAAATGTGACAAATGAACATGGAAAAGTGAGCAAATATGTTGTTGCATAGAGAAATTTTGGTAGAGTGATAGCTAAGTAGATGTGGTAGAGAAGGCGAGCACGGTAATTTGCATAAGAAAGGTGGAAATATGTGTAGACAAAAGAAAAAATCTATGCAAAAGTGGAAAATTATGATAAAAAAAAGGGTTTTGTGACCTTTTTAGTGATTAGTGGATTTTTTGGTAAGTTTTATGTGTAAATGTCTGAGTTATGTTTTGAAAAAAGTGATACAAAAAAACATAAACGGTAGGAATGACCCTAAGCTGATAAGAAATTTTACAATCTTTCTTCCATAAAGATCGCTAGTAAAGCATATTTGAAAACATGTCAGATAAGCATGACCTAGCTAGTAATAAATGGTGAATCTCCCCATAGTATGCTCACCACACTTGAGTGTTAATACCAATCCAAGGAGTGGGTGACTAGGGTATACCAAGGTAATGTACCACCTTAACACCCCTCACCTTGAAAGGATGAATTCCTAACAAGACATCAAATCACATCAACCGAGGATAGTACATAGTAACTTTGTGTGATAATTCTATCATGTTGCACTACTATATTTTGACGACCAGAAGGTCTTAGAATTCTAATAATAGGGGTTCATAGTGGAGGTACTCTATAAACACCATTGCCTACACAAGTGGAAGATTAAAATATCAACTCCCCATGTTTGGAATCACCCAAGACCATGAAGGAACACCAAGCAAGCCATGAGTGGATTGAGCTACACCTTTCACACTCACCTCTTTATAGCCCAGCAAAAAAAGTGCTTGAGGTCAAACCCTAGGGTGATGAAATCCCTAGACAGGCCACCTAACTATTGAAATGAACAAGAAAACTGAGAGGGGGGGTTGAATCAATTGTAGCAAATTAAACCTTCAAAACCCTCAATAGTAATTAGATCCACAAGCATTCATTAAAACCTTATTCTATTAGTTTGATTAAGCATGAGATGTAGATAATAGAAACTAAAATCTCAACACCATACACAAGAGAACACCAGATTTATGTGGAAAACCCAATGAGGGAAAAACCATGGTGAGGATTAGCTCACAATATAAGTAATAGAAAAACTAGTACAAAAGGTCTCACTACTAGAATAGGACACACTATCCAAAAGGCTCATAGCCAGGGCTCATTGCCATAGAAATAATACAAGATAGAAGAAGAATGTTACACAAAGAACACTTCTCAATGCAACAAGGAGTCCACCACAATTTCTCACACACTTTCACAGTCTCACATGAAATATTTTGGATGCCTTCAACTCACTTCATGAACCCTAACATGAAGTTCACACTTCTCTACTCAAATTCACATCACACAAATCACTTACATCAATCTTGCATCTATGTTACTTATTTCTCTTTCTCATCTCTCACTTGCATCAACACCATACATATTTATATCAAGATATACCTTAAAAACTTTCTCTAATGTCGGTCACTAGCCATTATACATACAAATTCAAAATAGGTCAACACCTATAGGAATGAAAGGAGACCTACATAAATCCTTAATTAGGAACCAAATAGATCCCAACACACTTCAACATGCTTCCACAAGCCTCACATGTAGTGTTAAACACAAGGTCGGCCAATGCCTGTGCAAAACACCATAATCATTAAATACGTGCTTCCTTAAACCAATCCAAAAATCCAAAAGTTTCGGACAACATAATTCACTTGAACTCAATCCAGAATAATCCATAAACTACTTAGGATTCATCAAACACTTCATCCAAGCTCACATCAACAAATACTTCAACTCAAAACAACTGGTAACCCTTATTTGAATACTGATAGATGAAACTCACTCTGTACTGCACCAAATCAAGTAAAAACTTGAATATAGAAATATTAGAGCATTATAATAAAATTCCCAAATTTGCACAACCTGAAGCTAGAGAGTCGAGAAACGTGGAGTAAATACATTTCTCCTAGGGCACATAAAAATCATTGAAAAACCATTTTGGTAAAAATATCTCACACTGTACAATGATCTAGAAACCCAAATTCTAAATGTATAAACCTTTGAAAACCTTGAATAATCTATAAGATCCGCATAGGAATAACATCAACATAGAAAGAACATGAAGCACAATACTAGGGCCTACTATGAATACTTGCACAACATAGTTTAGTTTGTTTATCAATTTTCTTAATATCCTCAACATCTTCAACCCATAGTTGACATGAATGACAACACCAGTCAGTAGACTTCCTATTGAAATCAATGACACCACCTTCATTCTTGCAACAATCTCTCCCTTCGTTATTGATGGCAACACTAGATATGAAAATCCATGAAAGACAACATAAAAACACACATTTTTTTATGATTAGAAAGCCTACACAATATTTCTGAACTCTCTACCCCTTATCAAAGTATCTCTCCCTTTGATAATAATGTTTAGAAAACATACACAACTTACATGATTTTCTCTCTCCTCCTGAGGAGATAAACTTTTTCACATGATTCTCTCTCTCCCTTTAACAACAATGGCAAAGGAAAAAGGTTTTCATTATTCTCCCCCTTTGACACTAAACCAAGAACTTGTTCCAAACACTTCCCATTAGGAGTATACCCAAACAAATCAGCAACACAATGACAACACATGACACTAACTACTCCCCCTGAGAGGTAGCCACCAACATCAGTCCAAAAAAGAGATAGATCCTTAGATCCACTGAACTGATAAATCTCCATATGCGTCTAGTTCAAATAGGGAGGGGTGATAACCCCCAACTTCTTTTGAGGACACTCAAAAGTATCATTAGGAAGAGCCTTAGTAAATGTATCAACAATCTGATCCTTTGTAGGAATATACTCAAGCTTTACTTCATTCTCCATAACCTTTTCTCTCAAAAATTGATACGTAATAGATATATTCTTTTTCCTTGAATGCATCATTGGATTCTTTGAAATGTTAATTGCACTTGTGTTATCACAGAAGATAGAAATAGGATCATCATATATAACTCTCATATCCTTCAATGTTTCTCTCATCTGTAATACTTGTGTACAACATGATGCTATTGCAATATACTTAGCCTCTATAACGGATAAATAAATTGAGTCTTTCTTCTTGCTCAACCATGACAGCAATCTCCATCCAAGAAAGAATGCACCACCACTTGTACTTTTCCTATCATCAACACAACCAACCCAATCTGCATCTGTATATGCACTTAATGTGAAATCAGTATCCTTAGGATCCCACAAGCCATAATATGGAGTGCCTCTTAAGTATTTGAATATCATCTTCACAACTACAACATGCATTTATTTAGGATCTTCTTAAAATATTGCTACAAGACAAACTATATGCATGATATCCAGTCTAGTAGCAATTAGATATAACAATCTACCAATCATGGATCTATACTTGCTCTAATCAGCCTTAGGTGATTCATCATGTTTGCTTAGTTTACAACCAGTCACCATAGGAGTACATAGTAGTTTGGAGTTATTTATTCCAAAATTCTTCAACATATCTTTGACATACTTAGACTGTGAAATGAAAATCCCTTAATATTTTTTATTGATTTGTAGCCCAAGAAAGAAATTCATCTCCCCAAACATTGACATCTCAAAATCTTTTTGCATTTCTTGTACAAAATTATTACACATAGCCTCCTTTCCAGCAAAGATAATATCATCCACATATACTACTACTATTAATATTTTGTCTTCCTCAATTTTAAAGTAAAGATTACTATCTGCAATGCCCTTATTGAATGCTTGTTGTATCAAATACCTATCCAATCTTGAATACCAAGCTCTGGGAGTGTGATTTCAAATAGATTTCATCCTCGACATAGGAGATAAAGTCTCCTCAAAATCTATACCTTCTACTTGTGAGCAACCCTTACACACAAGTCTTGCCTTATTTCTTACTACATCTCCATTATCATTCAACTTGTTTCTAAATACCCACTTAGTTCCAATTATGTTCTTGCTTGCTAGTCTGGGAACTAATTCCCAAGTCTTATTTTTCTCTATCTACATAATTTCTTCTTCAATTGTTTCATCCAATTCTCATCCTTACATTCTTCACTCATTGATTTAGGTTCTACTTTAAAAAGTAAACACAAATTTACCTCAACTTCAACAACTTGCTTCTTATCAATACACCTTTCTTCTTATCTCCAATGATTTGATCTTATGAATGGTTATTTTGAACATACTTAGGGGTTTTAGGGGTATTCTCTAGAGCTTATTTCTATTCATTTGCACTTCTTTTTCAGTAGATTTTTCTTGTACTTATCTGCAATTAGGTTCATCTGACACATATCCATCTACTACAATAAAATTCTACAAGTTTTCATCAACTTTAACATTTGCACTTTCAAATATCTTTATCAACCTTTTGTTGTAACATCTATAAGATTTTCTTCTAATAGAATATCCAAGGAAGATACCTTCACCAAACCTTGCATCAAAATTTCCTAAGTTTTCTTCTTCTCTTTTGATGTAACATTTGCTTCCAAACACTCTAAAGTACTTCACATTAGGAATCCTTCCATACCATAGCTCATAAGGAGTCTTTGTGTTGTTAGATTTAGCTTGAAATATATTAATTATGTAAAAAAAAATATGAATAGCTTCTCTCTAGTAGACTCTTGGTAGATTTTCCTCTTTCATTATAGTCCTTGTAGCTTCTTGAATAGTTTTATTTTTCCTTTCAACACCTCCATTCTATTGAGGATTTCTAGGGGTAGATAAATGCCTCCTTATTCCATGAGCTTCAAAAAATATGTTAAACTCATTGGAGGTAAATTCACCACCTATATTAGACCTCAAACATTTTATTTCCAAATATATTTCATTCTCAACCATAGCTTTAAATGCCTTGAATTTATCCAATGCATCAGATTTTTCTCTAAGAAAATTAACCCATGTCATTCTAGAATAATAATCAATCAAAAGCATAAAGTACTTGTCACCTTGTAGACTTCTCACCCTTGTGGGACCACAAAGATCTATATGCACTAATTCCAGCAGTTTGGTAGCATATTTTTCCTTTCCTTTAAAGCTACTCGTTTATTTTCCAAATTGACAACTCTCAAAAACAACATTGATAGGTTTTGTGATTCTAGGTAAATCTCTCACTTCATGAATCAAACTAATTCTTTCCAAATTATAAAAATTCATGTGACACATCCTCTGGTGTCATAACCAACTATCATTAATCTGAGACATAAAGCAATGACCATCAACACCCTTAAGCTAATAGATTTTTCCACTTGTTCTCTTACCAACATCAATCAAAGTTTTGAACCCTTTCTAGATTGCACATGCTTCATCCTTAAACATAAAATTATACCCTTTTCTACACATTTTTCTAACACTCAAGAGATTACGTCTTAAGCCCTTAACATTGTAAAAATTGTTAGTATTATGCTTTCCATCAAAACTGATTGAAACTATTCCACAAATATTATCTCCTAAATCATCTCCAAATTTAACTAATCCTCCATCATACTTTTCAAGTTTAACAAACTTAATTTTGTCTCTAGTCATATGATTAGAGCAACCATTGTTAACAACCCAATAATTCTTATTATCTTTGACATGAAAAGTAGATACCAAAATACCTTCAACCTTATCCTTTATCTCCAGAATACTTTCCTTCACACAACTTTCAGGGTTAGAAGAACCTAATTCTTCTTTTATAGCCAAAAACAAGCATTCATTATCATCAAAATCTCCATAATCAGATTCATCATTAGAAATACTAGCATCTTCTTTCACATAGTAAGCTTTCTTAATCATCTTTCCTTTGTTTTCCTTGTTCTTATTGTTTAGAGATCTTTTTGGACATCTAGAAGCATAATGACCTATCTCACCATGGCTAAAATATTTGAAAGCTAATTTACCTTTATACCTATCAGTGTCCTTTTTCATCTTCCTCACAAAGTTAGCTTCCAAATCACCAAGATCTTCACCTGAATCTTCAACCTTCTCTAATTTACTAGCCTTGAAAGCAGTCTCTACTTTTGTACCTTTCTTCATTTTTTCTCATTTCAAATGCAGTCAGAGTACCAATCAACTAATCTCTAGAATAAATTTTGTCAAAATCAACAATTTCCTCAATAACAGACACCTTTTCACTGTAACAATCTAGAAGAGATTTGATAACTTTCTTCACCACTTTATATTTTTTAACTGTTGCACCAAGGCCTCTCATAACACTTACCAACTCATCAATTCTATGTTTGTAGCCTTAATTGTTTCATCTTCAGGCATATGCATCATTTCAAACTATGCCTTCAAGTTCTGCAACATTTCTTGTTTGACCTTTGCATCTCCTTCATAAATGCTTTCTAACTTATCCCAAACTTCTTTAGCAGTCTTCAAACTCATAACTTTAACTAATTCAATATTTGAAAGACTATTCACAATAATAAATCTTGCCTTAGCATTGATCTCACACACCTTGATTTCTAAACTTGTACTTGGACCATTCAAAGGTGGAGTATATGTATTTTGATAAGCCTTCTCAATCTCATATCCATGAGAAGATAAATATCAGGTTCCATCTTTGTCTTCCAAAATGTATAATCTGAGCCATCAAATCTAAGACATTCCAAAGAAATCTTGTTTACCATCCTTGATCTACCTCAAGTGGTTAATCTCTTCTTCAAGGAACCTTGCTCTGATACCAATTGTTGAAATGAACAAGACAAATGAGAGGGGGGGTGAATCATTTGTAGCAAATTAAACATTCAAAACCCTCAACAATAATCAGATCCATAAGCATTCATTAAACCCTTATTCCGTTAGTTTGATTATGCTTGAGATGTTGATAAAAAAAGATGAAATCACAACACCATACACAAGAGAACACTAGATTTACATGGAAAATCCAATGAGGGAAAAACCATGGTGAGGATTATCCCACAATATAAGTAATAGAAAAACCGGTACAAAAGAGCTCATTGCTAGAATAGGACACACTGTCCAAAATGCTCACAACTAGGGCTCACTACCATAGAAAGAATATAAGAAGATAAAAGAAGAATGTTACATAGAGAACACTTCTCAATGCAATGAGGAATCCACCACAATTTTTCGCACACTTTCACAGTCTCACATGAAATATTTTGGATGCCTTCAACTCACTGCATTTGGGGACCCTAACATGAAGTTTGCATTTCTCTACTCAAATTTGCATCACACACATCACTCACATCAATATCACATCTATCTTACTTCTTTCTCTTTCTTGTCTCTCACTTGAACCAATACCATACATATTTATATCAAGTTCTACCTCAAAAACTTTCTCCATTGTCAGTCACTAGCCGTTATACATACAAATTTTCAAAATAGGTCAGAACCTAAACATTCCCTTGATGGATAGAAGTGAAAGGTGACCTACATAAATCCTTAATTATGACCAAAAAATATCCCAACACACTTCAACATGCTTCCACAAGCCTCACATGTAGTGTTAAACACAAGGTCAGACAACACCCTTGCAAAACACTATAATCATTAAGTACACGCTTCCTTAAACCAATCTGAAAATTTGAAATTTTCAAACAACATAATTCACTTGAACTCAATCCAGAATAATCCACGAACTATTGAAGATTCATCAAACACTTCATCCAAGCTCGCATCAACAAATACTTCAACTCAGAACTGGTAACCCTTATTTGCATATTGATAGGTGAAACTCACTCTATACTGCACCAAATCAAGTAAAATATTGAATATAGAAAGATAAAAGCATTATAGTCAACTTCCCAAATCTGCACAACCTGAATCCAGATAGCAGAGAAATGTGGAGAAAATACATTTCTCCTAGGCCACAAAAAATATCACTGAACAACTGGTTCAAACACTAGTGAAAATATATCGCACTATATAATGATCTAGAAACCCAAATTATGAATATAGCAACCTTTGAAAACCTTGAATAATTTGTAAGATCCGCACTGGCATAGCATCAAAATATAAAGAACATGAAGCAAAATACTGGGGCCTACTATGAACACTTGCACAACATAGTTTTCTTTGTTTATCAATTTTCTTAATATCCTCAACATCTACAACCCATAGTTGACATCAATGACAACACCTTCATTCTTGCAACACTAACAATAAAGGAAGGATTCATGTTGTTATTTTTCATCAACCAATATCACACGTAGCACAAGGAGAGAGGATGCGTAGACAACTCCTTCGATGTGCAAGAAATAAAAATGCAAACTAGAGGTATTTCTCATCACCGAAGTTTGCATGAAGCCCAAGGGGAGAGGATACATACATTCAAGTGTACTAGACATGACAATCAAGTTAATTTTAGAGTGCCAACTTGAAATATGATTTAATCTAGAAATAAAAATCATACAAGTTTGAAAGATAATATTCTTTAACAAGGAAACCTACAAAGAATGTGTTAGTAATTTAAAGTTATTTTTCTTGGACTGATTGAAACCCTACACCACAAATGAGTTAGTAATTTTAATGCTATCTTATCCCAACAAATGTTGCATAAAAATTCTTATCGGAGAACACAAACAATAGTTAGAGCATGTTAGGGTTAGGGTTAGGTCAAACTGAAAAATTCCAGAAATAATAAAAACAAAAGTACATACAGTTAACATAGAAAAAGATAGCTAGACGTGACAATTACCTCAAACATGGGACTGTGACCCTATTAGATGTCGCAAAATCATCAAATATGACACTATATAGAAAACCCTATAAAACACAGAGAGAAAATGTGTGAAAACCCTCAAACACATTGATTTGTTGATGTCAAACATGCTGATTATGTCAAATGCAACACTGTGACCTGAGTAGACATTGCAAAATCATCAAACACGACAATCTATACTAGCCAAACACATCACTCTAACCTTGATATCATAAAAAAATGATTAAAAGCATTATATTAGTGACATGGGTCCCACCGGATGTGCCAAAATGTGAAGTAGGGTTAGTGGAAAATGGAAATGAAGCATGAATTATTCAACTAGGTTTAGAATTCACAATACCCAAATCAAGAAAAATGATAAAATCTCACTTACAAATGAAATAGAATGCAAAATAACATAGAAATCAACAACAACAATGAAAACCCAATTCAAAACTAAAATAAAAAATGTGCAAACCTAGTATTCCATTTTCAATGGTTTATGGTATGCTAGATTGCTCAATCATTAGCTCCCATGATTGTAAAAGCTTCAAATGATGACCTAGATGATGATAAATTTCTCAAATGCTCGAATTTTCAAGTGATGAATTAGCTCAAATGATTCTAGGTGTTGATCATGGAGGAATGAAGGTTGTTTTATAGATTTTCAAGATTTAGATCGATTGTAGAGAATAGATCTTGAGATCAATGGATAAGAGTAGATCAAGGAGGATCAAGAGCCAAGATTAGTTTGAACTCAAAATATCTCCATAATTTTAGGAAATTGATTTAAGATATTTTGAAATGAAGGGTGAAGATTAGATCAAGAAAGTGAAAGGTTGAGGATGAATGAGAAGGTTGAGATATTTAGGATATTTTGAAAAATATTCTTGAGAATATGCCTTTGAGAGGGAAATTAGAACAATTAATTAATTCAAGATTATTTAATTATGGAGGATTAGGAATTCCATTTTAATAAAGAATATTCCATGCAGGTGGGAAGGAATGTTAAATAATTAAATAATTCAATATTATTTACTCATGAGGCATTAGAAGAAAATTAGATTATGGCTAATTAAATAATTAAAATTATTCAATTAGGGGTGATAAGAGGAAAATTAGTAAAATATAATTAATTGATTAAACAATGAAAATTATTTAATTAATAGAGGAAATAGGTTAATTAATTAAAAATGGTGTTAAAAGGGGAATTAATGATGAGAGTGATGAAAATGCAATATTAATAATCAACATGACAAAAATGATGCCAAAATGCAATGTTAATGATATATGATATGAATTAGGCATTTTTGCATGTCCACAATGAAAAAGGGCGAGATTGTTGCATCTTGATAAAGATTGGTTGTCATTGATCTCAAAGGTGTGCTAAAGATTGCATATGCTTCAGAGATAGTCGATATGTAGATATATCAATTGGTGCAAGTCAACATTGCAATATATGGAAGAGTGGTGATTAGCTTGATGTATAAGCATGATGCAGAGGTTGGTGAACATGTTCTAATGAGTTTATAGTATGCCTACATTGATATATTTCTATTTTTCTGTACCAAACTTTGTGAAAGGTTACAAAAGATGTGTCTAAGGCATTCACAATGTATATCCTAAGACAAAGACACAGTGTTTTGGTCTACATCCTTCCACAGAGCAAGATTTAGTCTTATAATTCAAATGATGAGTTAATAGAAATGTGAAGGTGTTATATCCAAGGTTTGAAGTCATCACACCTTCTACAATGAAAGATATAAGTGACAAAGTTTCAGTTTGTGCTCTAGCAGTGAGTAGTGATGATGAAGGCTTATTGGAATGCTTCGTATTCCTCCAAAAGTGAAGATTTGGCCATGCAGTTATAAGGACATATTCAATGAAGTCTAGAGAGTGTTGCATTGAAGTTTCAAGTGGTTTGGTGGTCTGCAAGTTCATTTTATTAGTAACAAAGTGTTACAATTGATTTCGGATGCATATTCTTCCACATAACATAAGTTTGGGCACTTGTGCAGTAGAAGATTATACAAATCAATTGCACAAGTTTGTGTGGAAATTGTACATGTCTCAAAGTATCTTAGGTTTGAATCACATGTAGATGTTATCATGGAGTCCTCCTTCATTCATCACATGATTGTATTTCATCTCTTTTGGAGAGAAATTTTTTCCTACTGGGTTTTCTCCTTTTCTTCGGTTGTGAGAGATTTCTTTGTCATTGCATCTGCATTTGTACATGGGTACCTAACATGTCCATATAGCCGAGACCCATCATTACATCATTGCATCATTGCATCTTCATTTTCATTATTTTCATTATGATCTTCCCCCTAATTTGTACTTATTGGGGGTGTTGGTGTAATTAATTATTTAAATACACTTGCATAAGTTTACTTAGGCATTTAATTATGTTCCTAGGTATCATTTACTAGGTGATAGGTTATAATGGGGCCTTGAACCTTATTTACATGTTTGCTTAGGATATGATATTCCTTCTAGAAGTATTATCTACACTTCATATTATCCAAGGTAGGTAGTTAGTTGTCACATGTCATAGGATTATGACACATGTCAACATCACGTTCAATCCTACATCTCAACCTTACTAAAAAATACCAAGATCTCTCACTAGAAATAGCTCAACCCTTAGATCTAAGAAGGGTTTTGCAAGGCTTGGCTCTAATACCATGTAAGAGATGGTATAGAATGCTTTGATACCATGTAAGAGATAGTATAGAATGCTCTGATACCATGTAAGAGCTGAAGATTAGCTCAATACCCAAGAAACCTACAAAAATAATAAAAACCTTCTACAAGAGAGTATGCAAGAATATGAGATTGCTTGATATTAAGACCTATCAAATGATGAGGTATGAAGTATGATACAAATGAGTACAATAACCTTCCTTATATATGCAAGGTTGTGCAGGATTGAACATGATGTTGACATGTGTCATAATCCTATGACATGTGACAACTAAATAACTACCTACCTAAGATAATGTGAAGTTTAGATAAGACTTCTAGAAGGAATGTTATATCCTAAGAAAATATGTGAATAAGGGTCAAGGCCCCATTATAACCTATCACCTAGTAAATGATACCTAGGAACATAATTAAATGCCTATGTAAACTTATGTAAGTGTAATTAAATAATTAATTACACCAACAAATCTTTCTTATTTCTAGTATTGCACAGTTGTTTCAAGTTAGTTTGTGAAGATATGCCTTTGTTATGGCTGACTTGATTATGTTGGTGATGTGTGCCACAATTTTACATTTATTTAGAGTTCAAGGAGTGTTTGTATATTTTTTATGAGTCATGCCAAATCATTTGGAAGAAATGTAAATAATATATCATTTTTGTATACTGCCAATGAAGATGAAGGCCAACATGTTACAAGTTCCATATTTCTTGTTTGTAGCCAAATAAATTTATAATTGCAAAGCATGTTGATGATATATTGAAGATAAAATTTGTGGAGATGAGGATGGAAGTGTGTAGAGATATCTAAGTGCATGAGCATAGCATGAAAATATTTTCTATAGACCTAATGAGTAGAATTGGTGACTATCAATGGTTCAAGCCATAATACCAGTCATTTTTCAATTGTTCTTTCTTTCAATTAGGGAGTAGTAGCTTCCTTGGGTTTCAACCCCTAAACCAAAGTGAAGGAGTAGGTTCTTCCTTGGTTTGTAGCCCAAAATAAAATTGTAAACTATTTTACTTGTGAGGTTGGATTAGGATAGTAGATCCTAGCAACATTTGTCAACATAGTTTTTCCCTTGTGGGGTTTTCCACATAAATCTACTATCATCTATGTTCTTGTGTGGATGTTTATCTTCTTTCATGTTGTGATTAAGTAGGTGAATGCTTGATTGGTTTAAATCAACATCAAAAGTTGTTAATTGGGATTTATTTTATAGCATACTAATTGACCCCCCTCTTAGTATTATGATGTGTTCAATAGGAACTTCATAAAATATCTACAAAGTGAAGGATCACTTCACTTTAAAATTCTCCATTATAGGGGAACCATATGATACAAGTGTTAGATTCATCTGACATTAGTTCCTTAGGTGAACATATAGCGAAAGGGGTGAAATTTTCTAAAAATGGGGTAGCATCCAAGATCAAACCTTCTATAGAGGGAAGAAAACTATCTTCACAAAAGGATAGGTCAATACCATGACCACTAATAACCTCATTACATGACCTAAAACATAAAGAGAAAGTTTCCAGCTCACTTGGTTATGTAAAGTATGCCAAGCTTGTTTGTTGACCTACATAGGAAAGATCTTCCTTACACAATTCAAATGAAAATATTTGAAGCTCATGCATACTATCAAATTGAGAAATAGGAGAATCACTCGGTTGATAGATGTGTGATTGCTCAATAGTGATATTTTTAACATGTTGGTCCCATGTGAAGCATTCTAACTCAGTCACATTATCCCTAATTTCAAACGTCACATATTCATCTTGAATGAAGACCTCATTGCTACATTCAAGTATAACATAAAACCAATAACATCATAATTACTTGCAGTGATGCACACTTCATCAATAAATACCTCAAATTTATGAGAAACTTTAGGCAAAGAACTAAATTCTTTAGATTGTCTCTCTGTGTTCATTTCTTCTAGGCAACTGGTTGCAACGAAATCAAACTCTTGGCATGAAATGGTTGCCACATCCTTTGATGCCTCTTCACTCCTATGCTACCCACAAATATCATCTTTTTGGGATGAAGATATGACATCCAAGATTGAAAGAAAATCATTTAAGTCATCCCAAAAGAGGTCCTCCTCAAAATTACAAACATCAATAGATAGGGAATTTTCATCCACTATAACAAAGGTTATACAAGCCTACTGCTCTAAGACCTTGGATTTGTCTTCATCCAAAGCCTAACCCAAGCTACTTGAAGGCCTCTACTAATGTAGGTATAGGCGAGTGTTGTTCATTTTTTTCACACACGCCTCACCTTAGGTAGGGACCCCCTCTCTTTTGCTCCCACTGAATCATTTCCACTCTCGATGGGTTGTTGTTGCTCTCGACAGGTCATGTTTTCTCCTGCCTTGTTTTGTGTGTCCCTATCCTTGAGTCCAAGTTGGTCATATGCCTTAAAATTATCAAATACCCCTTGACCAAGTTCCCCTATCTGAATTTCACTAAGTCTTTTTCCTTTGCAAAACTTGGCCTATAGGTTTCCCTTGGATTTTTTCCCCGACATCTATTGAGCCTCGCAGACCCGCATTTGTGGGTCTCCTCTTGCAGATTGCCATTATCATTCCACTGCTAGCTAGTGGCCAAACCTTAGCGTCTTCCCACATGGTAGGTCCCGCATCAACCTTTGTCGCCGTGCCCATTAGACATCACAAACCTATAGCTACGGGGCGCCTCATGCAAGTTTCCACTTACATCTCGTCGCTAGGTAGCAACCGACCCTTAATTTCCACCCACATAGTGGGCTTCACATTTGGTTTCTCTGTCCTCATTGTCGCTTAGTGATGGAACCTTCACACCATCCTGAGTTATGCATTCCACATTTATTATCTATGATCCCAACCTTGGAGTCTGAAGTAGCAGAACCACCAATTCAAAATGATTATACAGGAACGCCCTTGTAGATGTCCATCTACAGGAAGCCATTACTTTTCAGTTTGTTTCTTAATGGAAAAACATCACCACTTCTCCCTCACGTATATCCTGCATATGCCATTTCCTCAGGATGAAATCTTAAATTTTTGGGAAAACTTTTGAGCCAGAATTCACCGACGGATCCGCATGTGCGGGCTTCTATTCCTTCATCCTCGTCCATTCTTTGTGTTGCACCCCCAGGGGATCCTCGCGCTATTTTCCCCACACTTAGTCTTCTGCAGGTCTTCCTTACACGAAATCCATCACCCACCTGACTGTTCTACGATGACATTCCTAGATGGAACCTCCACATCATTCACCTGTGTACATCCTAAGGCCTCTTGGTTTTCACAAACTTGTGAACCATGTTTTCATTGTAGCACCCACAAAAACTTAGAATGGTCTTTAGCATATTCTCGATGTGTGCAAATTCTATTTCAGAATAAGATCATTTTGCATGGTTTTTAGGAATCATCATTTTTCCAAGGCTAATCATTATTTGAGTGGTGGTCTTTACCCCTTGTTATGAAACACTATCAACCATCAAGTGCAGTGATGTCAAAACTACCTCAAGGATACTTGTAAAGCACAAGGTGATTGTTACAAAAACTTTGATGAGCAATGAACAAAAAATTTAGGCCTCCGGGTTATGAATGGGACCATATCGTATCAAGGGAACTAAGGTTTATGCTACAGATGGGTGATTGTGGACGTTTTGATCTGGAGTGACGACATGGATCTCCATCATTCTCACAGCTATGAAATTGATTCTATGCACCTGCAATACTTTGGTGGCTACTAATAGCTTTAAACAAATTATTATCAACCCTATCATCCCCTCACTAGGATCTATGATGGATATAATTGAGTGATGTATGGTACCCATCATGAATGTTATAAATGAAGGGCTACAAACCACCAAACTTATCAACGGGTAGTAACAAAAACATCTCCAGATGAACAAGTCTGTAGAATGAAAGCAACAAGCATGTTTAAAATGATCTCTTTTCTTCAAAGGGAGGGGAGTGTGTTTGAGAGTATGTGTTGTGAGGGGGTGTTGTTCTCATGGTCATTTTTCTGGCATCCCTCTCACTATTTTCCACACTTAGCTAATGTGAGCTTCTCAATGGTGGGAGCTGTGATACCCAATGCCATTGTTACTATAGCTTTCTACCATGGTGCCCCATACTCTCACACCCACAGATAGTGTTGACCCAAAAAAATTCTACATTACATTCTTCTTGGTATCTAGATGCAACATTCTTGCATTATATTTCTGCAATGGCATTGAAGCACGCAAAACCTGCATTCCATTCCTCTCAAACAGTTGGAGAATGTGGCACGGTCAAAATAATGACTGCACGATCCTATGTGGTGCACCAACACAAAGGAGTTTAAATCTTGGTATTTGATGATATCAAAGGAGGGTAGATACCTTGAGTAAAAACCTCTTTGAGTAAATGGAAATCATGTGTCGACTAGTGGACTAGGGTCGAGTCAATGAGAATCACGTCGATTCTAATAGCAATAACATATGGAGAAGTATCAAAGGAGGCGATAATGTATTTAAAGTGCCTCTTGCAGGATTTCATTAGATGTAGGCCATTATCTTGTGCGAGCCATCACTCCCAGTGCCATATCTTTACGAAAATCTCACTATGCCTTCCCACATGATCCTTCCCACATAAGTCTTTTTGCACCATTAAAGCGACACTCACAAGTGGCCTCTTTTCACATTCCTCTCAAAATGGAAAATTATTAGCTTATTTATGCCAAGGGTGTTGATTTAAAGAGAAAATGGTGTAATAAAATGATGATCTTCTCATAGATGGTTTCAACAAAAAAAACCAATGAGATCTCGTCGATAGAGTGCCCATTATGTACAACTTCCCAGTTGAGCTGCTTGACTTAATTCTTGTTGGGTGAAGACTTTGAACCTACAGACCACTTCTTCATGGAAGCCACCCTCTCACTTTCCTACGAAGGATTTTGTGTGGGTCTCTATTCTTATGATGTCATTTTCTAACAAAATTCCCACATGGCGCCTCTACACATATTCTCCACATTCTCTTTTCCAGGCTTGGTCACTATGAAGGCCACTATTCCTTGGCTCCATATTTCGGCCAGCTTGGGGTCTAGTAAGATGTGCAATGAACAAAGAACGCAGATCTTGGTGGCTATGAGGATGATCACGTAAGTATCACAAGTTATGGCACACAACTATAAAACATCACATAGGTTACCATCATGGGCATCTGAAGAGGAAAGAAAAGGTATCTGGTATGCTCGATGGGATAATACAGTTAGATAAGGGGCATGTCCATCTTCTTTTAGCAAAGTAGAATAATTAACGATGGAGCTGAAGTTGTACCCTACTGGTTCGATGATGAAGCATAGAGGCTATTTAAATCATCTCCTTGTAGGGGCTTCCTTCTCCAATGCTGACGGGAGACTGCGTGTGGGTTTCTACTTCCACAATGCCGCTCTCTACTACTGACCATCATGTGGGGCATTCCTGCATATGGTCTCTACATCATTCATATGTGTAAATATTTCTCCTCTAGATGGGATGCGGCCAGCTATGGTTTTCCAATTGGTGATCATCTCCACAATCAACACTTTGGGATCTTTGTACACCAAAAATTTGTAGTGTCACAAAAAAGGGATAACTAGTTCTTGTAGCTCCATTATTGAACACTCTATCTCGTATTAAGAAGATGAAGAAAAAAACACCTAGGCTCAGGCATTTTAGTCATTACAGAGGTATGCACTATGGACATTGTATCACACAATGCCACCTAGTAGCATTCCTACAAGGGAATCTCAAGTCCCACTTCCTGCAGAATATATATATTTTTGGGCTTGTCAAATCCATTCATCAAATTTTCCACGAAGCACCCCGAGCACACCTAGAAGGTAGTATGGACATAACACCACCATCTCTTTGTCAATCAAATGATTTTGACAACCTTCATCAAATGGCCAAATTTGGAAAAGGGTTAAGTGAAGTGACATGCTATGCTTGAAGAAGGTGTCTTCTTTTAAATCATTGGGAGGCATCTATGAGAAATCATGATGTGTCCAATATAGTACTTCAAAGATTCTTGTGTGGCTGAAATATAACGAGGTACTTGAGGTTGAATGAATAATAATGATCAATTAGAAAATGAGTGATGATACAATTTTCTAGTCTTTGGGCTCATTGATAGCACAAGTGAAAGTAGAATGTGGTGAGACTTTGATCCTCTTTGGGCCTCAAATTTTCATAGAACATCTTTGCGTATTATTGAAAATCTTGTACTACGGTGGCTGCCAAAACAAGTTTGGGTTGTCTGAATGGACTTTGTCGTTGAGAGGAGACAGAGATATCTTGGGAAGGGATGTAGGTTAGGATGGTATTTGGTGTTGCATCACTGTGGTTGCATGGATTCTTGACCTATGAATATTAAATCAAATTTGTGTTACAATAATCATATGCCGCACATAATTCCAAGGTAGGCTTTTAGATGGATGAAGGTTGTTTGATCTATTCATCTCAAGCAATTGGTGATCATTGCAAAGCTTTATCTTGTGGGTATCGGGCACCTTGGCGCTGTGACAACTACATTGTCGCACTTCATTCCCGCATTTCTCTTCCTTTTACAAAGTTTGACTTTCCCATGTTATCAAGTGCTTAACTCGATCATAATTAAGTGAATTAGCCTACATGGTCCCGCTAAAGGAGTTTATCGAAACAAAAAATGGGAAGTTCGAAGTGTTTGAGTCAAATCGTGGAGCTTTAACAATTTGAAAGAAAATGCGGGAATTTGGCAGAAATTACTAAATCATCTCCTTGATTTTGCTTAAAAGGAGAATCTTGTTGCTATTACCTGTGAATATAAATAGTAAATACTATGAATTTAACTTTGTAGCATGGTGATGAGACCTAGGTACATTGAGATGCTTCATAGCAAAGGGAAGTGGAGTAGTAGGCATTCCTAGGGTCCAGATGGGTAGATAAATCGAAGGATTAGCAAGGAACCTTCTTGTTCATAGTGGTGAAAGTTTGAATATTTATGATTCAAATCTTGGGGCCATAAATAGTTAAATGTATTTAATATGGGTCCACTTGAAAAGGGAAATCAAGGCATATTGTAAGCATGATTTCATCTAAAAAGGGGTATATTTTATAAAAGAATTATTCTATAAATCCCTATAGCTTAAAATGATTTAATGTTGCTCTAATTGCTTGCTTATAGTAAATATGGCTTGTAGGTATGGTGACTTGGAGATTGGTATTCAAAATGTACCTACTAATGGGAGGTGTTGTTATCTAAAGACTCGCACAGGAATATATGTCAAATTTCCAATAAAGAATTGTTCATAGAGATGTGGTGGCAATCACTAAGAATTATGATTATCAAAGGAGGACATATCCGTGGGTGTGTATTAAAGATTGTGCTATCTGAAGGATTTTGAGATCAACTCAAAGAATTCAATAGTCCATATTGGTCAGCCGAAAAATGATTCTTGATTAGAAAATCAAGGGGACTGTTTAATTTTTGCCAAATGATGATGACCATTAAAGATTTGTCCACCAGGATCGAGAGAAACATGTTAGAAACCAAGATCAGACATGAAAACCAAAAAAGCCTTCCATAGAAGAGAAAAATAGAAAAAAAGCAAGATCTTTGAAAAAAGATGTGCAAAATATTATTATTCAGGAATTCATAATTACATGAGAATGATTTACTTTATAAAAACAAAGTATGCATAACCCTAATCTTATCTTGAGCAACAAGATAGATCAACAAGATAAGGATGACAATAATAAACCTAGGAAGTAAAATATTACCTAAGTAAACTATGCAAGTGTAATTAAATATTAATTACACTAACACCCCCCCATAAGTGCAACTTAGGGAGACTAAAAAAGCATGCACCTAAAACTGAGATGAATGCAAGAAATAATGAATGGGTCCCGACAACAAGGCTTGATCAGGTACCCATGTACAAATGCAATAATGGGGTAGAGAAGGAAAACCTAGTGGGACAAAACCCCCCTACAATGACATGACTGCTACAAAGAAGCACTGGAAGAACACTGTGGAGTAACACTGGAACTGCAATCTGACAAGCAAGGAAAGATACTTCTGTCTACAAGAAACCAAATGAGAGTCACTGAAGGAATCACGAGGAATCATAATAATGCAACAGTAGACCCGATGCCACAGAACACTGCAAAACTCACAAACTGGAACAACCCTGGAATCTATGAAGCAATAGTAGATAAAATGATGACAGAATCTAGAAACTGTGTATCTTGATGCCGATGCCAAACTGAGACTAAAACTCTTCCATAGGAAAAAGTACCATAAAGACTCTAGAACATTAACCATAAAAACACGGCCCTCAAACTAAGATGGATCTAAACCAATATGGATCAATAACCATAAACTCCCAATCTGAAGTGTGAACCGATGTGAATTTGATATGTGTCAAGCTAAGACAAGATGTGGCCAAAAGAAACTAAGAAACCAGATACAACCCATGCGAGTTGTCATCAGAACAAGATGGAGATCAAAGTGCATGCACACTCTAATCAGATTATTATGCAAGAAACCCCCCTGATGGAACTTTATATGAGTTCATTTATTACAATACCCAATGATTGCAAAAGGAGAGAATGCTAAACATGCATAAATAGAAAATAAAATGATGTGATATTGAAATGAAGTGCAAAGATTCAATTTTCACCCTTCCAACTGCCAAAACATCCAAGTAATCTCCAAAACACCCATTGGGACAAATCTGGAATAATGATCAACCTAGGATAGATAAAAAAAAGGTGCATGGACAGAAAAATAGAGCTCCTCAATACCTTTCCAATGCTGCAAAGAAGGCGAAAATCGGAGATCGTGGCAAAAGGTTGAGTTTGGAAGCCATAAATGAATATTTGACTTCAAACAGAAATAAATGTAGCTAAATAGAAAAATACTAAAAAATAAATTGCACCACAGGATAGTGCTCAGAACCAGCTTTTTGACGATATCTCATTTTCTTGATTTCGATACCGTATGCCCAAGTTACGCCAAAAAGAAAAAAATTGCTCCTTGAAGGAAAATTAGGGCTAGCAGGGAGCAAAGAGGGTCAGCTGTACGATGATGTCATGCTGATGTCAGCGACTAATGAGCTTAAATTTGACGGCCTAGAGGCTGTAATAGCAAAAAAGTGCCCCCACTGCAAAGAAATTTTTGGCTATCGGATTCGTACAGGTTGTCTGAATATTCTGGATGCGTTGACTAGAATCTTTAGGAGGAATATTCCTCTACTGCCGGTTTGAGCGCTGCCAAAAAAAGTTGTGGCTGCTAGAAAAGAGGTAGGTTGTTGGGAGAAGGAAGAGCAGTTGATGAGGAGCCGCTGGAGGATGGTGGGTGGCTGGTAGAAGAAGGTCGGCTGGAGGAAAGGCTGACGGTGTGTAGAGTTGTTGTCGATGGACAACAAATGAGTCGTTGCGAGTGGAGTATGGGGCTCACAGGGACCTACCATGCGCAGGTACCCTACGGTACCTTACAATGAAATCTGCAAAAAAACTTTATCCCTTCCCCAATAAAATTTGCCCCCCTTTTTTGAAAACTTTTTTTTTTAAAATTTTTTCCAAAAAAAACAAAACTAATGAATTTTTTTGCATGTAGGAAAAATTCGAAAAACCTAATTTTTTTTTTTAGAATCGTGCACAGGGGCCGTACACAGACAGTACGACTTTTGGAACAAAAAAAAAAATCCTCAGAAGCTCCTGATGCCAAAATAGGGCGTGTTATATGTCAATTTTTGTCTCTCAGATGCTTTGGATCTGATGGCGAGGTTTGATCTGTCTGAAAATGCACCAGAAGCTTCGCAACTCCTAGATCTGGCAAATCTTCATACCCTCATAACTCTGGCATAAAATGTTGGATTTAGGCAAAACAAAAGTTGATCCTGACTTTTTCGACAGCCCTGGACTCAAAAATGAGCTCAGATTTCCTCCAACATGCACCAAAAGTAACCATGCAAGAGCACCCAAATAGAGATACAATCTCAAGGTATGAAACCCTCAAGGAACCCCGAACGAACTCTACACTGAATTTCTCCAAAAAACTGAGAAGGGGCTGCAAATCAAAGCTCTGATACTATGTTAGAAACCAAGATCAGACATGCAAACCAAAAAGCCTTCCACAAAAGAGAAAAAAAGAAAAAAAGCAAGAGCTTTGCAAAAAGATATGCAAAATATTATTATTCAGGAATTCATAATTACATGAGAATGATTTTCTTTATAAAATAAAAGTATACATAACCGTAATCTTATCTTGAGCAACAAGATAGCTCAACAAGATAAGGATGACAATAATAAACCTAGGAATTAAAATATTACCTAGGTAAACTTATGCAAGTGTAATTAAATATTAATTACACTAACAGAACACCTTTGCTTCTCAGTGACACAAATTAGTAACAAGGCCCATTTGATTGGCTAAAGGATGTTGCAAACACACCAACAAGAAGGCATATGTTAACTATTTTCAGCCATAGTGGAAAGGAAGCTAGAAGACAAAACAACTATAGTAGCTAAAAGACAAAATAGGCTACAAGACAGAATAGGGAAAAATACAAAATAGTCTATTTTAAATTGTGAAATATTGGGGGTTGGTGAAACCCTAAGCTATAACAAATCTAGGACACATATTGTAATTAAATCTTGGCCAGTCATTATCCTTTTGGAAAAATATAAATAGGGGCTTGCTCCTCATTTGTAGGTGGTGGTGAATTATTGTAAGAGGCATTTTGCAACAAAAAAAGGAAGCATTGCAGTATTTTGGGTGTTTTCTTTGAGCTTGCTCATTTTGCATGTATGATTCAACCTCCATGTTAGTTTTTAGATTGTTAGTTTCTTGAATGTATTTAATGGTGGTTGTTGTTACAATATTGGATGCACTTCCAACTCATGCTTTTTGTGTTTTATTGATGATGAATCACTTTGCAAAGCTAGTATGAGCTATTTTATTTTTTGAATTTTGGTTCAATTGTATGTTCATGAGGTGGATGCATAATCTAAAAATCTACAAGCCTTAGAAGATTGCACTAGTTTTGTGTAGCTGTAGGTTTCTCTTGGTAAAATAAACTCAGTTTGTGGGAGTCTATGTACTGTAGCATCCTCCATTGTTACTGCTCATTCATAGCTTAGAATTAGAATAACTTCTCTCAACTGCTTCCTCTTTTGCTATTTCTTTTGGACCTTTGTTAGTGTAGGACTCCAAGCACCATCACATTGTCAAAATTGGTGACTAAACTGAGTTTCAACTTGTTGTTCTAAGTGGGCAGCCATTGTCCATTCATTCCAGCACTTTGTAACTCCATTTGTAGACCAAACTTCACATGCTTTGTAAACCATAAAGGTCTCCTTGTGATTACCAACAAATCACATAAACCAATTGAACTATTCCAAGCATTGTAATGACCTGACACCTGAGAGACCTTGGGGTGATTATTTGAAACTTAGTTGTTGATCATCACCTTTCAAGAGAGGCATTTCACTTTTGCATTGTTTGTGATGAGAGGTACAAAAACAGCCATCAACAGTGACCTCTCCTCATTTTCAATCAAACAATGAAGGTCATCAGAAGAGAGGAATGGCTCCTCTACTACATCAATTTTATTTACCTATTTAGTGTCTTGTTGTTATAGTTGGTCATCTTTAATTGTTTCTTGTAGTAAGCTAAGAAATTCATTGTCTAGAGCATAAGAAGGATCCTTAACAATAACTTCTTCACTCCTAACCTAGAATCTCTCCCTCTTCTATTCTTCTGACCAATTAGGATCCCAGATAATAGGTCCACCTTTGCAAAGTGAAATAGTAGTGGAGGGAGAAAAATAGTCAAAAGGACACGTATAATCTTGTTGGGGTTTTGGAGGGGGCTATTCAATAGGAACAAAAAATTGATCCTCCTTAGGGATAGGCTATTGTGAAGAATGGGGGCTCTAAAAATTTTGGATCTCCATCATATGAAATCTATTTGATGGCTCAAGAGGTTCAATAGGAGTTTCAAGGGACTGATTAGGATTTTTGAAACTCATAAATTTATGCTTATGTTCCTCTTGCACAATAGGTTGTTCTAGGGTTGTCACAATACTAATGGAAGTTTCAAGAGATTTGTTAAGGCTCCCCAAACTTAAAAAATTATGTTTACAACTTTCCTCATTAGCAGGTTGCTCTAGGATAGCTGGAGGTGCCTAACTGAAACAAGGAACATAAGGGGTTGCCTGAGTCTTAGGACTTTGTGCTAGAGCAAGGGAAATTCTCATGTAGCATGCCCAATGTTCTACTCAAAAATTTTCCTCAGTTTTAATCCACAAGTGAATAAGCCATGATGGCATAACATAGCAATAAATTTTTTCCAAAATGTAACTTACATGTACATATGAAATAAACACTATTCCAAACTTCCATTGCATTCCATCGTAATTTCACAAATATTTCCATAACATTGATTTCATATTGAATAAACTCAAGTACAACATTCATGTTTACATCCTTCCATATAAACGGATACAAAGTACATACATAGCTCTTTTGAGCTTCCAACACTATAAATACATATGGTCCTGGTAATCCCCCTTCAAATCTTGGCCACCAACTGATGAGGAGAAGAATCACTCAAGCCCTTTTCTACCAACCATGAACTTATTGTAGTCCCTCGCACATGTACCTATCAGGTAAGATGGCCCTACCCTTCGACAAAGATATTGTTTGGATAACCCCATAAAACTAGCCTTCCCTGAGCTTGGTGTTGTTTCCTACAAACTAAAACTTTACCATACAATAGCTTCTACCTACATGTATGACAATCCTAGACTATAATTCCTAACTAGATCACAGTGAACTGATAGTGTAAACAATGGCAACTTACACTACTTTGGCCAAAGAATTCAACACCCAGTTACTTCGAGTGAGATTCATCCTATTCACACACCTTCCTAGCTCAATTTGTTAAGACCATACATATTCTATGTATAGGAAATTCCCTCCATTGGGTAATCTTTAACCCCAAGAACAACCTATTACCTCTATGTTTAACTATCTCATCTACTGAGTAAATAATTCAAGTAACTCTTACTTACCAATTAACCATATGGAATAGCATAGCACCCCATCATTAAATGACTCTAGTACCAAAGGTACAATTTCAACAATAAAAGTCTCCAATCAAGGGTTTATCTCAACATTAAATGGCTCCCTTCAAAAGTATAAACTTAACAATAAAATATTTCAAATTGAAAGTATAACCATCAATAATAAATGAATTCAATCAAAGTATAATCTCATCAATAAAAGACTCACTCAAAAGTATGGTCTCAAAAATAAAACGACTCCAAATGAAAGTATATTCAACAATCAAATCATTAAGTAAATCATATAGGTTAAACCTGACCTATTTGCTTCAATCAATAATCTCATAGACAACCCTGAAAATAGGTTATTCCTAACCTAGGGTTTCCAACAAAAATGTAATGATCAAGAGATCACAAAAAAATCATAAAACTTCTACATTCAGTAAGAGTCAAATATTCACGGTTAATTTTTCGAAGGAGGATGGCACATGACTGTTCTCTAGGTGCCCGCGGCCTGTGAGGGCCAGCCTGCATGCCCAGCTCCTTCGTTGCATGCCACATTTTCCTTGTGGATCGGTTGTGTCTATTCTTTTGTTTGGGTGGGGGGGCGTTTGTTGTGTTCAGGGGGAGTTTTTTGCTCGTTTTTCTATCCATTTTTTCTTCGTTTTGGTTGTTGGTGCCTGTGCTCCCTGTTGGGGTTTGGTGTGGGGCATTCTCCTTTTCCTTCATATGCATGGGATCCCTTTTGGAAGGGTTTTGCTTCTTCATTTCTGGATGGCGATGGTTTTTTTGGAGGCTTTGGTGTTTGTTGTGTCTTGTTCTGTTGTGGGGTGGAGGTTTGTTGTGGGAGGTTTGGTGTGGTTTTTATAAACATGTTGGATGGTTTGGAGGAGGTGAAGGGAGATGATATTATGTCGAAGGCTGGTGTTGGGATTTCTTCTCATGGGGGCTTATTTAGGATTAATGGCTTTAAAGTACATAAGGTGAATGGTTGTTTGGAGAGGGCTCAAGCACGCCTAGTGGTAGTTATTCAGAAGGAGGCGGTGGTAGAAGATCTTGACTATTTCAGTAAGCATGTTTTAATTTGTAAGTTTCTTGGAATGCGGGTTTCCTTACCTTTCCTCGAACCTTGGATTCGGAAGACTTGGAATCCAGAGGGGGATTTTGAGATTCTGCTTGTTGCAAATAATTTCTTCTTGGTGGATTTCTCATTCATCTCTGATAGAAATAAGGCTTTTGAAGGTGGCCCTTATTTCTATAATCAAGTCGGCTTGTTCATTAAACCTTGGCATGCCGGTTTCATTTCTGCAGAGGAGATGCCGATGAAGGTCCCGGTGTGGGTTCGCCTGCCTCGTGTGCTGCTGGAATGCTGGAGGAGTGATATTCTTCAATCTATTGCAATGGCACTGGGCAAGCCGATTGATCCCTCTGAGCAAACTTTGGACAAGCAGATCTTTTCCTATGCCCGCGTTTGTGTGGAGATCGACTTGAGCTAGCCTTTGCCGGACTCTATTGATTTAACAGTGGGTTCTAGTTCATGGACACAACCCCTGGATTATGAAACCTTTCCGTTCAGATGTCGTTTATGTCGGGAGTATGGTCATCTTCTGAGGAGGTGTCCACGTGCTTCTGGTGTGGGTGACTCAGGGAATGGGAAGGCTGCTTCAAACATAGGATCTGAGAAGGAAAAAGGTCCCATGTAGGGAGGGACTTCAGATAAAGATGGGTTTGTTCTGGTTAAGACACGAAATAAAGGTTGTGGGATGAAGAGGACTTTTCGGCACCGCCAGGAGGAGGGGGTTTTCAACAGGTTTGATGCACTGAATGACTTAATTCATGAGGAGGGGGTCTCTCCTGACATGCATGTGGAAGCTAACCCAAGTACTTCTCACAATTCGGAGCCTATGGCTCTTATGTCTTTAGCCTCTGACCCTTTGTTGTCTCGAGAGGAAGAAAAAGATTCTTCTTTTCTCTCCTCTAAGGTGGGGCTTGGGGATCCATGTGCAGGGACTGATACTTCTTTGGTCTTTGCTGAGGTAGGAGTGGGCTCAATTGGAGGTTCAGGTTCTGGAAGCTCTGCAAAGAGTAAAGCTTCTGCTTCACTTCTTTTGGGTGTGCATCAAAAGTCCCTAAAAAAGAGTACTCCTGACAAGACCCAAAAGGCAGGTAGGAAGAAAGATCAAGATAAAGTTAAGTTGGCTGGTGAGACGTTGGTTGAATCTGGGTCGGTGAAGACTTTGGATGCTCACTTTTCCCAACCTTTGAGATGATTGTGCTTTCTTGGAATTTGAGGGGTATGAATAGCATCCCTAGACAAAAGGCTATTCAAGATTTGGTTCGTGCTCATTCTCCGGATTTGGTTTTTCTCCAAGAGACGAAGCTTTCTATTGATAGTATGATGCAGAGTGCTTCCAAAATTTGGAATAGAGGTTTATGTCAGTGTGTGGGGGTGATGGGGAGCTCTGGAGGTCTTGCCTGCTTCTGGGATCCTCGATGAATCTCTCCTATTTGGTGGTTTTCTAGTAGATTCTCCATCTCTCTTGTTGCGGTAAGTTTGGAGACTGGGGAAAGAGTTTTTCTGTCCAATATCTATGCTCCATCGAATGTTCCTGGTAAGAGTCTTTTATGGTCCCATATAAACTTTTTAAAATCTTTGGATCTCTTTTTACCTTGGATCATGTCAGGTGATTTCAATGCAATTGTCTCTCTTGAGGAGAAAAGGGGGGGTGTGCCTCGTCTGGACGCATCCTCTGTTCTTCTGAGGGAGAACATGGCCCGACTTCAGCTTGTGGATATCAAACCATTAAATGGCCCATTCACCTGGAATAATAGGAGGCTTGGAGAAGAAGCTATTTCTGAAAGATTGGACAGGTTCTTAGTATCCAGTTTTTGGGTTAGTGACAAGTGGCTAACAAGCTCTGAAATTTTGGATTGGCGGGGATCTAATCATTGGCCGATCATGTTCTCTACTCGCTTGGCTAGTGGTTCTAAGAAGCAGACTTTTAAATTCCAGATTATGTGGCTCAGGGAGGAAGGTATTTTTGACTTAGTGTCTAATTGGTGGGTTGAAGGTTGACCTGCTTTTGGGACCGCCATGTACTCTTTTATGAAGAGGCTTCAGTATGTGAAGTATAAGCTAAAGTATTGGAATAAGCATCAGTTTGGAAACGTGTTCTAGCAGAAAAGGGTTTCCCAAGAGCATCTGGATTCTATTACCAGGCAGATCAGGGAACATGGTTTGGATGCGGCTTTGTGCAGGTTAGAGGATGAAGCTGTCAAAGCACTTGAGGAATGGGAGCTTCGTGAGGAAATTTTTTGGAAGCAGAAGGCTTGTATTGATTGGCTCCAGGAAGGGGATAAGAATACCTCCTTCTTCCATAACTCGGTAAAGGCTAGAAGACAGGGTAATACTATCTCTTCTCTCCATTCGTCTGAGGGATCTGTTCTTTCTTCCTCTTTGGAAATTTCTAATGAGGCTGTTCGTTTCTTCTCTAATCTTTTTTCTAAAGATACCCCTCTTGCCATTGAGGAGGAAGACTCTATCCTGGCTTGTATCCCTCCTTTGGTGACAATGGATATGAATGCCTCTCTTATCCAGCCGATTTCTCTGAAGGAGTTAGAGGATGTGGTGTTTTAGCTGAAGAAGGGGAAGGCCCCTGGTCCTGATGGATTCCCAGTCGAGTTCTACCAGGAATTTTGGGAAGTGATCAAGCTTGACTTGCTGGAGGTTGTGAAAGAATCTCTAAGGAATAAGCAAATGCTGAGAGCTTTGAATGCCACTTTTCTTGCCCTTATTCCAAAGCATGAGGGTGCTGATTCTTTAGATCTCTTTCGTCTAATTGCTTTGTGTAATGTGGTGTATAAAATCATCACTAAATTAATTTTTGAGCACTTGAAGCCTTTGTTGGATAAGCTAATCTCAGAGGAACAAGGAGGCTTTGTAGCAGGTAGACAGATTCTTGATGGTGTTGTGATTGTGGCGGAGGCTATTCATTCTATGGCCTCTTCAAGGGAAAAGGCTATGTTCATAAAATTAGACATGTCAAAGGCCTATGACAGGGTCAAATGGAGCTTTCTGATAAAATTTTTTGGAGCCTTTGGGTTCAACAGGGAGTGGATCGATTGGGTCATGTGTTGTGTAATGACGCCCTCCTTTTCGGTTCTCATAAATGGGGAATCCTCTGCATTGTTTGGTGCCTCGAGAGGTCTTCGACAGGGAGATCCTTTATCCCCTTATCTATTCATTTTGATGGCTGAAGGTTTGGGGAGGTTCATTAAGTCACAGGTTGCAGCTGGGCTTTTACATGGATGGAACTGGAATATTCCCTTGCCCCTCAAACACATCTTCAGTTTGTGGATGACTCGGCCTTGATGGGGGTTGCTAAGGTGGCGGAATCAATTGCTTTTCGTCAGACTTTGGATTGCTACTTGGCTGCCTTAAGACAACGCATTAATGAATGTAAGTCTTGCATTTATTTCTTTAACATCCCCAGGCTCATTCAACAACGTATTGCCAGGATCTTAAGGTTTCAGGTGGGGAATCTTCCCTTTACCTATATGGGTATCCCTCTAGATGTGCACCCACCTCCCAAGTGTTTCTGGCAGGAGGTGATTGATAAATTTCGAGGACTGGTTTGTCATTGGACCTATAGATGGTTATCAACGACAGGTAGAGTCACTCTTTTAAAGTCTATTGTGCAAGCTCTTCCTATTTACAGATGTTTTGTGATGACTTCCCCTTCAAGTTTCATCAAGGATTTTGAGGGGCTTTATAGGCAGTTTCTTTGGTCAGGTAATCTCCTCTCGAGAAAGTGGAGCTTAATTAAGTGGGAAGTGGTTTCTTGGCCGAAGCAAGATGGTGGCTTGGGATTGCGTAGAGCGGATTGGAATGGGAAAGCGTTGGTAGCTAAGTTTTTTTGGAGGTGGTGTTCACATCAACATCAGACTTGGGCCAAGATTCTTACCTTCAAGTATATTGGGGAGGTGGATGGTGCTGAGGTTCCCCGATTTAGTCTTTTGGGGAAAGGGTCTATGATTTGGGAAACTCTCAAGAGGGGAGCTCCATTGGTTAAACAAAGCCTATTCTGGATTTGCAATAGAGGTTCTGATGCCCTCTTCTAGCTTGACTCTTGGGATGACTTCTCACCTATCCTCTCCTCACATCCTCACTTGGAGACTTTAAGCAGGGTTTTTGTTCAAGCTGGCTGGAGCAAAGTGATGGATTTCAAAGCCCCTCGGGTCTTGGGGAAAACTATCATTTATCAGTGGAAGGATATGCAAGAGTGGCCTTTTGGTGGATCTTTGGAGGATAGGAGGGAGTTATCCTCCATTTTGGCTGCTAGAGTGTGTTGTTCGCTTCCGGAGAGGGATGTGTTGGCTTGGGGCTCAGATCCTAAAGGGAAGTACTCTATTGTTTCAGGGTATCGTGCTTTGGATAGACAGGCTTTAGGTAGTGCTGAGGTTCCTTGGTGGAAAAATATTTTGAATAAATTCTCCTGGCCAAAATGCAACTTTTTCTCTTGGCTTGTGGTGTATGGCAGGTGCTTGAATTGGGACAACCTTTGCAAGAGGGGTTTCCAAGGTCCCTCTTTATGCTTTCTGTGTATCAAAGATGTTGAGACTGTTTCTCATCTTTTCTTTCAGTGCCCCTTTGCTATAACTATTTGGCACTTTTGGTGGGGGGCTTGGAATATGTCCTGTCGACATTCTTCATCTCTTGGCGAGTTCTGGCAGAATGTTGGACCTACTACGACAAAGACTTCTTTTTTGCACACTGCTTGGCCTATTGGCCCTAATCTTATTATTTGGAAGATTTGGTTGGAGCGCAATCGAAGGATTTTTCTAGATAGGAAGTTACAGGTGGGCCAAGTTTGGGCTTGAATTCTTGGGGCTCTTCAAGAGACGTTACAAGCAAAATGTGATTTGTTTGTTTTGGTTGATCCTGGGGATACTGGAGTGATTCAGAAGTTGGGGATTTCTGTTGGTAGTACGGGAAGACCCAAGGTTGGGTGGGGTAAGTGCTCTAGAGGGAAGGTCTTTAGAGGAGGGCATTGGATGCTTCCTCCCACTGGTGTCTTGAAAATCAACACTGATGGGTCTTCAAGAGGTAATCCTGGGCATGCTGGTATTGGTGGGGTGGGCAGAGATAGTTCTGGGGTGGTTGTTTTCTTTTTCTCTCAAGAGTTAATCCTGGGCATGTTGGTATTGGTGGGGTGGGCAGAGATAGTTCTGGGGTGGTTGTTTTCTTTTTCTCTGAGTATATAGGGCAACACTCTAATAACCTCATGGAGGCCTTGGCGATTCTTTCGGCCTTGAGGAGAGAATTCGCTCTCAGCTGGAATTAGATTATATGTGAATCTGATTCTCAGGTGGTGGTTGACTTGATAAATGGATGACACTTCGATGCTATTAGTTGGCATTTAGCGGTAGTGGCAAAACAAATTGCCAACCTTGGAGATTTACTGGATTCTGTCACCTTTTCCCATATCCCTCGTGAATGGAACAAGGTGGCTGATGGGCTAGCGAAAATGGCTTTTGAGAAGAATGGGACATGGTTGGTGGATGATTGGGACAGTTTACCGAGGGACCTTGCCCAGGATTTGGAGGGTTGGGTTACTGAGGATGTGAAATGTTGCATTAATGATTCTTGATCTCTTGCTTGTTGTCTTGGGGCCCCTTTGGGGTTTTCTTTTGCCTAATGCTTTGTACCTCTCTTGTTGATTAATAAAAGTAGTCAAATATTCACATGTTCATAATCTTCTCTATATTTGTATAATATCTGAAGGACAATATCAACTTGCAAGGGTTTGGAGCTTCTACATTCATAGTACTCTTCACAATAGGTTCACATATAAATTATCGACAAGGTTCTCAAGATATCAATGATGATATGCCTATTATTCCATTATTCAAGTGGTGTTACTATCCACATTAACCGCAAGGCTTCACCTAACTTCATAGGCTATCAATTCAAGATATCACCTAAATGTAATGATATTATAGTCTACTTAACTAAGTATAATTTACAATAACCATTCCAATATAAAAAACATATACATATATAAGTATAAATGCATCCCAACCAAAAGGTTTCACAAAAACAATAATTCATCAAGAAACAAATAATCTAAACCAAGCAATCTTTCCAACTTAAAATAGAGAATAAAGTAGAGAACTAGCATGCCTATAACCAGATAGCTCCAATTCATATAATAGGTTTCCTAGCATAGCCTCCACGAAATAGTTTGTAAATCCTTCCCTTGACCAAATCCCACAAAGAAATATCTCTAAACCCTCACTAATCTCACACTAAAAACCTCTCAACCTCATAGCTCAAAATTGCAACGAGTAACACTCAAAAAATCAAAAAATTAGAATGCAAGAATGCATCCCCAAATGAAGTGAAAGGAAATTCTATTTATACAAAAATATCAATAACTAAAGGCTAGAAATAGGGTAACAAAATTGACACTTCTCAGCTCAGAAAGTTCAACTCAGCAAAAACAATAAAAGGTGGTAGCTTGAAACAATGTACAAAAAACAGATACTTAGCTAAGAAAATGAGTTGACTCTTCAATCTAGACAACAAGAATGATAAGTAGAAACACAAGGTGATGGTCTCCTACATATCGACCTATTTGGCTAGCTCCCTATTTGACCAGTTTATATATTTCTCATTGCTTCACATTTATAATTTGTATTATAGGTTAAGATTTCTACTTGGTTCTTGATTTTCTCATTTTGGTGCCACCAAAACACCATGTGTCATATTCATGTGGTCTACTTTAAGCTCCAAGACTAATTCAAATATGTTTAATTCATTCATTTTAGATTACCATTACTTCCAGCATTGATTTTGTCAACAAATACTTCCACATATTGCTTTGGATTTTATTTCGTGTGCGTAATATAGCACTACACTCTTAATGAACATGTTATTCATTTAACATCTACCTAAAGTCTTATGCACTTTACTTTTAATATGTATGAAATGTGTTTCATACACTCCATGCATTTTATTGAATAAACAATGCTATCAACATATATATATACATATATATATATATATGTATATATATACATATATATATGTATATATATATGTATATATATATATACATATATACATATATATGTATACATATATACATATATATGTATACATATATGTATGTATGTATGTACATATACATACATACATACACATATATATATATGTATGTATGTATGTATATGTACATACATACACATACATACATATATATATGTGTATGTATATATATATGTATATATGTATATATGTATATATATATATATATATGTATATATGTGTATATGTATATATATATATGTAATGTGTATGTATGTATGTATGTACATACATACATATATATATATGTATGTATACATATATACATATATATATATATATATATATATATATATGTATGTATGTGTACATATACATATACATACATACATATATATATACATATATACATATATACATATATATACATATATATATATCAATGAATAAACAATGCTATCAACATATATATATGTATATATATATATGTGTGTGTATATGTGTATGTATATATATGTGTATGTATATATATATGTGTATATATATATATATATATATATACATATATAATACATATATACATCACACATATATATATATATACATAAATATATACATATATACATATATATACATATATATTAATGAAATTACATATTTGTGTAAGGGGGAAATTGATATGCGTGAAGAGATCAAAACATGCTTTGAAGCTAATCTAATTCAAACAAAAGCTATGATTCATACCCATTACTCAAGAAATGAACAATACAAGAATAATGAATTCAAGAACGAAATTGAAACAAAACAAAAACATTGAATTCAACACAATGTAACTTTACCTTCCCATGTCAAAGTGTGTTCACAAAGATGTTGGATTGTTCATTGTATCAATGTGAAGCCTCCATTTGTGTGTAGCAAAAGCTTCAAAGTTGTGCAATGTCGTTGATCAAAGATATGTGCGTAAAGCTTTGTCAAAAAGATTGATTATGATAATTTAAACATTACTTTGTTGTGCAAAATATGTTTATTCTCTGATCATTTTTGAGGAAGAAGATGATTGTTATATATAATTTTTGTTTCAAGATGAACGCTCAAGATCACATAGTAGAATATCCTGATAAACGGTTGAAAGATGTTGAGAAGATATAGGTAGGAATAATCAGTGGATTTTGATTATGTAATCAGTGTGATTGAAGAAATTAATTTAAGTGTTCAGTGGAATTGAGGAAATATATTGAATAATCTGTGGAATTGAAGAAATCATGTTGAGCCTTTAATGAGATTGAAGAATAGATGAATCAGTTATGAATAGATGGATCAGTTAACCAGTCAGAGTGAGCAATTGGGGGATCATAATTTGCTCAATCATAAAACTGGGCGAGGATAATTAATTAATTGATTTAATTAATTAATCTTTTTGAGTTGAACGTGCAAATCATGTTTGAATTTTACAAAAAAAGTTGTATTTGTTTGATTTGACCTTTTTGATGATGTTTTCAATAATTTATTCAATTATTCAAGTTTAGGGGAAGTTGATTTAGTTAAACTATTATGTTTGAATAATTTAATTGATTTAGGGGAATAAGGTAAATTAATGACATAATTAAATAATTGATGCTATTTAATTAATCAAGAGGAATAAAATTAGATTAAGACTTTATTAAATAAATGAAATTTATTTAATTAGTCAAAAATGGTGAAAAAGTGAATTAATTAAATAATGTAATATTATTCAATTAATAGAGGAAATTAAATTTATCGATGCAATTGATGTGAAATGCAGTGATATTAGGTGATAATGATGTCGATGATGAGAAAATGTCATTTAGGATATGTGATAAGTGTTTAGGCCATTTTTACATGTCTACATTTTTTCCCTCTTTGAGAAAAAGTACTGGTTGCTTTGTTTCAAAAAATTCAATGTTAAGATCAAGATTCGAAAAAAATTATATGCCCCACTATGCCCCGGTATGCCCTAGGTGAGATAATAATGAATTCAAGAATGAAATTGAAAAAAAAACAAGAACAATGAATTCAATACAATGTAGCTTTACCATCCCATGTTGAAGTGTGTTCACAAAGATGTTGGATTGTTCATTGTATCAATGTGAAGCCTCCATTTGTGCGTAGAAAAACCTTCAAAGTTGTACAATGTTGTTGATCACAGATATGTGTGCAAAACTTTACTAAAAAGATTGATTATTATTTCAACACTACTTCGTTATGTAAAATATGTTGATTCTCCAATCATTTTTAAGGAAGAAGATGATTGTTATATAGAATTTGTGTTTTGAAATGAATGCTCAAGATCACATAGTAGAATATCTTGATCAATGGTTGAAAGATGTTGAGAGGAAATAGACAGGAATAATCAATGAATTTTGATTACGTAATCAATGTGATTGAAGAAATTAATTTGAGTGTTCAGTGGAATCGAGGAAATAGATTGAATAATCTATGGAATTGAAGAAATCATGTTGAGCCTTTAGTGGGATTGAAGAATAGATGAATTAGTTATGAATAGATGGATCAATTAGCCAATTAGAGTGAGCAATTGGGGGATCATAATTTGGTCAATCATAAAAGTGGGTGAGAATAATTAATTAATTGATTTAATTAATTAATCTTTTTGAGTTGAACGTGCAAATTATGTTTGACTTTTACAAACAAAGTTTTATTTTTTTTATTTGACCTTTTTGATGATGTTTTCAATAATTTATTCAATAATTTAAGTTTAGGGGAAATTGATTTAATTAAATTATTATGTTTTAATAATTTAGTTGATTTAGTGGAATAAGGTAAATTAGCAACATAATTAAATAATTGATGTTGTTTGATTAATCGGGAGGAATAAAGTTAGATTAGGACTTTATTAAATAAATGAAATTGATTTAATTAGTCAAAAATGGTGAAAAAGTGAATTAATTAAATAATGTAATATTATTTAATTAATAGAGGAAATTAGGGATTTTGATGCAATTGATGTGAAATGCAATGATATTAGGTGATCTAATGATTCCGATGATGATAAAATATCGTTTAGGATGTGCGATAAGTGTTTAGGCCATTTTTACATGTCTACAATGTTATTATATATAAGTGTATATACATTTATATACATATATATATTTATATTTATATATATATACAAATATATCAACTTACACGATTATAGTATGCATCTTTCAATATTTGAATGCATATACATATAGTCATTTATTCCATATAATAATAGAACAGATGTGTAAATATATATACATATATGCATTTGTATACTTATATATGTATTAATACACTCATATGGACATTTCTATTATGTTGATAGATATGCATATACCAATACATATATATATGAACACACATATATATCATATATTTATTTAACATATCCTTCACACATACAATTTCAACAACATTTATTGACATATATATATGAAGTATATATATGTATACATATATATGTCTACTTGTACGTTTTACATTCTCACACATATGGGTATTCCATCTATAAGCATTCATAGATACATCAATCTATGTATACTTATGTGCATGATTTCATCATAGACATGTACATGTATACATATATATACATCTTATGTATATATACCTCATGGTTCAAATATAAACACATTAAGAAGAACCCACAATTGACATAAACTCAACACTTAGAATAAATCAAGAACACTCACAAACAAAATCATAACCTCTCCTAATTCATACAGAAAAAAGAATAAGGTAAATTACCATTTCCCAAGCAATTGACTTGACTTGAATATACTTAGAAGTGAGTGCATGTGAAAGCTTAGTTAGACTCATTTAGGGTTACCAAACCAATTCTCTTCTCCTGAGTGATACTTCCCCTCTCTTCCAGAGGCTCGACCTATTCTTGGATATAGCTTAGTGCAAAGCCAAGGTAGTTATATGTTCACAATACAATCATTTTCATCGATAAAGCATTAGAATATTCACATTGCAATACATATCTTTTCATTGTATTTCATCAACAAAAACATATTCATTCATTTCAAAGAAATAACATCTTAATGCATATTTCGGTATTTCATTCTCCTACTAAACATATTAAAGTCATGATTTGCATTTATCAACATTTTCACTCATGATGGTAAAATTCATGTGGTAACTATGAAATAGGGTGTAACATACTTCCCTCCTTGTGAATCATGATCCCCAATGATTTTAAGTTCTAAACATATAGAGATATATATAATCAAATAAAGGTTTTTCCTTTACTTTTTCTCATAATGTAATAAATAAGCATATTCTATTAATAACAAAACATCTTCCCTCAGAGCATGTTCTTTTCCAATCTCGTCCATGCTGGACCTTGCACTAAGGGTCTAAACTAACATAGAGGGAGAACTTGTGTGCTTCACACATACCTTCCCTTAAATAAATATTCTTCATAATCATATTAACTCCCTTGTACTTCACAAGTACAATAGTAACCACATCTTATATGACACCTATACCTTAGTGACTGGAAAACACGTTCTCATTAGCTGATGAATTTATCCTTACCATAACCCAAATAGATAAGGAATGTCAGTGTATTGTACACTACATGTGGGTCCCATCCTTTCTTTTGGTGTTTACGCCATTAGACAACTTAGAAGTTGAGTCCATCCATCACTAACACAACTATCTACCTTAAGCATATTTATACTACTTCATAATTTTAATCTTGTATCAACAAGTTTTCCTTGATCCTTTTGATTTACTATTCCATTTGAAACCTTTTTGGTCTAAGGTTAATCCTAGTTCTTAGCTTGTCTTAGCTTTATAGAGATCCAATCCTTCTTCCCATATAATGGACCTAACCTCAATGATATAATTTTATTATAATATAAGTATTCTACCAATCCTCCAATATTTAGTTTATCCCTTTTTCCTAAATGGATGACTTAAAGTAATAATTTGAACATCCATTCAATTGAACTTCTCATAAGATAATCTTGGTTTTCATAAAACTTTATCACTACTTGCTTGTTTCCCATCTGAGTTAACCTTCTCATGAACTTTAAGCAATTGCTTCACACAATTTTCTATTTCAGACTTAATATCCTATAAATCATATTTCCCAATCAAAATTGGTTACCTTGGAGAGTCTACCCACCATAAAATTATGTTAGTTATATTAACATAGAAAGATCAAACTATTCTTGTGATCTACCACTTCCCCTCTAGGATTATACAAGTCCTATCAATGATGACATCATGTCTTCATCGTTTGGCATACTGGACAACAACTAGCTACCTTCCTTGCATCATCTTACTCTATCCCTTTCTAGATTTAGTGGTTTCCTATTCGTCAAATAATTTTGTCATAACTATGCATCCTAAGTATGACATCAGCTTACCTCATCTCATTCCTTAATCTCCCAAATTTTGGGTACACTAGTACAAAAACAACAATATATGACTAAAAAAACTACTAAAATTGCTTATAAATGACTAAACACGGTCACGTGACCATTAGTCATTTATTTCCAGTCATTAATCATGCGACCAAATTGATGACTAAACCATTTTTAGTCATTTATTGGTTGTTTTGATTGATTGATTCGGTAGTATATTTAGTCATTGATTGTTGTAATCTGGTCACTTATTTAGTCATTTTTTATTCACTAATATTTAGTCATTAATTTAGTCATTAATTGTTGTTAACTGGTTACTTATTTAGTCATTTTTATTCACTTATTTGGTAGTGTATTTAGTCATTAATTTTAATCATCATTTTGATCAATTTGGTAGTATATTTAGTCATTTTATTCACTGATTTCACTAGTCATATATTTAGTCATATTTATTCACTGTTGACTGATTTCTATCAATTGGTAGTATATTTAGTCAATTTAATTATTAATTGACATCAATTAGTAGTATATTTAGTCATTTTAATTGACTGATATTTAAGGATTTAAACATAAAACACATAAATACACATCAATCATGAATTGCACACAATAAGACAACCATTGAGAAGGAAAAATCACTGAATTTTATTAAAAGAAAGGTGTTCTTACAGCTTCCACAAGTCTGAAATATCTATCTTGCTTGAAAAATGCTTAGAAATAGAGTATTACAATTTTTATTTTCAGTCACAAGATTGAAAATCTAAGTTACAATGCACATAAATGAAAAGAAAGAAACTTCTCCAAAAAACTTCTGCAATGATGGAAATGCATGCTTGGAGCCCTTCAATACAAGCACATGCCCCTTTCATCTCTTAAAACTTCTACAATGTGGGAAATCTTCCTGGAACAAGCTATACCATGTAGAATCCAAGAAGGAAAGTGTTGATTGTGTCCCATATATGAAGCTCTCTCCTTCAATGCAGTCAACAATAACCCTAGAATCTTTCCTCCTTTATATGCAACATGCCATCTGATATGAGCAACAGGGTGCTACCTTTTCTACCATCAATGAAGTTGTGCCTCAATACAACCAACAAAATTACTATTAGTGTCAATTCAAAAAGAATAAAAGTCCATTGTATATTGCAAGTTTACAAAAGTAAGTTCAAACACAACAGAAAGATAAATCAATTAAAAAACTATAGGAGACAAATCACATCCAAAAGCATGGGAGAGCTATGAAAAATTGGAGAAATTGACTTGGAAAATGAAGGCAGCAAGGTATTTCAACATTCAAGACTTTTACTTAATGTTTTGGAATATAAGAGAAAAGAATCATTTATTTGCACCACCATAGTGAAAAGTTAGGAATTGCATTTGGTTTGTTAAACATGACCCTTGGTACAACTAGTAGAGTTGTTAAGAACCTTCGAGTATGTTCTAATTTTCACAACTCTAATGCAAAGACCACTGCATCATTGTTGTTTCCTACTGATTTTCATTGTATGGAATTTCCTTGCCTTGAATTGAGAAAATAGAGAAAGATGTCACAGTCATATGTCATGCAAAGGCACCACTTTGAAGGAAGATCTGATTCCATACACCTAGAAGATCTGGTGCCTCTAAACTCAATAGAGACATGTCCTTAAAATGTGTTGTGACAATGAAAATTACAAAATATAGTAATATATCATTGAACAAGCTAGAGCTAGTTCATGGTACATGTTATGATATCATCTTAGACCTACAGTTGGGGTTTGGCTATTGTGCATGTGTGACAAGTGAAGTAAGAAAACAACTAATTTAATAAAGGTACTCGTGCAAATTTATCTTGAAGATATGCTTCTTTTAGTGGTTTCCAGGGTTGCATTGGAGAACATTGTAATGAGGTGATTGTAGCAATATAGTATTGTGCAAATTAAATGAATGATGCTAGTACAAAAATAACATACAATCAAAACTAGGCAAAGTGCTAATAAAATCCAGAGTCCCATTCTTTTTATTTGGCAATTTAGGATGTATTTGTCTTCTACAAAAAAAAATCCTTGTGTGCTAATTTTGAATACATAACTAACTTTAATACTTCAATATTAAGGTACATATATCACTCAAATTAGTCTCTCTTCAAATTAGAAGACCTATTCTAAATTAAAAAGCTTTATCATTTCTAAAATCATCAAATGTACCATTTGGTTTTGTCAATTCTTCTGAAAGAGATAGTGCAATTACATGATCCAACTCCTCATTTTCTTCCTTTGATGATGGACCATCCTAAAAAATAGTCCAAATATAGTAAGCAAGAGAACAATAAGAATCTTGAAATAATCAAATGAAACAAGTCTTATAGAACAGTATAACCAGAAAACCAAGCTGAGAATGTGAAATGCAAGAATATAAAGAATCTAGAAAAATAAATAGTTTTCTACCACCCAAGGAAAGCTAGGAACCAACTATCACGGTAACCACATAGCATCTAAAAACACACCATTTCTACTCCAAATACATGCATTGTAGGTCACTTCCAAGTCCATTTAGAAAAAAAAAATTCTTATAGAATATTCAACATGTGTATCTAATTTTTGTTAGACACTTTCCATTCTACTAAAGCACCAAAGCTATTATAGCTTTATGAGAAAAAGATAAATAGGAATCTCAATGGAATTTATCTATTTCCCAACCTCACTAGTAATCTGTTTGAAAGAAATCACTGGTGAAAATAAAAAACTCAATAATATGAGAATATTGAAGCTATTTAAATTATAATGAATACTAGCAAGTATATTGTCGTGGGACTTTGAGGAAGATGCCAAATAAGATCATCACTTTCAAAACCTTCAGGACAACATCCTTTTGATTGTTGCAAGAGAAATTGTTCTAAGAGATGTGAACCATTTCCTTCATTTTAAATAGGGACCACGTTCTTGTGGAGAATATTGGTGATGCTAAATGAAACAATCTGAAAATTAGGCTTGCACTATAATAATGTGCACTATATAAAATATCTAGTAATAATGAAGGGACATCCATCAAAGCATAATAGGTATTTTTTTGTCACATGTTGTAGTTACAAGTGCCCTACTAGACATACATGAAAATGTGTAAGGATAGACAAGGAAAGCGAACTATTTCAAAAAATTCCTCAAAGAAATGTGATATCATGGAATGTTGTGATTAAAGGATATGTTCACCAAAGCCTCCATTGCAACATTGCATAGTTTTTTGCTGGGCCTTACAATGATGCGGTGAATCACCTACATCACCGCAAGGCCCAACAACAAATCATGCGGTGTTGTAGTGGCCTCATGGTAGTGCAAACCACCTTCCTAGATGGAATCCTTAGTTCCTTCCCATGAAACAACTTGTCTTTTGGATGGTATTGATGGGAGTGTTGATGAAGAGAAATCTTAGCCAACTATTCGTCTGAATAAAGATATTCGATAGGATATGAGTTTGAGCATTTCATTTCCTGTGGTTGAGGCATATATAATGGGTATCACCACAACACCACACAATTTGTTGTTGGGCCTTGCAATGATGCAATGAATCACCTACATTACTGCAAGGCCCAACAACAAACCATGCGAAGTTGTAGTGGAGGCTCTGTGAATCATTCAAAAGAGGATTTGTGCATAAATTCTTCATTATTGAATTTTGTGCAAAAGGCATTAATAATTGACACATAAAGCATATCAATAAAGAAGTCATAACAGTAACCAACCTTAAATTTTGACACAATTTTTCTACAGTTTAGTTTTCATAATTCCCTTTAAGATATTTCTTTAAGTCAAGGGTGCTCATAGAAGTTCTAAGCCTATTCCATATATTTGCAACAATTTTATATGTAAATGCCTAAGTCGTTTAGTTGAAGCAAGTCCAAATTCCAATCTGTGACAAATTGAATGTTGTTTTAGACACATTTTCATAAATATATTATGTAAATGCCTAAGTCGTTTAGTTGAAGCAAGTCCAAATTCCAGCCTGTGACAAATTGAATGTTGTTTTAGACACATTTTCATAAATATATTATGTAAATTATTTTTTTGAAATATATTGCTAAATATACCAAGCCTCTTACTTCTATTTAGGGAAGGAGACAGCTGAATAGAGTACCAAATCTCAATAGACTGCATTACTATCGGCATATTTGACTAGACATGATTCTTGGAACATTTGACACACTCAGATCACATAAATGAGATTCTCTTAAATCAACCTAACTATTGAACATATAACACAACTTGTAAATTTTGTTGGTTATTATTTTGTAAGGTGCATGGGAATCATGTATGACTTGCGGTTGTCTTTGATGGGTTATAAATAGTAGCATTACTCCTCATAATTCATCCTTAAATATGAACGAGAAGAAATTTAATGAGGAACATCACACAAACCGATTATTTCTTTAGGTAAGCTTATAGAAAGAACCACAAACATTAGGTTGAATTAAATTGAGAGTGGAAACACAAAAGAAAAGAATAACAGAGAAAATACCATTCTTGACTCTTATGTTGGCTTGGCTTATTGATTTTCAATAAATTTTTCATTTCCATTTTCCTATGTATAATTATTCTAACTGCAACCCTCCATGTATCAGATAATAATGTTTTTAGTGCCTAATATTCACCAATTGGCTAATAGTTGAAATTTGGAAATCCAAAATTGGCTAATAGTTTGAGCTATAACATGACTTGAATCGCCACATTTTTACAAAATTTTATTATAGTCTTATTTAAATCACCAAAGAAATTATTTTATTAAAAAAATTAACTAAAAATATTTTCACAATATTTGATACATGATTAGATCATATTCACATAAATTTTATAAATTATAGTAGAAATCTATATTAATTCGCCAATAGTCTATCATAATTATTAGTTGCTTTAGGACCATATTTATAATCTTTAGTTTCTAACATTGATTTATAATATAATCTAATGGCCCTTGTTATATTGCATGAGGTAAAATGTACCCATGATCTATAATGGTCATGGGGCCCATAATTTTGGGTCTTATGAGCATTATAGATTGTGGGTACATTTTACCTAAAAGAGTACAATGAGGGTCATTAGATCGATGATATAAAATAAATTTTGAGCCCCGTGAGAATTACAGATCATGGGTACATTTTACCTTGCAGAATACAATGAGGGTTGTATATGTCTAAAAATGGTCATGATTAAGCTTGTTAATTAATTAAATATGATTTATTTAATTAATTCATCTAATGTCATCTGCATATAAATAAATTTAATTATTTATTTATATCGCTCATCTTCTAAATTCTTCTACCTTTAATTAAATTAATTACTAACATTTCCATCTTTTCGCTTAATTAAATTAAATAATTTTTTATAATTTATTTATATTTAATTATCATCTTATTCTAGAGTTTAAATGTTTTAAATATTTAAATAATAGAATATCTTCTTCATCTCATCTTTTACCTTTCGCTTGATTAAATTAAATAAATTTTTATAATTTATTTACATTTAATTATCATTCTATCCTAAAGTTCAAATATTTTGAATATTTGAATAATGGAATATTCTTCGTCCCCAATTAAATATTAAATATTTTAATTTAATATTTTCCACCTCACCCTATTTTCATTTTAAAACATAATTAAATAATTTATTTAATTATGTGGGTTTCCATTTTCATCTCCACTTCCCAAATTTCTAACTCATGCTAACTCGCCCTTCCAAATTTGCATCTCATCCTTCGAAATGGAAGTTTCCCTTCGAAACTCAATGACGAAATTCGAAGAAATGGGAAACCTTCCATCTCTCTCTTCTACTTTCGAAAATCTCCTGCCGTCCGTTCGAAACAAGCTTAATCCGGACCGTCGATCGATTCAGCCAATCAAACTCGTTCGAAAACTCTATAAAAGCCCGTGCAAATCCAAGCCTTGGTTAATCATCCACATACAATATGCATAATCGTTCATGTTCGCACACTTCGTATACTCATTTACATAGCCATATTTTCACCAGCATTTGCATACAATAGTAGTTTTAATATCACAGCAATATCTTTCGTTTTAGCATAGCCTTTTGCATTTTGCATATTATGCATTCTTATTTTTATCTCGTTCTTCATGCTGTCATTTTGTTGAGCTCTATCTGCTGATCTGAGAGCCATTCGAAGCAACAAAACGGTGAAGTTAGAGGAGGATAAGACGGTTTCGAGAAGCTACGATTACGGTTTGCATTATTTCGTTTTTCTTTTACAGCTTTTTGATTTAATGTCTTATTAACATGTGTTGGATTTTTATTTAATTAATGCAATATTTTATACACCACATTAAAATGGCGCCCACCGTGGGGCAGGAACCCACAAATTTAACATTTTCTGTAAGTTCGTTTTTGACAGTTTCGGCTTTCTGGAATCGGTTCTTCGAAAATTTTGACGTTTAGGCGCATTCAAAAATTTCTGACGCGCATATGGAAAACTTTAACTTTTGATTTTGCAAATTTCGATGCGCATCCTGTGACTGTTACGCGCATCCCGTGACTGTTACGGCGCATCCCGTGACTGTAAACGCGCATATAGTGACTATTAAAGCGCATATAATTTCCTCTTACATACACAGTAAATATTGACATTTTCTTACGGCGCATCCAGTCTATGTTTAAGCGCTTTTAGTATCTGTTCTGGCGCATCTAGCTTCTGTTCGGGCGCATCCAGTCTTTGTTTCAGCACATACAGTCTCTGTTCTGGCGCATATATGTTTCGGCGCATACAACTTCTGTTTAAGCGCATATAGACTGTAACAAAATCACAGAATTCTGATCTGACGCATTCCGCAGACAAAATTCTGTTTCTTTTCTGAAAGTTTTAAAATGAAGCAATCCTAGGGTAGCCACATCTGGATAAAATGAAGCAATCTAGGATAGTCACCAAACATTGAATCTTGCAGTTAAAATTGAACAATCTATTTTTGGTGAAGCAATATCTTCACTTAGATTAGCTCATTGTTATTTGGATTTTTTAAAAAGAACATTTGCTTGCTGTGATTGTGGCAATAGGTCTATGCTCTCCCCTTAACTGGGTGATCAGAATACCAGACTTGCCTTTTTATTTCATGCAATGTTATTGTTTCAATTACATCCTTTAGAGAGCCTGCCGTAGTGGGAAAAAGTACTCACCCTACGGGAACGACTCAAGTGGGTTCAAGCCAAAGCCAGGCTATTCTGCCCCACTATAAAATTTAAAGCAGATCTGGGGAAACCCTCTTTTGCCGGTAGTGTGCAAAGATAACCATCCCCAAAACCTTTGTTATAAAGGTTGGGAGGTCTCCTGAGGGAGTTTATTATTGCCGCACCGAATGGAAATCCTTACTACGAACCTAGTGTAGTGGCCAGCCAGTCAGTTGCCAAACATTCTAATAATCACAGTGCAAGGGGAGGGAAGAATCTGCCCCCAAGACACTCACCATATAACTGCCAAGGACCGTTTGCTCAGGGGATCCGGTATCCACTTCCGTAACTCTGAGTACGCACCTGGAAAAGACAAAAACACGGGCGCCCCTTCGGGGGTGACACGGCTGTGTGAGTTGACGCAGTTCTAAGATGTGGGCTATTGATTACTAGAATGACCTACTTGAGCACTTAAGAGTGAGTCTGTCTGAACTGTCTTTCATGTGAAAAACCTGTGAAAACATTTGATGAAAAACATTTCTTGATCAAACACTTCATGTTAGTATAGGGCTTTAAGAACAACTATTTTCAAAAATGTTTGTTGTGTCTTCCATTTTATTAATTCAGATAAAGAGATTATCCAAAAGAAACATGAAGAACAACAACTGAAAGCCACTTAGAAGTTTTGTCATATCATTGCTTCAAAAACATTCCCAATACCTTTTTCCATGCTTAGGGATTGGAAGTCAACAAAGTTTCCCAAGAAATCAGTTTTCAAGAGAATCAGAAAACCTAAGAAACCGTTAGGATATAAGAAAACACTGCAAAAGAGAAAATTCTTGTACAAAAGTTGACAAGTATTGCTTCACTATCGAGGATTTCTTCACAAATATCAAGATTTTGTTAGAGGATTCACTGATGAATATGCTGTAGATCCCTTAGATTCCCAAGCTTATTATCAAAGAAGAGCTCTATCACAACGGCATAATCATAACCAATCTCTTGAATTTGACAACATACCACAACCTTCCATAGAATATCCTTCACACCCAAGCCATATTCTTCAAAGATCTTGAGAGAATCTCCTTAAAAATGAAGATCAAAATCTTTTAAAGTGCACCTTTCAAAACAACTTTCTAATTTTTGGCTAAACTTCCCCCAACAGGATTCTGAAATCCTTTATCATCTTGGAAGCCACAACCAATAAGTTAGGAGCATCCTTGATCATATCATAAGATTACATATCTTATCAGATCAAGATATCATCATCATTGCACTTGTCAAAAACTATGATCTAAGTTTAGAGGAAATTTTCAAAAACATATGCCTATCTCCACAAGATCTCAACATAACAAATTGAAGGATACAATCCAAAAAGAAAGTCATATTCAGATCACTCACGAAGAAGGAGAAAGCAGTAATCCCGTTTTCAGCATAAATCAAAATCCACTTTTCAACAACAACATGGACAATAGAGAAGAAAATCCTTTTCATAATTACAGAGATAAAAATCAAGTGGATAGTGATGAAGAACAAGAAGAGGAATGTCTTAGAGAGGCTGAACAAGATCCAAAATTCCATAAAGCCATTGAAAAGATCTTGCAGCGAGACAAGGAAAAATATTTTCGCTATCTAGCCGAACAAGGGGCTAAATTACCTCACGACTTTGACACAGAAAACTTGAAAAAAAAACCTGAAGAAACACTCCTTTCAGATCTTAGTGCCTTGACCCAACAAATCAAGGCACTTCAAGGACAAGTTAGAGAATTACAAGGGGGAACAACCACAAAGAAATACACTCTGGAGGACATCTGTCCTTATCCTTTCGACAGAAGTTTAAACATGATTCCTTTTCCCAAGCATTGTGAAATGCCAAAATTTGATCGCTATAATGGGAAAACGGATCCAATCGATCATGTTAGAGACTTCAGAAACCTGACATTGGAATTTTCTTACGAAGATACTTACTTAATGCGATTATTTCCTAGAAGTCTAGGAGTACATTCTATGGAATGGTTATCCAAGATCACACCTCCCGTCAAAACCTTTGAAGAATTGATCAACCTATTCATATCATAGTATACTTACAACATACAACATCAGATCACCATGATAGACCTTTGTAAAGTTGCACAAAAACCTGGTGAACCTTTCATTACGTTTCTTCAGAGATGGAGAAGAATGTTTGCCAGATACCCACGTCCTGTCCCTGAGAAAGAAAAGATGGTTACTTTCATCAACAGTTTAAATTTAGAAATGAGCTATCACCTAAACTTACATTGTCCCTCTTCTTTTGAGAAAATGATCGAAGATGCCTTAACCATTGAAAATGCTTTGGTCAAAAGAGGCATAATAAAACATGACAAAGAAAATCCTAGTTCATCTAACCATCACAATAATCAGGACAAGTCCAAATTCTGGACTTGCAACAAAAATATGGTGAACGATGGTGTTGTTGACGCGAATCATGCCTCGACCAAACCATTTGCCTTAGTACTCTAAACACTCACAACAACAATGTCAACTCAATTGAAAATCATGGAAATAATCCTCCTTTACCGAGGAATAATACAAATCAAAACTCTACTCCCCATCAAGGGATTTCCAACAACCAGGGTTACCAAGGAAACAATAACAATCACAATTCTTTAGGGAACACCTCAAATTCAAATCTGCAAAGATTTTCATTCTTCTCAAATAGAAGAACTTTCACTCCATTGGGTCAATCTGTAGAATCCATGTTCAAAGAGTTGATGGCCAAAAATGTCATTACTTTACCACCTCAACGGAATTATGAACCCAGTGTAAAGCATCCATCATGGAATGAGGCACACTATTGTGATTATCATCGGTGTAAGGGTCATCGTACAAACAACTTCCAAGCCTTGAAGAATGCTATTCAAGACTTGAGTGACAATGATATCATCACAATAGAAGGAAATCAACAAACCAATGCAGACCACCAAGCATTTCGTAATCCTTTACCTAATTATCAAAAAGGTGAGTCTTCTGACAAAAAAGTGAATCACATCAATGATGATCATAGAATCAACCATCTCTACACAGATGATGAGCGGGTAAATGTCATTAAAGTCAACGAGAAGGTAGAATATAGGGAAGTCAACGCAACAACAAGAGCGCAAGCTAAAGTGGTCTTGAAAGGCGCTTCTTCAAAATCCATTGAATCCCCACCTCAACATCAATATGATTTGGTCAATCAACTTCGAAAAACCCCCGCTCAAATTTCAATTTTGGAACTATTAAGGATTTCTCCAGCCCATAAAGAAGTTCTCGAAAAAGCCCTCATTGAAACCAATGTATCAACTGAATTGGATGTGAATCAATTTCAAGCCATGGTAGGGCATTTGTCCTCACCCACTTGCCTTTCATTCTCTGATAAAGATGATGTTTCCATAACTCATCCCCATAACTCCTCTTTGTACTTAGAAGTCATGATTCATAAGTTTCGCATTAGATGAGTTCTAATAGATGGAGGTGCTAGTTTGAACATTTGTACCTTGAAGTTGGTCAAAGCCTTAGGATTTTCTGAGGACTCCATTGATTTCAGAAGAAAGATTACCATAAAAGCATATGATGATGAAGAAAGAGCATCCAAAGGTCTAATCATGCTGTCAATCAGAGTGGGCCCTGTTATAAAGAATACTTTTTGTCAAGTACTGGATCATGATCTGGCATATAACATCTTGTTGGGTCATCCTTGGATCCATGAAATGAAAGCTGTCCCATCAACTTACCATCAATGTCTCAAGTTTCCTTATGATGGACAAGAAATCACAATACCTGCTGATAATTCCAACATTCCAACTTGTGCCAACATAAAAGCCAGTCAAGATACTTTGGTCCCTAATAATCAAGAATCTCATGCTAGTACTTCTCTAAATATTGACACACAAATCAGGCAATTGACCAATAGTTTTGACAAAAAGATGAAATTCAAGGATCATGGAGTTGGAGAATACTCTCTTTGTCTTGTCAATTTACCTACGTCACCTCGATCACATGGACAGCCATCTATCAGGGAACACCAAGTATCAGTAGCTTCAACATCAAAGCAAATGCTAATAGAGCCAATTACAAAATTTAATGGACAATTCATCAAAGAAAAATTCCCCATGGAAAACCCTGAGCATACTAAAATTCTAAATTGGCTTTATAAAGATGAAGATGAAGCAGTTTCTAACGTCAAATTACCCACAGACAAATATGGAAAAGGATATTTAATCATGCAAAAGATGGGCTATGACGAAGGACCTATCGGAAAAAGGAAGGAAGGAGTAGTTGAACCCATTCACCTCCGCGAACTTGCTGCAAAAGAGAAAACGGGATTGGGTTATGATACTCACTCTAAAGAAAGCAAATCCAAACATGGCAATGTCTTCGCATTACAAGAAAGCTCAGATTCCAGAAAAGCATGTTTGGCAACAGTTCAAAATTTCCTAGACAACAATTCTGACACAGACTCTACTGAATATGGATGGGACACCATTTATAATAATGAGTTCTGGAGGGACAAGGAAGTGGATGTAATACACCAATATGCCCCAAATCTAATTGAAGGACAAGGTTCAGGGTCCCAACCACAAGAATCTGAACTACAAATCAACTATAATTCTAGTGATACTGAATCAGATCTAAACGAACAAGACTATCATGAGAATAGTATCATCATTGATCCACCTCATACCTCAGATCCTACAGATCACTCTGTTATGACCTTAACCATAGCTGATTTCACACAACCTGACGATCCTCTACCTTTAATCCATCCTGACCTCATTGATTGGGATTCTACTGAATCTATTAGCATACCCATGTTTCCAAGTGATGAAGCTATTGTAAACTTCCTTTCCGCAGAGGATACAAATGATTGTTCCACCAGCGATTTTCGACATAGAGTTTTTGATCAGGAGAGTGTCAAGTCTCCTAGCTGCAAAAGTAAAAATATAAAAGAAAGATCTAATGGTGAAAACCAGAATTTGGTAGTATTAGATCAAACAAAAGATAAAATAAAGAGCGTATCAGATGGTGAAAACCTCTTTGAGGCACCAAATGATGGGACTCTTGACACTCTCCCGGAGCACTACCATGAACAATCGCCTATTCTGATTGAGCCTACAAATGCTGTCGATCTTGAGACTTCGGAAAAACCAAGAATTTTACAGTTAGCTGCATCAATGACTGAAAAAGAAATACCAGAATTCATGGAATTCCTAAAAGAAAATCAGGTCAATTTTGCGTGGTCTTATGCTGACATGCCTGGTCTTGATCCTAATCTTATCATGCATCACTTGTCCATCAAACCAGGGACCAAGCCGGTGAAACAAAAACTCAGAAAGATGCACCCTCATGTTGCATTATTGGTTAAGGAAGAACTGAGAAAACTCCTTGATGTGGGCTTCATAAGACCAATTGACTATGCAGAATGGATTTCTAACATTGTACCTGTATCCAAACCAGATAAAACTGTCAGAATATGTACAGATTTCAGAGATCTCAACAAAGCATGCCCTAAAGATGATTTTCCATTACCAAACATCGACACTATAGTTGATCTAACAGCTGGCCATGCCATGTATTCATTAATGGATGGTTTTTTTGGATATAACCAAATCAAGATTGCACCTAAAGACCAGGAGAAAACAGCTTTCACATGTCCATGGGGGACTTATTGTTGGAACGTCATGCCTTTCAGTCTGAAGAATGCTGGGGCTACCTACCAAAGAGCCATGACTACAATCTTTCATGACATGATGCATGTATTCATGGAAGATTATGTGGATGACATATTGGAAAAATCATACACCAGAGAAGGACATCTTGAAGTATTGTCCAAAATATTTGCAAGATTAGAAAAATTCAAAGTTCGCCTCAACCCTAAGAAATGTGTTTTCGGGGTCAAATATGGAAAACTCTTGGGGTACATTGTTTCAGAAAAAGGAATTGAAGTAGATCCAGCAAAAGTTCAAGCAATTATGGAAATGCCTCCACCAAAGAACATTAGTCAGTTAAGATCACTGCAAGGACGACTTCAATCTATACGGAGGTTCATTGCACAATTGGCCGACAAAAGTCTACCATTCACACATCTACTGCATAAAAATGTTCCTTTCAAGTGGGATGACAAATGTGAATTGGCTTTCCAGAAAATCAAAGAATATCTAATGACTCCACCAGTTCTCGTATCACCAAATCCAGACAAACCACTCATCTTATACATTGCTGCAACAGAGACATCTCTTGGGGCACTACTAACACAAGAAGACACTACTGGAAAGGAACGTGCAATCTACTACATCAGTAGAACATTAACAAGTCATGAGCTCAACTACACTTCTATTGAGAAGGCTTGTCTAGCAGTAGTTTTTGCTTCACAGAAGTTTCGGCATTACATGCTGACCCATACAGTCAATTTGGTTTCAAAGATTGATCCACTCAAGTATTTGTTGAGCAAAGCATCATTGACAGGGAGGTTAGCAAAGTGGGTAATGATTCTAAGTGAGTTTGACATACACTATGTTGACCGCAAGGCCATCAAAGGACAAGTTATAGCTGATCAATTAGCAGAGGCACCACTACAAGCAGATCATCCCTTGCACATTGAATTTCCAGATGTAGATGTATTCACTGCAGAATCTAAACAAACGTGGGCCTTATATTTTGATGGTTCTTTCACTCAACATGGATCAGGGGCAGGCATACTTTTTGTCACCCCTCAAGGGCATACCATTCCTCATTCATATAGGTTAATATTTCCATGCACCAACAACATAGCTGAATATGAAGCATTAATCACTGGACTCAAGATAGCACTGGAATGGAGAATAACAGAATTACAAGTGTTTGGTGACTCACAATTGGTCATTTGTCAGATCAATGATGACTATCAAACTAAAGATGAAAAACTATTACCTTATAAAAAGATGGTGGATGACTTCAAGAAATACTTTGTGGACATCAAATTTACACAAATTCCAAGGCTTGATAATAAAGCAGCTGACGCTATAGCTACAATCGCATCATTGTTACAACTCCCAGAAACTCAAAATCGTTATGAATTTCTGGTGGAACAATCATTTACACCTGCATATGATACCCCTGAAAGCCAAAGCATTTGTCATTTAGTAGGATCCGATTCGCCTTGGTACGGAAAAAATTATACTTACCTCAAAGACAACATCTTACCACTCGATTTATCTCGTAATCAAAGATGCAACTTTATTCGCCAATCTGCTCGCTATACCCTCATCGCTGACACCCTTTATCACCATGGTCTTGATGGTACTTTACTCCGATGTCTTGAACGTGAGGAATCTGACAAAGCTTTATAAGAAGTTCATGGTGGCATCTGTGGTACTCATGCAAGTGGACTGACCTTATCTAAAAAATTGATTAGAATGGGTTATTACTGGCCTACAATGGAGAGGGAATCA
>VDFB02058242.1:277511346-277642572 GCA_007258455.2 Sequoia sempervirens | reverse complement strand
AAAGGGTTAAGTGAAGTGACATGCTATGCTTGAAGAAGGTGTCTTCTTTTAAATCATTGGGAGGCATCTATGAGAAATCATGATGTGGCCAATATAGTACTTCAAAGATTCTTGCGTGGGTGAAATATAACGAGGTACTCAAGGTTGAATGAATAATAGTGATCATACAATTTGCTAGTCTTTGGGCTCATTGACAACACAAGTGCAAGTAGAATGTGGTGAGACTTTGATCCTCTTTGGGACTCAAATTTTCATACCTCTTTGCGTATTATTGAAAATCTTGTACTACGGTGGCTGCCAAAACAAGTTTGGGTTGTCTGAATGGACTTTGTCATTGAGAGGAGACCGAGATATCTTGGGAAGGGATGCAGGTTAGGATGGTATTTGATGTTGCATCACTTTGGCTGCATGGATTCTTGACCCATGAATATTAAATCAAATTTTTGTTACAATAATCATATGCCACACATAATTCCAAGGTAGGCTTTTAGATGGATGAAGGTTTTTTAATCTATTCATCTCAAGCAATTGGTGATCATTGCGAAGCTTTATCTTGTGGGTATCAGGCACCTTGGAGCTGTGACAACTACATTGTCACACTTCATTCCCGCATTTCTCTTCCTTTTACAAAGTTTGACTTTCCCATGTTATCAAGTGCTTAACTCAATCATAATTAAGTGAATTAGCCTACATGGTCCCACTAAAGGAGTTTATCAAAACAAAAAATGGGAGGTTCGAAGTGTTTGAGTCAAATCATGGAGCTTTAACAATTAGAAAGAAAATGGGGGAATTTGGCAGAAATTACTAAATCATCTCCTTGATTTTTCTTAAAAGGAGAATCTTGTTGCTATCACATGTGAATATAAATAGTAAATACTATGAATTTAACTTTGTAGCATAGTGACGAGACCTAGGTACATTGAGATGCTTCATAGCGAAGGGAAGTGGAGTAGTAGGCATTCCCAGGGTTCGGATGGGTAGATAAATCAAAGGATTAGCAAGGAACCGACTTGTTCATAGTGGTGAAAGTTTGAATATTTATGATTCAAATCTTGGGGACATAAATAGTTAAATGTATTTAATATGGGTCCACTTGCAAAGGGAAATCAAGGCATATTGTAAGCATGATTTCATCTAAAAAGGGGTATATTTTATAAAAGAATTATTCTATAAATCCCTATAGCTTAAAATGATTTAATGTTGCTCTAATTGCTTGCTTATAGTAAATATGGCTTGCAAGTATGGTGACTTGGAGATTGGTATTCAAAATGTACCTACTAATGGGAGGTGTTGTTATCTAAAGACTCGCACGGGGATATATGTCAAATTTCCAATAAAGACTTGTTCATAGAGATGTGGCGGCAATCACTAAGAATTATGATTATCAAAGGAGGACATATCCATGGGTGTGTATTAAAGATTGTTCTATCTGAAGGATTTTGAGATCAACTCAAAGCATTCAATAGTCCGTATTGGTCAGCTGGAAAATGATTCTTGATTAGACAATCAAGGGGATTGTTTAATTTTTTCCAAATGATGATGAGCATTAAAGAGTCATCCACCAGGATTGAGAGAAACATGTTAGAAACCAAGATCAAACATGCAAACCAAAAAATCCTCCACATAAGAGAAAAATAGAAAAAAAGCAAGATCTTTGCAAAAAGATGTGCAAAATATTATTATTCAAGAATTCATAATTACATGAGAATGATTTTCTTTATAAAAACAAAGTATGCATAACCCTAATCTTATCTTGAGCAACAAGATAGATCAACAAGATAAGGATGACAATAATAAACCTAGGAATTAAAATATTACCTAAGTAAACTTATGCAAGTGTAATTAAATATTAATTACACTAACACCCCCCCATAAGTGTAACTTAGGGAGACTAAAAAAGCATGCACCTAAAAATGAGATGAATGCAATAAAGAATGAATGGGTCCTAGTAACAAGGCCTGATCAGGTACCCATGTACAAATGCAATAATGATGTAGAGAAGGAAAACGATTGGGACAAAACCCCCTGGCCCGTGACATGTGCTGCCGAAAGAAGGACTAGAAAGAACAACGTGGAATAACATTGGAACTATAGTCGACGAGAAAGCAAAGACAATTCTATCTACAAGAAACCAAATGAGAGTCACTGAAGGACATAGGTGAAATCATAATAATGCAATAGTAGACTTGATGCCACAGAACAGTGGAAAACTCACAAACTAGAACAACCCTAGAATCTGTGAAGCAACAGTAGATGAAATGATGACAGAATCTAGAAACCATGTATCTGATACCGTGCGAAACTATGACTAAAACTATTCCATAGGAACAAGTACCATAAAGACTCTGGAACATTAACCATAAAAACATGGCCCTCAAACTGAGAAGGATCCGAACCAATGCAAATCAATAACCATAAACTCCCAATCCAAAGTGTGAACCGATGTGAATCTGATATGTGTGAAACTAAGATGTGGCCAAAAGAAACTAAGAAACTAGATACAACCATGTGAGTTGTGTCATAAAAAATGGGAGAATCAAAGTGTACACACTCTAATCAGATTATTATGTAAGAAACCCCCCTGATGGAACTTTATATGAGTTCATTTATTACAATACCCAATGATTGCAAAATGAGAGAATGCTAAACATGCATAAACAGAAAATAAAATGATGTGATACTAAAATGAAGTGCAAAGATTCAATTTTCACCCTTCAGCTAGCAAAACGTAAGTAATCTCGAGCACCCATCAAAGATAAAATCTAGAATAATAATCAACCTAGGATAGATAAAAAAAGGATGCATGAATGGAAAAAATAAGAGCTCCTCAATGCATTTTCAAATAAAGAAGGCAAAAAATTGGAGATGCGTGGAAAAGTTATATTGGAAACCATAAATGAAAATTTGACACAAACAGAAGCAAATGTGAAATAGAAAAATATTAATAAACTACACCAAAAGATAGTGCTTTCGAAACCTAGAACTTTATAATGTATATCTCGTTTGCTGATTTTGATATGTCGATACATGCCCAAGTTGAGCCAAAATGCTCCTTGAAGGCAAAATCAAGGCTGGGAGAGGGCAAAAGGGGTCAGTCATACGATGATGTCATGTTGGCGTCGACTGTGAAACTTAAATTTGATTTGGAGAGCTATCACAACAAAAAAGTGCCCACTTTTGACTTAGACTTTTTAGCCGTCGAATTAGGTACAAGTTGTAATATTAGGATGATGCAGAGCCAAAATGCTAGGAGGAACCCTCTATGGTGTTGGTATTGAAAAAAGTTGTGGCGGCGGGAAAGCCAGTGGGATTGTTGGGAGAGAAGGGAAGAGTGAATACGTAAAGGAGCTGCTACGAGGATGGTGGGTGGCAGGTAGAAGAAGACCGGCTGGAAGAAAGGCCGACGGTGTGTGGAGCTGCTGTTGGTGGACAACAAATGAGCTGCTGCAGGTGGAGTACAGGGCTCATAGGGATCTGCCATGCACAGGTACCCTACGGTACCTTACAATGAAATCCGCAGAAAAACTTTATCCCTTCCCCAATAAAATTCACCCTTTTTTTAAAACTTTATTTTTTATTTTTCCAAAAACAAAACCAATGAATTTTTTTGCATGTAGGAAAAATTAGAAAAACCTGAATATTTTTTTTGAGAATCGTGCATAGGGGCTGTACACAGACCGTATGGCTTCTGGAGCAAAAAAGATTCCTCAAAAGCTCCTGACGCCAAAATAGGACGTGTTATATGTCGATTTTCCTCTCTTGGATGCTCTAGATCTAATGGCAAGGTCCAATCTATTTGAAAATGCACCAAAAGCTTCACAACTCCTAGATTTGGAAAATATTCAAACCCTCATAACTCTGGCATAAAATGTCAGATTTAGGCAAAGCAAAAGTCGATCCTGACTTTTTCGATAGCCCTGGACTCAAAAATGAGCTCAGATTTCCTCCATGTGCCGAAAGTAACCATGTAAGAGCACCCAAATAGAGAGACAATCTCAAGGTATGAAACCCTCAAGGAACCCCGAATGAACTCTGCACTGAATCTCTCCAAAAAAATAAGAAGGGGCTGCAAATCAAAGTTTTGATACCATGTTAGAAACTAAGATCAGACATGCAAACCAAAAAGCCTTCCACAAAAGATACAAACAGAAAAATCCAAGAGCTTTGCAAAAAGATGTGCAAAATATTATTATTCAGGAATTCATAATTACATGAGAATGATTTGCTTTATAAAAGAAAAGTATGCATAACCGTAATCTTATCTTGAGCAACAAGATAGCTCAACAAGATAAGGATGACAATAATAAACCTAGGAATTAAAATATTACCTAAGTAAACTTATGCAAGTGTAATTAAATATTAATTACACTAACACAACACCTCTCCTTCTCAGTGACACAAATCAGTAACAAGGCCCATTTGATTGGCTGAAGGATGTTGCAAACACACCAACAAGAAGGCATATGTTAACTATTTTCAGTCACAACAGAAAGGAAGCTAGAAGACAAAACAACTATAGTAGCTAAAAGACAAAATAGGCTACAAGACATAATAGGGAAAAATACAAAATAGTCTATTTTAAATAGTGAAATATTGGGGGTAGGTGAAACCATAAGCTATAAAAAATCTAGGACACATATTGTAATTAAATCCTGGCCACTCATTCTCCTTTTGGAAAAATATAAATAGGGGCTTGCTCCTAATTTGTAGATGGTGGTGAATTGTTGTAAGAGGCATTTTGCAGCAAAAAAGGAAGCATTGCAGTATTTTGGGTGTTTTCTTTGAGCTTGCTCATTTTGCATGCATGATTCAACCTCCATGTTAGTTTTTAGATTGTTAGTTTCTTGAATGTATTTAATGGTGGTTGTTGTTACAGTATTGGATGCACTTCCAACTCATGCTTTTTGTGGTTTATTGATGATGAATCACTTTTCAAAGCTAGTATGAGTTATTTTATTTTTTGAATTTTGGTTCAATTGTATGTTCATGAGGTGGATGCACAATCTAAAAATCTACAAGCCTTAGAAGATTGCACTAGTTTTGTGTAGCTGTAGGTTTCTCTTGGTCAAACAAAACTTAGTTTGTGGGAGTCTATGTACTGTAGCATCCTCCATTGTTACTATTCATTCATAGCTTAGAATTAGAATAGCTTCTCTCAATTGCTTCCTCTTTTGCTATTTCTTTTGGACCTTTGTTAGTGTAGGATTCCAAGCACCATCACATTGTCAAAATTGGTGACTAAATTGAGTTTCAACTTGTTGTTCTGAGTGGGCAGCCACTATCCATTCATTCCAACACTTTGTAACTCCATTTGTAGACCAAACTTCCCATGCTTTGTAAACCATAAAGGTCTCCTTGTGATTACCAACAAATCACATCAACCAATTGAACTATTCCAAGCATTGTAATGACTTGACCCCTGAGAGACCTTGGGGTGATTATTTGAAACTTAGTTGTTGATCATCACCTTTCAAGAGAGGAATTTCACTTGTGCATTGTTTGTGTTGATAGGTGCAAAAACACCCATCAACAATGAGCTCTCCTCATTTCAATCAAACAATGAAGGTCATCAGAAGAGAGGAATGACTCCTCTACTACATCAATTTTATTTACCTATTTAGTGTCTTGTTGTTACAGTTGGTCATCTTTAATTATTTCTTGTAGTAAGATAAGAAACTCATTGTCTAGAGCATAAGAAGGATCCTCAACAATAACTTCTTCACTCCTGACCTAGAACCTCTCCCTCTTCTATTCTTCCGACCAATTAGGATCCTAGATAATAGGTCCACCTTTGCAAAGTGAAATAGCAGTGGAGGGAGAAAAATAGTCAAAAGGACATGTATAATCTTGTTGGGGTTTTGGAGGGGGCTATTCAATAGGAACAAAAAGTTGATCCTCATTAGGGATAGGCTCCTGTGAAGAATGGGGGCTCTAAAAAATTTGGATCTCCATCATAGGAAATCTATTTGATGGCTCAGGAGGTTCAATAGGAGTTTCAAGGGATTGATTAGGATTTTTGAAACTCATAAATTTATGCTTATGTTCCTCTTGTACAATAGGTTGTTCTAGGGTTGTCACAATACTAATGGAAGTTTCAAGAGACTTGTTAAGGCTCCCCAAGCTTAAAAAATTATGTTTACAACTTTCATCATTAGCAGGTTGCTCTAGGATAGCTGGAGGTGCCTAACTGAAACAAGGAACATAAGGGGTTGCCTGAGTCTTAGGACTTTGTGCTAGAGCAAGGGAAAGTCTCATGTAACATGCCCAATTTTCTACTCAAAAATTTTCCTAAGTTTTAATCCACAAGTGAATAATCCATGATGGCATAACATAGCAATAAATTTTTCTTTTCCAAAATGTAACTTACATGTACATATGAAATAAACACTATTCCAAACTTCCATTGCATTCCATTGTAATTTCACAAATATTTCCATAACATTGATTTCATATTGAATAAACTCAAGTACAACATTCATGTTTACATCCTTCCATATAAATGGATACAAAGTGCATACATAGCTCTTTTGAGCTTCCAACACTATAAATACATATGGTCCTGGTAATCCCCCTTCAAATCTTGGCCACCAACTAATGAGGAGAAGAATCACTCAAGCCCTTTTCTTCCAACCATGAACTTACTGTAGTCCCCTGCACATCTACCTATCAGGTAAGATGGCCCTACCCTTCGACAAATATATTGTTTGGATAACCCCATAAAACTAGCCTTCCCTGAGCTTGGTGTTGTGTCCTACAAACTAAAACTTTACCATTCAATAGCTTCTACCTACGTGCATGACAATTCCAGACTAGAATTCCTAACTAGATCACAGTGAATTGACAGTGTAAACAATGGAAACTTACACTACTTTGGCCAAAGAATTCAACACCCAGTTACTTCAAGTGAGATTCATCCTATTCACACACCTTCCTAGCTCAATTTGTTAAAACCATACATATTCTATGTATAGGAAATTCCCTCCATTGGGTAATCTTTAACCCCAAGAACAACCTATTATCTCTATGTTTAACTATCTCATCTACTGAGTAAATAATTCAAGTAACTCTTACTTACCAATTAACAATATGAAATAGCATAACACCACATCATTAAATGACTCTAGTACCAAAGGTACAATTTCAACAATAAAATTCTCCAATCAAGGGTTTATCTCAACATTAAATGGCTCCCTTCAAAAGTATAAACTTAACAATAAAATATTTCAAATTCAAAGTATAACCATCACTAATAAATGACTTCAATAAAAGTATAATCTCATCAATAAAAGACTCACTCAAAAGTATGGTCTCAAAAATAAAATGACTCCAAATGAAAGTATATTCAACAATCAAATCATCAAGTAGATCATATAGGTTAAACCTAACCTATTTGCTTCAATCAATAATCTCATAGACAACCCTTAAAATAGGTTATTCCTAACCTAGGGTTTCCAACAAAAATGTAATGACCAAGAGATCAAAAACAAATCATAAAACTTCTACATTCAATAAGAGTCAAATATTCACATGTTCATAATCTTCTCTATATTTGTATAATATCTAAAGGAAAATATCAACTTGCAAGGGTTTGGAGCTTCTACATTCATAGTACTCTTCACAATAGGTTCACATATAAATTATCTACAATGTTCTCAAGATATCAATGATGATATGCCTATTATGCCATTATTCACATGGTGTTACTATAAACATTAACCGCAAGGCTTCACCTAACTTCATAGGCTATCAATTCAAGATATCACCTAAATATAATGATATTATAGTCTACTTAACTAAGTATAATTTACAATAACCATTCCAATATAAAAAAATATACATATATAATTATAAATGCATCCCAACCAAAAGGTTTCACAAAAACAATAATTCATCAAGAAACAAACAATCTAAACCAAGCAATCTTTCCAACTTAAAATAGAGAATAAAGTAGAGAACTAGCATGCCTATAACCAGATAACTCCAATTGATATAACAGGTTTCCTAGCATAGCCTCCACCAAATAGTTTGTAAATCCTTCCCTTTACCAAATCCCACAAAGAAATATCTCTAAACCCTCACTAATCTCACACTAAAAACCTCTCAACCTCATAGCTCAAAATTGCAACGAGTAACACTCAAAAAATCAAAAAATTAGAATGCAAGAATGCATCCCCAAATGAAGTGAAAGGAAATTCTATTTATACAAAAATATCAATAACTAAAGGCTAGAAATAGGGTAACAAAATTGACACTTCTCAGCTCAGAAAGTTCAACTCAGCAAAAACAATAAAAGGTGGTAGCTTGAAACAATGTACAAAAAACAGATACTTAGCTAAGAAAATGAGTTGACTCTTCAATCTAGACAACAAGAATGATAAGTAGAAACACAAGGTGATGGTCTCCTACATATCGACCTATTTGGCTAGCTCCCTATTTGACCAGTTTATATATTTCTCATTGCTTCACATTTATAATTTGTATTATAGGTTAAGATTTCTACTTGGTTCTTGATTTTCTCATTTTGGTGCCACCAAAACACCATGTGTCATATTCATGTGGTCTACTTTAAGCTCCAAGACTAATTCAAATATGTTTAATTCATTCATTTTAGATTACCATTACTTCCAGCATTGATTTTGTCAACAAATACTTCCACATATTGCTTTGGATTTTATTTCGTGTGCGTAATATAGCACTACACTCTTAATGAACATGTTATTCATTTAACATCTACCTAAAGTCTTATGCACTTTACTTTTAATATGTATGAAATGTGTTTCATACACTCCATGCATTTTATTGAATAAACAATGCTATCAACATATATATATATATACATAAATATATACATATATACATATATATACATATATATTAATGAAATTACATATTTGTGTAAGGGGGAAATTGATATGCGTGAAGAGATCAAAACATGCTTTGAAGCTAATCTAATTCAAACAAAAGCTATGATTCATACCCATTACTCAAGAAATGAACAATACAAGAATAATGAATTCAAGAACGAAATTGAAACAAAACAAAAACATTGAATTCAACACAATGTAACTTTACCTTCCCATGTCAAAGTGTGTTCACAAAGATGTTGGATTGTTCATTGTATCAATGTGAAGCCTCCATTTGTGTGTAGCAAAAGCTTCAAAGTTGTGCAATGTCGTTGATCAAAGATATGTGCGTAAAGCTTTGTCAAAAAGATTGATTATGATAATTTAAACATTACTTTGTTGTGCAAAATATGTTTATTCTCTGATCATTTTTGAGGAAGAAGATGATTGTTATATATAATTTTTGTTTCAAGATGAACGCTCAAGATCACATAGTAGAATATCCTGATAAACGGTTGAAAGATGTTGAGAAGATATAGGTAGGAATAATCAGTGGATTTTGATTATGTAATCAGTGTGATTGAAGAAATTAATTTAAGTGTTCAGTGGAATTGAGGAAATATATTGAATAATCTGTGGAATTGAAGAAATCATGTTGAGCCTTTAATGAGATTGAAGAATAGATGAATCAGTTATGAATAGATGGATCAGTTAACCAGTCAGAGTGAGCAATTGGGGGATCATAATTTGCTCAATCATAAAACTGGGCGAGGATAATTAATTAATTGATTTAATTAATTAATCTTTTTGAGTTGAACGTGCAAATCATGTTTGAATTTTACAAAAAAAGTTGTATTTGTTTGATTTGACCTTTTTGATGATGTTTTCAATAATTTATTCAATTATTCAAGTTTAGGGGAAGTTGATTTAGTTAAACTATTATGTTTGAATAATTTAATTGATTTAGGGGAATAAGGTAAATTAATGACATAATTAAATAATTGATGCTATTTAATTAATCAAGAGGAATAAAATTAGATTAAGACTTTATTAAATAAATGAAATTTATTTAATTAGTCAAAAATGGTGAAAAAGTGAATTAATTAAATAATGTAATATTATTCAATTAATAGAGGAAATTAAATTTATCGATGCAATTGATGTGAAATGCAGTGATATTAGGTGATAATGATGTCGATGATGAGAAAATGTCATTTAGGATATGTGATAAGTGTTTAGGCCATTTTTACATGTCTACATTTTTTCCCTCTTTGAGAAAAAGTACTGGTTGCTTTGTTTCAAAAAATTCAATGTTAAGATCAAGATTCGAAAAAAATTATATGCCCCACTATGCCCCGGTATGCCCTAGGTGAGATAATAATGAATTCAAGAATGAAATTGAAAAAAAAACAAGAACAATGAATTCAATACAATGTAGCTTTACCATCCCATGTTGAAGTGTGTTCACAAAGATGTTGGATTGTTCATTGTATCAATGTGAAGCCTCCATTTGTGCGTAGAAAAACCTTCAAAGTTGTACAATGTTGTTGATCACAGATATGTGTGCAAAACTTTACTAAAAAGATTGATTATTATTTCAACACTACTTCGTTATGTAAAATATGTTGATTCTCCAATCATTTTTAAGGAAGAAGATGATTGTTATATAGAATTTGTGTTTTGAAATGAATGCTCAAGATCACATAGTAGAATATCTTGATCAATGGTTGAAAGATGTTGAGAGGAAATAGACAGGAATAATCAATGAATTTTGATTACGTAATCAATGTGATTGAAGAAATTAATTTGAGTGTTCAGTGGAATCGAGGAAATAGATTGAATAATCTATGGAATTGAAGAAATCATGTTGAGCCTTTAGTGGGATTGAAGAATAGATGAATTAGTTATGAATAGATGGATCAATTAGCCAATTAGAGTGAGCAATTGGGGGATCATAATTTGGTCAATCATAAAAGTGGGTGAGAATAATTAATTAATTGATTTAATTAATTAATCTTTTTGAGTTGAACGTGCAAATTATGTTTGACTTTTACAAACAAAGTTTTATTTTTTTTATTTGACCTTTTTGATGATGTTTTCAATAATTTATTCAATAATTTAAGTTTAGGGGAAATTGATTTAATTAAATTATTATGTTTTAATAATTTAGTTGATTTAGTGGAATAAGGTAAATTAGCAACATAATTAAATAATTGATGTTGTTTGATTAATCGGGAGGAATAAAGTTAGATTAGGACTTTATTAAATAAATGAAATTGATTTAATTAGTCAAAAATGGTGAAAAAGTGAATTAATTAAATAATGTAATATTATTTAATTAATAGAGGAAATTAGGGATTTTGATGCAATTGATGTGAAATGCAATGATATTAGGTGATCTAATGATTCCGATGATGATAAAATATCGTTTAGGATGTGCGATAAGTGTTTAGGCCATTTTTACATGTCTACAATGTTATTATATATAAGTGTATATACATTTATATACATATATATATTTATATTTATATATATATACAAATATATCAACTTACACGATTATAGTATGCATCTTTCAATATTTGAATGCATATACATATAGTCATTTATTCCATATAATAATAGAACAGATGTGTAAATATATATACATATATGCATTTGTATACTTATATATGTATTAATACACTCATATGGACATTTCTATTATGTTGATAGATATGCATATACCAATACATATATATATGAACACACATATATATCATATATTTATTTAACATATCCTTCACACATACAATTTCAACAACATTTATTGACATATATATATGAAGTATATATATGTATACATATATATGTCTACTTGTACGTTTTACATTCTCACACATATGGGTATTCCATCTATAAGCATTCATAGATACATCAATCTATGTATACTTATGTGCATGATTTCATCATAGACATGTACATGTATACATATATATACATCTTATGTATATATACCTCATGGTTCAAATATAAACACATTAAGAAGAACCCACAATTGACATAAACTCAACACTTAGAATAAATCAAGAACACTCACAAACAAAATCATAACCTCTCCTAATTCATACAGAAAAAAGAATAAGGTAAATTACCATTTCCCAAGCAATTGACTTGACTTGAATATACTTAGAAGTGAGTGCATGTGAAAGCTTAGTTAGACTCATTTAGGGTTACCAAACCAATTCTCTTCTCCTGAGTGATACTTCCCCTCTCTTCCAGAGGCTCGACCTATTCTTGGATATAGCTTAGTGCAAAGCCAAGGTAGTTATATGTTCACAATACAATCATTTTCATCGATAAAGCATTAGAATATTCACATTGCAATACATATCTTTTCATTGTATTTCATCAACAAAAACATATTCATTCATTTCAAAGAAATAACATCTTAATGCATATTTCGGTATTTCATTCTCCTACTAAACATATTAAAGTCATGATTTGCATTTATCAACATTTTCACTCATGATGGTAAAATTCATGTGGTAACTATGAAATAGGGTGTAACATACTTCCCTCCTTGTGAATCATGATCCCCAATGATTTTAAGTTCTAAACATATAGAGATATATATAATCAAATAAAGGTTTTTCCTTTACTTTTTCTCATAATGTAATAAATAAGCATATTCTATTAATAACAAAACATCTTCCCTCAGAGCATGTTCTTTTCCAATCTCGTCCATGCTGGACCTTGCACTAAGGGTCTAAACTAACATAGAGGGAGAACTTGTGTGCTTCACACATACCTTCCCTTAAATAAATATTCTTCATAATCATATTAACTCCCTTGTACTTCACAAGTACAATAGTAACCACATCTTATATGACACCTATACCTTAGTGACTGGAAAACACGTTCTCATTAGCTGATGAATTTATCCTTACCATAACCCAAATAGATAAGGAATGTCAGTGTATTGTACACTACATGTGGGTCCCATCCTTTCTTTTGGTGTTTACGCCATTAGACAACTTAGAAGTTGAGTCCATCCATCACTAACACAACTATCTACCTTAAGCATATTTATACTACTTCATAATTTTAATCTTGTATCAACAAGTTTTCCTTGATCCTTTTGATTTACTATTCCATTTGAAACCTTTTTGGTCTAAGGTTAATCCTAGTTCTTAGCTTGTCTTAGCTTTATAGAGATCCAATCCTTCTTCCCATATAATGGACCTAACCTCAATGATATAATTTTATTATAATATAAGTATTCTACCAATCCTCCAATATTTAGTTTATCCCTTTTTCCTAAATGGATGACTTAAAGTAATAATTTGAACATCCATTCAATTGAACTTCTCATAAGATAATCTTGGTTTTCATAAAACTTTATCACTACTTGCTTGTTTCCCATCTGAGTTAACCTTCTCATGAACTTTAAGCAATTGCTTCACACAATTTTCTATTTCAGACTTAATATCCTATAAATCATATTTCCCAATCAAAATTGGTTACCTTGGAGAGTCTACCCACCATAAAATTATGTTAGTTATATTAACATAGAAAGATCAAACTATTCTTGTGATCTACCACTTCCCCTCTAGGATTATACAAGTCCTATCAATGATGACATCATGTCTTCATCGTTTGGCATACTGGACAACAACTAGCTACCTTCCTTGCATCATCTTACTCTATCCCTTTCTAGATTTAGTGGTTTCCTATTCGTCAAATAATTTTGTCATAACTATGCATCCTAAGTATGACATCAGCTTACCTCATCTCATTCCTTAATCTCCCAAATTTTGGGTACACTAGTACAAAAACAACAATATATGACTAAAAAAACTACTAAAATTGCTTATAAATGACTAAACACGGTCACGTGACCATTAGTCATTTATTTCCAGTCATTAATCATGCGACCAAATTGATGACTAAACCATTTTTAGTCATTTATTGGTTGTTTTGATTGATTGATTCGGTAGTATATTTAGTCATTGATTGTTGTAATCTGGTCACTTATTTAGTCATTTTTTATTCACTAATATTTAGTCATTAATTTAGTCATTAATTGTTGTTAACTGGTTACTTATTTAGTCATTTTTATTCACTTATTTGGTAGTGTATTTAGTCATTAATTTTAATCATCATTTTGATCAATTTGGTAGTATATTTAGTCATTTTATTCACTGATTTCACTAGTCATATATTTAGTCATATTTATTCACTGTTGACTGATTTCTATCAATTGGTAGTATATTTAGTCAATTTAATTATTAATTGACATCAATTAGTAGTATATTTAGTCATTTTAATTGACTGATATTTAAGGATTTAAACATAAAACACATAAATACACATCAATCATGAATTGCACACAATAAGACAACCATTGAGAAGGAAAAATCACTGAATTTTATTAAAAGAAAGGTGTTCTTACAGCTTCCACAAGTCTGAAATATCTATCTTGCTTGAAAAATGCTTAGAAATAGAGTATTACAATTTTTATTTTCAGTCACAAGATTGAAAATCTAAGTTACAATGCACATAAATGAAAAGAAAGAAACTTCTCCAAAAAACTTCTGCAATGATGGAAATGCATGCTTGGAGCCCTTCAATACAAGCACATGCCCCTTTCATCTCTTAAAACTTCTACAATGTGGGAAATCTTCCTGGAACAAGCTATACCATGTAGAATCCAAGAAGGAAAGTGTTGATTGTGTCCCATATATGAAGCTCTCTCCTTCAATGCAGTCAACAATAACCCTAGAATCTTTCCTCCTTTATATGCAACATGCCATCTGATATGAGCAACAGGGTGCTACCTTTTCTACCATCAATGAAGTTGTGCCTCAATACAACCAACAAAATTACTATTAGTGTCAATTCAAAAAGAATAAAAGTCCATTGTATATTGCAAGTTTACAAAAGTAAGTTCAAACACAACAGAAAGATAAATCAATTAAAAAACTATAGGAGACAAATCACATCCAAAAGCATGGGAGAGCTATGAAAAATTGGAGAAATTGACTTGGAAAATGAAGGCAGCAAGGTATTTCAACATTCAAGACTTTTACTTAATGTTTTGGAATATAAGAGAAAAGAATCATTTATTTGCACCACCATAGTGAAAAGTTAGGAATTGCATTTGGTTTGTTAAACATGACCCTTGGTACAACTAGTAGAGTTGTTAAGAACCTTCGAGTATGTTCTAATTTTCACAACTCTAATGCAAAGACCACTGCATCATTGTTGTTTCCTACTGATTTTCATTGTATGGAATTTCCTTGCCTTGAATTGAGAAAAGAGATAAAGATGTCACAGTCATATGTCATGCAAAGGAACCACTTTGAAGGAAGACCTAATTCCATACACCTGGGATATTTGGTGCCTCTAAACTCAATAGATACATGTCCTTAAAATGTGTCGTGACAATGAAAATTAAAAAATATAGTAATATATCATTGAACAAGCTAGAGCTAGTTCATGTTACATGTTATGATATCATCTTAGACCTACACTTTGGATTTGGTTATTGTGCATGTGTGACAAGTGAAGTAAGAAAACAATTGATTTAATAAAGGTACTTGTGCAAATTTATCTTGAAGATATGCTTCTTTTAGTGGTTTCCAGGGTTGCATTAGAGAACATTGTAATGAGGTGATTGCAGTGATATAGTACTGTGCAAATTAATGAATGATGCTAGTACAAAAATAACATACAATCAAAACTAGGTAAAGTGCTAATAAAATCCAGAGTCCCATTCTTTTTATTTGGAAATTTAGGATGTATTTGTCTTCTACAAAAAAAAATCCTTGTGTGCTAATTTTGAATACATAACTAACTTTAATACTTCAATATTAAGGTACATATATCACTCAAATCAGTCTCTCTTCAAATTAGAAGACCTGTTCTAAATTAAAAAGCTTTAACATTTCTAAAATCATCAAATGTACCATTTGGTTTTGTCAATTCTTCTAAAAGAGATAGTGCAATTACATGATCCAACTCCTCATTTTCTTCCTTTGATGATGGACCATCCTGAAAAATATTCCAAATATAGTAAGCAAGAGAACAATAAGAATCTTGAAATAATCAAATGAAACAAGTCTTATAGAACAATATAACCAGAAAACCAAGCTGGGAATGTGAAATGCAAGAATATAAAGAATCTAGAAAAATAAATAGTTTTCTACCACCCAAGGAAAGCTAGGAACCAACTATCATGGTAATCACATAGCATCTAAAAACACACCATTGCTACTCCAAATACATGCATTGTAGGTCACTTCCAAGTCCATTTAGAAAAAAAAAAATTCTTACAGAATATTCAACATGTGTATCTAATTTTTGTTATACACTTTCCATTCTACTAAAGCACCAAAGCTATTATAGCTTTATGAGAAAAAGATAAAGAGGAATCTCAGTGGAATTTATTTGTTTCTCAACCTCACTAGTAATCTATCTGAAAGCAATCACTGGTGAAAATAAAAAACTCAATAATATGAGAATATTGAAGCTATTAAATTATAATGAATACTAGCAAGTATATTTCTGTGGGACTTTGAGGAAGATTCCAAATAAGATCATCACTTTCAAAACCTTTAGGACAACATCTTTTTGATTGTTGCAAGAGAAATTGTTCTATAAGATGTGAACCATTTCCATCATTTTAAATAGGGACCACGTTCTTGTGGAGAATATTGGTGATGCTAAATGAAACAATCTAAAAAATAGGCTTGCACTATAATAATGTGCACTACATAAAATATCCAGTAATAATGAAGGGACATCCATCAAAGCATAATAGGTATTTTTTTGTCACATGTTGTAGTTACAAGTGCCCTACTAGACATACATGAAAATGTGTAAGGATAGACAAGGAAAGTGAACTGTTTCAAAAAATTCCTCAAAGAAATGTGATATCATGGAATGTCGTGATTAAAGGATATGTTCACCAAAGCCTCCATTGCAACATCGCACAATTTTTTGCTAGGCCTTACAATGATGCAGTGAATCACCTGCATCACCACAAGGCCCAACAACAAATCATATGGTGTTGTAGTGGCCTCATGGTAGTGCAAACCACCTGCCTAGATGGAATCCTTAGTTCCTTCCCATGAAACAACTTGTCTTTTGGATGGTATTGGTGGGAGTGTCGATGAAGAGAAATCTTAGCCAACTATTCGTCTAAACAAAGATATTCAGTAGGATATGAGTTTGAGCATTTCATTTCCTGTGGTTGAGGCATATATAATGGGTATCACCACAACACCACACAATTTGTTGTTAGGCCTTGCAATGATGCAGTGAATCACCCGCATTATTGCAAGGCCCAACAACAAACCATGTGAAGTTGCAGTGGAGGCTCTGTGAATCATTCAAAAGAGGATTTGTGCATAAATTCTTCATTATTGAATTTTGTGCAAAAGGAATTAATAGTTGACACATAAAAGCATATCGATAAAGAAGTCATAACATTAACCAACCTTAAATTTTGACACAATTTTTCTACAGTTTAGTTTTCATAATTCCCTTTAAGATATTTCTTTAATTCAAAGGTGCTCATAGAAGTTCTAAGCCTGTTCCATATATTTGCAACAATTTTATATGTAAATGCCTAAGTTGTTTAGTTGAAGCAAGTCCAAATTCCACTCTGTGACAAATTGAATGCTGTTTTAGACACATTTTCATAAATATATTATGTAAATGATTTTTTTGAAATATATTGCTAAATATACCAAGCCTCTTACTTCTATTCAGGGAAGGAGACACCTGAATAGAGTACCAAATCTCAACAGACTGCATTACTATCGACATATTTGACTAGACATGATTCTTGTAACATTTGACACACTCAGATCACATAAATGAGATTCTCTTAAATCAACCTAACTATTGAACATATAACACAAGAAGTAAATTTTGTTGGTTATTATTTTGTAAGGTGCATGGGAATCATGTGTGACTTGCGGTTGTCTTTGATGGGTTATAAATAGTAGCATTACTCCTCATAATTCATCCTTAAATATGAACGGGAAGAAATTTAATGAGGAACATCACACAGACCGATTATTTCTTTAGGTAAGCTTATAGAAAGAATCACAAACATTAGGTTGAATTAAATTGAGTGGAAACACAAAAGAAAATAATAATAGAGAAAATAAGATTCTTGACTCTTATGTTGGCTTGGCTTATTGATTTTTAATGAATTTGTCATTTCCATTTTCCTATGTATAAGAATCATTATTCTAACTACAACCCTCCATGTATCAGATAGTAATTTTTTTAGTGGCTAATATTCACCAATTGGCTAATAGTTAAAATTTGGAAATCCAAAATTGGCAAATATTTTGAGCTATAACGTGACTTGAATCGCCACATTTTTACAAAATTTTATTATAGTCTTATTTAAATCACCAAAGAAATTATTTTATTAAAAAAATTAACTAAAACAATTTTCCACAATATTTGATACATGATTAGATGATTCACATAAATTTTATAAATTATAGAAATTATATTAATTTGCCTATAGTCTATCATATACTATTAGTTGCTTTTAGGACCATATTTCTAATCTTTAGTTTCTACCATTGATTTATAACATGATCTAATCGGCCCTTGTTGATTATGAGGTAAATGTACATATGATCTATATGTCATGGGGCCCACAATTGGGTCTCATTAGCATATAGATTGTGGGTAACATTTTACCTAAAAAATACACAAGGATTAAGATGAATATATAAAAAAATTTTGAACCCCATGAGAATTACAAATCATGGGTACATTTTACCTTGTAGAATACAATGAGGGTCATTATATTATATTTTAAAACAATGGTGACAAGTAAATATTATTGTCTACCCCTTAAACCCATCAATAATTTCCACCCTTGGGACCCTAATTTTGCATGAGAATTATTTTTAGATTGGATGGATTCGCCATCTTGATTAATGCATTTTCCTATTAGTTTTTAGGATTCGCCAAAATTTTAGTTATGTAAGAAAATCGCCAACAAAATTAATATTTTTTCCTTAAAAAATGAAAGATTCACCAGCTTATTATATCTTTCTTTGAGGGGCTTTCTTAAAGTTATCATTGGTATTAGATTTGATTTCCCTTTTTGTTCCATACAACTAGAATTCATCATGTTTTTTGGTTCAGACTAATTGCTTCTTCTGAAAGATCCGACACAATCATAAAAGTTGATTCTATTATCCAGATCTTATAGAAATGACAAAAAGCTATCTAAAAGAAGAATCACCATACAACTCCATAAGTAATCTTCACTATCACAAAAAATGGATAAACATTATAATTGAAAAAGCAAAGCTCGATAGATATATCAATGATTTCCATTTAAAGATAAAAAGCATCATACAGATGAGAATTCTCTAAAAGTTAAAGGTTATTTGGCAATGAAAGAGAATTAGTAAATGGTTGCATCCCATGTCATCTTGTCCAATACAACTTATGTCATTTTCCAATTGGTATGTATCATGGGCACGACACCATATTCATGTACAATTTCATGTGTGCTTAAAGACTTGTGATTATATTAAAGCTCCAATTATCTAATTCACTACAATAGGCATTGAAATCCTTAAGAAAATTATTTTGAGCAGATTGATGGTAAAATCATGACTACTAAATTGTATCACATCTTCTATGATTTTGATTTGAGAACTTTAAAACATACAAGAATTTGACTTGTAATAATCAAATAAAAAAAATTGACTAGCACCAACAACTAAAAAGAAGAAAAAAATAGGATACAACAACTATGACTAAGAGACTAAAGTTTAAATTTGTAAAATTGACAACTTTCCAAATATCTATTGGTATATGAAACCGGTAGATTTTGAAGAAAACCTAGGACCTGCAAACTTATTAAAATTTCCTGTACTAGATAAAATTATTAGGCCTCATTTCCTCACAATACATAACCAAGAAGTAGTACACGTTTGTGGTATATTCCACTGCTTCAAAAAATATAACTAGAAAGTATTTTTTGTTCTCAATTCACCTGACCTATACCTGCCTTTCTTGTTGTGTTGAGATTTTATTTTTGTCTCAAACACCTAGGGAAAAATATTGATATGCACTTCAATCAAGGGATAAAAGTTTTCTATGCTTTTTGACTGAAATTAAACCTAACAACTATCACACTTATAGTGTTCAACTAGAGGTAGATTGAACAATAGTACACATAAGGATAAGATTGGTTGAACAATACAAAAGACTCTATGAATAAGAATAAGGGACTGACATGCAATGCTATTAGATTCACATTACTAAGAAAAGCAATTCAAAGATTGTAGTTAATATTAAAAACACCTCAATCACTTCATCTACATACATCAAACTTATGAGTTAAAAATGTAGTTGCATTCAAAGCTACAATCAACCTAACACCTAATTTAATTCAAATATTTTAGAAAATGCTAAGAAATGCTATTAGTTTGTAGGATGATGATATTTCAAACCTGGGTTGAAGGAAGGACTATAACCTTATGATGCCAGCCACAAAGAGATCAAAGGGAAATGAGTATTTTGTTGAAGAGTGGTAATGAAATGGCAGTGAGGATAAACCTTTAGGGTTTCAAGGCCAACCAAGCCCTAGATAGTGCCTCAAGTGTGGAAATATGATAGTAGTAGTGATAAACAAAGTGATGGTCATAGCAATTAAGATTGTAGTCATACTCAGTTTTAGGACAGTCAGAACGTTGCCATGGTTGACTATGCATAAGAGGCCAATGTATGGATCATAGGCTGGTGACAGTCCCACATCATAGTGACTGTGCAGGAAGATACATGCAATAGTAACTCAGAAGTGAGCTATTTTGAAGCCTATGTTATGCAATTTGTGGAACTTGAATTAGCAATTTGTGGAATACAAGTTGCATTTTAGGGTTAAACACTCGACAAGCATTTAAATAGAAGGAAAAACATCGCTAATTTTGGAGGTAAAGTATGATTGAATTAACTTATTTTATTCAGTCTTAAGACCTCTTACAACAACTTGTGTCTCATGGGAAATCCTAAGGTTTATTTATCTTTTGGAAAGCACATATTGTGGACACTAGAAATGGATACTTCACTTCCTTGTCCACACAAAATGGGTACAAGGAGAGGGATCCAATTTCACAATATTCACATTCAAGGACACCTTAGAGATCTCAACCAAATGAAGGATATGAGAAATCTTATTGTAAGGAATCCTTAGAGATCATTGAGACAAGAAAGGGGTTCACCACCAAGTGTAAACTTGGAAAACATAAAATGTTTGAAAACATAATGTGATATGCAAACAAATGCTAAATGACCCAAGAAAAGCCCTAGAAATGTAAATAAAGTAGAACAAAAAAGTAAAGATGTGAATAGTGTTCACTTGGAAACCTTGAAGAGACTAGAAATAGCTCTGAAATTTTGAAAAATGTTGATTTTAAGCCTGGTGGGACTCATTCTCCATTCTAGGTGAATAAGTCCCGATTTTGGAAAACTGCACTAGAGCCTGTTTTAGCCAAATGGGTATCCAAATCCACAAAATCTATGAAAAATAGGTATAGTGGGACTCATTCAACACTCTTGGAAAATGAGTCCACTTTGACTTTTCTAGAAACTCAAAAGTGGAATATATAGCTCTCGGTTTGCCCAATCTGTACCTCCAAGTGCCCAGATCTGAAACCCTAATTTTTGGGGTTGTAAGTAACATTTTGTGAAGATTTTGACCTTTCCAATAGGGAGATGACTCTAGCAAGTTTGAAACCTAATCTTCAATGATCTCCATGCCTTTCAAAGAACCTAGATCTGTAATCACACAAAGAAAGAGAGAAAATGTTGATTGTTAGAGAATAGGGGTTTGCCTTGGTCAAACCCCTTTTAGGTAATTAAACCAAAATGATGAAACAATATAATGAAGCATCAATATAAATTAGTGCAATTAGAACCTTTCCATGATGAGGGATCTTGAATTGTTGCAACAATTGATGAATAATATGCCCTTGAATGCCTTATAATTGATCTTGAAAGCTATTGTGATGACCTTGTGAAGACTTGAAATGCTTAATCCTTGAGTGCTTGACTTGATAATATATAGGATTGATGATACTTGAATGAAATGAGGATTTGAAGGCCTTATCATATAGGAAATCCACTCACATGACCATTAATTTGATCCCCAAGGCCGACATTGAAGAAATTTGAATTAAAAACCCACTTTTTCCTGCTCAAACCTCAAAAATAACTCAAATGGGACTCATTTTCCATTGTGGGTGAATGAGACCCTCTTGGATGAGACTTATTCATCCAAAGTGGTGAATGGATCCCACAAGGGCTATTTTGCTTGTCAGAATGTCAAGGAATGGAAAATTTAAGCTCTTATGTTGATCTAGTCGGGTTTTTTTTAATCAAAATATGCTTCAAATGCACAATATGGGGTCATAGGGGCCTGTTAATGGTGATATTGATGTCATAAATTCAAGAGGGACCAAAATACAATGTGAAAGTGTAAATAAATACACTTTACAACACTAAATTAAGGAAAAAATGAGTTTGTTTAGCTTAGAAGGGCTCTAAATCCCATGTGAATGTGTAAAACACATTAAAACACTAGATTAGGTCCACTTGATTTACAAGCCTTCCAAATTAATGTGAAGATGTAAATAATGCATTTTACAACATTAGATTAGGACAAAGTTAGGTTAATTTAGCTTAAAACAGGCCTAAGACCTAATGTGGATGTGTAAAACTCCTCACAACACTAGATCAAGGCACCATTAAGTCCAATTTATCATTAATTATTCCCAAATCAAGCAAGGAGAAGGCTTACTTTTTCGATGGTCACATTTAGCCCCCACTTTAGTGAGAGGATGAACTTGCTTCCAACTCACACTAAAGTAGACATTCAAGAGGGGTCCAATTGTACTATTGTTGATGACAAAGATCAAAGGAGGTGCCTAAGCCCCTAGAATCTAAGATCCTCCATCAAACCAACATGGGCACAAAAAGTTAACGTACAAGGTGTATAATTTGCAGAAAAACAAGATACACAATCATGCAATGTCAATGATTAGAAGAAGAGAAAAAATAAAAAAGGTGGATCAAGTTTGATCATTTGTCCAACACAATGTGGATCAAATCTACGCTATTTGTCTAAAAATGCACACTCACTCCGGGGCAATGGAACTCTTGGCTATATGTTGGGTGAGAAGTCCCAAAAGGTGAGAAACATACACTCATGGCTAGTATGCACTCACACACACGCAAGTGGCTATGGGGAAATTCATGCCTCAGATTGGGCTTCCCACTCAACCATACCACATTTATACCTCCTGATAACTTTAATAAGGCACTACACAAAAATGATTTTCAAGCTCCATGAGACAAGAAAAACTTCATATGCTTGAAACTCATAGACATTGTAAATGAAAAATAGTATAAGATTTGTTCAAATGGATTTTTCTTAATTCGTGCAAGGTCTCTTCTTAGGGAACATCATGTTTAATGTCTCCAAGAGAGGAAAAGTCAAAGAAATATCATGCTCTTGGAGGAAATTAATCCCAATGACACTGCCAAGAAAAGAACGCATCACAAGAAGGAAGAAAATTGCATAATGAAATATGAGTGTCAATGTATGCCCCCAATTTAAAGTGGTTGCTAACACCATTACTGTGAGAAATTGCTTTAAAGTAGAAGAAGAAATGAGAGCTTATTCAGAAAGCCCTATGCCAAGTCATATGTTTCCGATAAGCTATGTCATGAATAAGTATGCCACATGTGAGTCAAATTAAGGAATGTGGTCCACCTCACAAGCTTGCTCTTATATGTACATGAAAGGTTAACGACTAGCCAAAAGAGACAACAACAAGTGGCAGACAATGCTACCTAACCCCTTGCCCCCACTTAGTGCAGGACAAGGATGAGCCGAAATAATTGATGAGATGAATGCTAGAGTTAAAATCAGTATCAATTAGAGGAATAAAGTTCCCCCACATAAGGAAGAGTACCAAACTCCTTAAGATATTGGATTTTACTACTCAAAGACTTACATTCCTTAGTAGAATGACCATGAACTCTATGATATGCACATTATGAAGTCTTGTAATAAAATTTATTTTGTATTCTTGGAGGAAGGGATATCAAGTGATCTTGGAGGAGTCTTGACAAGATACCCTCTTGATCAATAGTATAAGATGTTCCTTTATTATGTGACAAAGATATCTTTTACTTAGTACTAGATGTCATACGTATGCAAGATTCCTTAGATTGTAAGATTTTGTTCTCTCCTTTTTAGGAGGGTGTAAAATCTAATGAACTCAAATCATTAGTGTTTTGTGAGATGAAATTGACATTAAGAAAATATGTCTTTGTTTGTTTCATTTATTGCAAAGGATGACAATCAAGAACACTAATGTCTATCAACTCAGGATGCACTACTGTTAAAGTTGGCTTAGAAGAATCTTTGGTAAGAGTGTTGATATTGAGTGAAGGATTGTTTGATGGTTTGATTTCTATGAAAGGACAATAACCAATACCATGAGTTGTTTCTTGCATGTTAGGCTCTATAGGGACACAAATACCTTATTCTGTAGCACCACATCCTTTTCCACTATACCCAAGTTGTTTCATCATTTCATAACCTTTTTAAAAAAGATTCTTCATCTCTTTTGGCTTCGGTGGTTGCTCATGATTAAGTTCATCAAAGTTTGTTGTGTAATTTACTTTGTTGTCTAAAATGGTTGAGGTGGATGATTTTGAAGGTTCTTCCAAGTTTTGTGTTGACATTACCACTTTTTCTTTTTCACACTTCTTTATTATGATCTTCGGTTTCCCATCAAGCTAGGTGTGAAATCCAAGGAACCCCAATCATCATCTAATAGCTTTGTTATTTGTTCAATATGTTGTTCTTTTTCTTTGTGTTGCATGAGGTCTACTTGTGTGGTTGGTGTTAATGTTGCTAAAGGATTTTCTTTGTTTTTCTCAATGTTTAAACAACTTTTTGGGTTAGTGTCTGCTTTGAGTGTGTACACTTTGTTGTTGTAAATGTATTTCATTTTATGAGGAAGAGTAAAAGGCACCCAATTCATTGCATGAATCCATGGTCTACCTAAGAGAATATTATATGAGAGATCATGTGGCATAACATGGATTGGTGTTTCCAATGTGGCCTTCCCAACTAAAATAGGTAAAGTGATCACACCAAGCGGTTGTTTTCCTACATTGTCAAATCCCTTAATAGATAAAGATTTTGGTTGGATTTTTTATTTATCCACATGAATACTATCCAAGAGTTTTACACTATAGAAATTAAGGGGTGAGCCATTTTCAACAAGGGTTCACTTTATCCCTATCCTATTGTATTGAGCTATGATCATGAAAGCATCATTTTGGTTTTGCACTTCCAAAGGGGGGAGTTCACTTTGGTGGAAAACAATGTCAACATTTATTCCTTGGATCATGGCTGCTATGTCATTTGGTTGCACATTAGAAGGGATAGGAACTTGTTGCAAGGCAGTTTGAAGCATGTTGTGGTAATTAGGTGAATTCTAAATTAGGTCCCATAGGGATATCTTTGCAGGAGTATTCTTAAGTTGTTCAACAAGATCATACTCCTTTCCACTTTGTGAAGGAAAACGAGGGGCACTAGGAAGGATAGGATTAGGAAATGGGAGAGATATTGAAGGTGCTTCTCTTGGTTGTGGATTGTTCCTAGTGTTATATGTATGAGCAACAACATTATGACTTGACTGTTGCAACACATTATTCTTAGGTGGGTAGAGAATGAATTCGGGTTTGTTTTGAGTTTGAGGTTTTTGTGAAGGGGGGTAAAGGATGAGTTGAGGTTGAATAATATTAACATCCCTTAGTGAATGAGAGTCCAATGCTACTTCATAATCTTCATCTAAGGATGCAATATCATTATTGTCAATGTTTTCCTCTTCTTGCACCATGATATCTTCCCTAGGAGGAGATTTTTGAGGAGAACTACAAACCAAAAGCTCTTTAAATTTAATGATTGGTTCTTCCAAAATAACTTCATTTCAAGTAAGGGAGTTATCAATGGTTGGATTTTCTTGTTTATTGATAGTGGGGAGATTAGGGGAAGGCTCTATTTGATTGTCATTTTTGTCTAAGGTCTTATTCTCTTGTTCCATATTATCTACCCTAGTAGGAGAGCTTGTAATATGTTCATCCATGGTTAAATTTTGTAAAGAAACTTCATCACAAGTAGGGGGGCATCAAGAGAAGGACAACTATGATTTCCATGCTTACCAAATAGATCTTCCCAAATGGTAGGAGCATTAGGGAAGGGAGGGAGAAGATTCTCATGACTCTTAATAGGTATATATTCTGAAACCAACCTATCCTCTTAGCACCAAGGAGGGATATTAGGAGAAACACAATTTTGAGTGTCATGGATATCTATGATATCATCTTATTTTGCTAAAACATTCTCACACACAAGGGATGCATGGAGATTAGGGAAAGTGATTTTTAGAATTTTTTCTATAATCTCATCTTCTTTTTTTCCAATATCTTCCAAAGGGGGACGAGGGGAGAGAAAATAAAGACCCTTGATGCTTATATCTTCTTTCACCAAGATACCTTCATCACTAATAGGAGAGGTATCGGGAGAAGAACAAGTATGATTGTCAAAACTACCATCCTCACCAATGGGTAATGTAATATTAAGGATTGTGTCAATGGTTTATGTTTCTTAATGACCTCATTGGTGTAATCTAAATTGAACTCACAAGAGGAGATGTTGTACTTATGCAATCCATTTTTAACCATATCAAAGCCACATCTCTTGAAAGAAAACATGATATCATGAAAAATTAAAGAAAGTGCAATGCAATGACCTAAAGTAAGATGTTTAAATGCAATTTTTAGATGTGAAACACGTAATTTGTTTATTACATTATGCAACAACCTAAAAGATGAAATGTTGTAAATGAAAATTTAAAATTGAGAAATGCATGAAATGAGCTAATTTAAGCTAGATCTAATGAAATGCATGTAACATAAACTCATCCAATTGATACAAATAGTTAACAGCAACAAACAAAAGTGAAAAAACAAGGTTTTCAGTGCTCTAAAAGGTAGTTTCAGGGGTGCATAGGGACTGATTCGCCCAAGGTGGAAAATGAGTACCAATAGGGATTTTTTTCAAAAAATTTAGAAGTTTTCAATGGATTTTGATGCTTTTTATGTTGTATGATATCTATCCTAAGTGCAAATGCAATTTTTTGATGATTTTCAATGATTTGAGATGCAAAAATGCAACCTATATGCATACTAATGCAAATTAACCAATGCAAACCCTAATCTAAGCTAGATCTAGGATGATGATGGACACCAAATCATAATTATGATGTTCAAATGTTAGGTTTATGAAAATGTGGACATTGGATTTGGATACTTCACTTCCTTGTCCACACAAAATGGGTACAAGGAGAGGGATCCAATTTCACAATATTCACATTCAAGGACACCTTAGAGATCTCAACCCAATGAAGGATATGAGAGATCTAACTATAAGGAATCATTGGAGATGATTGAGACAAGAAAGGGGTTCGCCACCAAGTGTAAACTTGGAAAATATAAAATGTTTGAAAACACAAGGTGATATGCAAACAAATGCTAAATGACCCAAGAAAAGCCCTAGAAATGTAAATAAAGTAGAACAAAAAAGTAAAGATGTGAATGGTATGCACCTGGAAACCTTGAAGAGATTGGAAATAACTCTAAAATTATGAAAATGTTGATTTTTAAGCCTAGTGGGACTCATTCGCCATTCTGGGTGAATTAGTCCCAATTTTGGAAATCTACACTGGAGCCTATTTTAGCCAAATGGGTATCCAAATCCACAAAAATATCTAAAAAATAGGTACAGTGGGACTCATTCACCAATCTTGGAAAATGAGTCCACTTTTACTTTTTTGGAAACTCAAAAGTTGAATCTGTAGCTCTCAGTCTGCTCAATATGTACCTCCAAGTGCCCAAATCCGAAACCCTGATTTTCAAGCTGTAAGTGAATTTTTGTGAATATTTTGACCTTTCCAATAGGGATATGACTCCAACATGTTTGAAACCTAATATTCAATGATATCTATGCCTTTCAAAGCACCTAGATCTGTAATCACACAAAGAAAGAGAGAAAATGTTGATTGTTAGAGAATAGGGGTTTTCCTTGGTCAAACCCCTTTTAGGTAATTAAACCAAAATGATGAAACAAGATAATGAAGAATGAATATAAATTAATGAAATTAGAACCTTTCCATGATGATGGATCTTGAATTGCTATAACAATTGATGAAGAATATGCCCTGAAATGCCTTAGAATTGATCTTGAAAGCTATCATGATGACCTTGTGAAGACTTGAAATGCTTAACCCTTGAGTGCTTGACTTGATAACATATAGGCTTGATGATACTTGAATGAAATGAGGATTTGAAGGCCTTCTTATATAGGAAATCCACTCACATGACTATTAATTTGATCCCTAAGGCTGACATTGAGGAAATTTGAATTTAAACCCACTTTTTCTCGCTCAAACCTCAAAAATAGCTCAAATGAGACTCACTCACCATCCTGGGTGAATGAGTCCCACCTGGATGGGAATCATTCACCCAAAGTGGTGAATGGATCCCATAGGGGTTATTTTTCTTGCCAAAAAATGTTGGGGAATGGAAAATTTAAGCTCATATGTTGATCTAGTCATTTTTTTTTAATCAAAATGTGCCTCGAGATGCACAATATGGGGTCATAGGGGCCTATTAATGGTGATATTAAGGTCATAAATGCAAGAGGGCCCAAAATACAATGTGAAAGTGTAAATAAATACACTTTACAACACTAAATTAAGGAAAAATTGAGTCTGTTTAGCTTAGAAGGGCTTTAAATCCCATGTGAATGTGTAAAACACATTACAACATTAGATTAGGTCCACTTGATTTACAAGCCTTCCAAATTTAATGTAAAGATGTAAATAAATACATTTTACAACATTAGATTAGGACAGAGTTTGGTTAATTTACCTTAAAATGGGCGCGATACCTAATGTGGATGTGTAAAACACCTCACAACACTAGATCAAGGCGACATTAAGTCCAATTTATCACTAATTATTCCCAAATCAAGCAAGGAAAAGGTATACTTTTTTGGTGGTCACACATATATTTAAATTTGAGGGGAAATCCAAATTCTATAGAGAATTATAGAAGCTTTGTTCATATTCACATTGGCTTGTCTGAAAGAAATATTTGAAGAACAAATTTCAAAGTAACCATTGATTTGTGGTGTGAAAAGATAGTCAAGTTGAAATATAGTGACGTCTGGAGTGCTATCATTCTTAGTTACAACAAGAAAATAGGGCTATTTTCTATATATATAAAGAATATTCTACATATTTTGTAGGACAAATAAATGCAATATTTTCTATGAAAATGTATTTTAAAACAAAGTGTAAATTATTTAATTTGTTGGTTTTTTATAGCCTCTATTGTTGTTTTTTTTTATAGTGAAATCAAGTAGTTGGAGGTAGGATGGGAGAATCTAATAATACTGCTAGCAACACCACAAGATTTTCCAATGACCAACTATTAAAGAAGGCATCAAATTTGGACTAAGATTAAGGGTTTTGATTGGAATTGGTGGGGGAGCATTCATAGTTTTGATTTTATTTGTGTTGTCCCTGTGATGGACATCAAGGAAGAAATCATTCAAGAGATTTTAAAAAACCTTTTATTTTCATTGATCCCCACAATATCTAAAGAGATTCAAGACATGAAGATTGATCTGTTGGGTACCAAAGGAGGAGGAGATGCCACCTCTTAGGGATGACTCAAGTGACAGGGACATTAAATCAACATTCTTCTAGACAGGTGATGGAATTATAATGTTTCTAACTTTGGATTGGCCAAGCTTCTAGTATTTGAGTGAGCTATTTCACAACAAAGGTAATGGGGACTTTTGGGCATGTGGCACCTAAGTATTCTAGCATAGAAATGTTGAATGTGAGAAGTGATATGTGCAATTTTGTGGTAACCATGATGGAGATCATATCAAGAAGAATTTATGTTGATTATAGGAGATCTACAAGAGAAGTAATTGACAACATGAATGAATTAATTATAGATAATTGTAGAATGTTATTGCAAAACATGTAAATTTCACACAAATTGCATAACATAGGCTTCAAAATATCCCACTACTACAATAGGCTTCAAAAATGTTTATAATAACTCGATGCAATAGTTTTATTGAAGCTCATCTACTACACTAACCTAATACTTATGAAATAACATCTTATACCAACTTCAAATGAGTAAATAGTACTGCATTAACTACAAAAAAAGCACTACCCACAATATACTAACAAAGAGTTGAATACATTGCATTTACACACTATACTTGGAAAGATTTAAATAATACATAATTCAATGATGTCCTTCAAATGAACTTGATGTCAATCAATGTGAATAAAAGGAATTAATAGGCAATAAATTATTTCAGAGATGATTCTTAAAGAGTTGTGGTCTAACAATAATAATGAGATATTGTGAAGCTGTTGGCAACACAAGGGCAGAGAACTGAGAGGGGGGGTGAATCAGTTGTCACCGAATTTCAAACTTATTAAACTTATTAATCCTTATTCTAAGATCTGATCAATATCAATGAAAGCATGAATCAACAACACATCAGAAACACACATAACACCAAGATTTTTTACGTGAAAAACTTGTTAGGGGAAAAACCATGATGGGGGTCAGTCCACAATATTATACCTTGTTAAAATTATAAGAAGAATAAATGGGGAATGCACATGCATTTAGGCACACTGCCTAGAGCTCACTACTGAATTACAAGGGAAGACACATTGTCTTACAGAAAGATTCAAATTACAACCATCTGTATTTTGAACTGAGAAAATAGCATCTGTTAATGCCTGATTATAGTTCTGATTAAGCACATGAACACTTCTTCACTCTTCTTCACTTTTCTTCACACTCTGCTCTGCCTTCAAATGATTTGAACAATATTCGCACACACATATAGACACACACCCTTACACACTTCAATTCAAATAAACAATCACTCTTATATATCTGCAACATGAAATTACATTCACTACAAGTCAACCACAAAGAAATAATAAAATGAATACAAACTGTCGACCCAAAACAATAGATAATTTTCAATGTGAATCAACCAAGGTTGGCCACAATATAATGAAGACCCAAATCAACATTTCCAACACAAAAACACTTCAATTAATTTCTCTTCGAAGATCCACAACACACTTCAACACCCTGTCAGCCAAGAACAAGAAAAACATGAACACACAAGAGAAAATCTCGAATCATGAGCACAACGATCAATGTGCACATGCAACAAAGATAGATCATGATCTAGAAACATCCAAAAACATTAAGAAACATCAAAGAAGCATCCACAACATCTATACTAACTGTAATCACATAATCTTCAATCAGAAACACCAACTAAAGTAACAAAAAAATTGTCAGAATACAAATCTTCATGCAGATCTTTGAAACTCAATGTGGATAAACTAGATACACTCAAAAACAAACCCTTTAGTCCACAACCTCTAATCAAGAATGTACAGAACTCACCGACAGATAGAACATCACTTCACCATTGACAACTTACAACTCATTTATTACAATTTTCTCAATATCCTCGACATATACAGCTTCAAATACACTAATGCTAATAGTGTTGACATCAATGACAACCACATATCAGCAACACAACCACAACATCCAATAATATCCCCCTTTGGAGTTGATGGCAACACATGATGTGAAAAAAACCATCAACGCAACTATCTCTTAACACTTACTCCCCCTTAGGTTCTGACTCTTTTTCTCCTTAACTCTTTCACATGATCTTCTCCCTACAAGGTTGTTTTCCCCAAATAATCACTAGTTTTTCACATTACTCTTCTCCCCCTTTGACATCAATGAAAAAGATCTCTAAGCTTTGAGCCACATATCTGAATTTTTGAACCATCTGACTACTCCCCCTAAGTAGCAGTCACCACAACATCAATCCAAAACAAGATATGATTATGAAATGCACAGAATGATGCAATGCAATGCATCCTTAGTTCTAATTAGGAGGGGTAATCACCCCTAACTTCCCTTTGAGATACTCAAAAGTATCCTTAGGCAACGACTTTGTAAAGATATCTACAATCTGCTCCTTAGTAGGAACATACTCCAATCTGACTTCCTTTTCACTTACCTTTTCTCTTAAAAAGTGAAACTTGATAGATATATGCTTGGTTTTTTAATGCAACACCAGATTCTTAGACATATTAATGGCACTTGAATTATCACAAAATATAGCAATAGGCTCATTATACACAACTTTGATATCTTTCAGCATCTGTTTCATCCACAATACTTGAGTACAATTATTAACAACAACAATGTATTTGGCCTCTGCAGTAGATAAAGAAATGGCATTCTGCTTCTTACTTAACCATGAAATCAACTTCTTACCCAAGAAAAATGCTCCACCACTAGTACTTTTCTTGTCATTTACATCTCCTACCCAATCAGCATCAGTAAAGGCACTCAAGGTAAGATCATCATCGTTAGCATACCATAGACCAAAATCAACTGTTCCCTTCAAGTATCTAAAAATTCTCTTCACAACAGTCACATGAGATTCCTTAGGATTGACTTGAAATCTAGCAACAATGCATACAACATTCATGATATCAGGTCTAGTTTGAGTCAAATAAAGCAATCCACCAATCATTGATTTGTATCTAGTTTGATTTTCCTTCAGAGAATCATCTTCTGTTGTCAACTTGCATCTGGTCACCATAGGTGTACCAACTGGCTTTGAATCTTCCATACCAAACTTCTTCAGCAATTCCTTCACATACTTGGACTGAGATATAAAAATCCCTTTATCTAACTAAGTAATTTGCAATCCCAAAAAGAATTTCATCTCACCAATCATTGACATTTCAAACTCACTCTTCATCTCATTAGCAAAATTCATGCACAAACCATCATCTCCTCCAAAAATGATATCATCAACAAAAACTTCCACAATCAAATCTTTATCATCATTCTTGAAATACAAATTACTATCAGCAATACCTTTGTTAAATCCAAGCTTCAACAAATATTTTTCCAATCTAGCATACCATGCTCTAGGGGCTTGCTTAATTCCATACAATGCTTTCTTCAATCGAAAAACCATATCTCCCTTATCAGTCAACTGAAATCTACCAGGTTGCTCAATATACACCTCTTCTTCCAATTCACCATTTAGAAAAGTAGACTTAACATCCATCTGATAAACCTTGTAATCTTTGTAAGTAGCATAAGCAAGAAATATTCTCACCGCTTCAATTCTAGCAACATGGGAAAAATTCTCTTCAAAATCAATTCCTTCCATCTGTGAATATCCTTTGCATACCAGTCTTGCTTTGTTTCTAACCACTTCACCTTGCTCATTCAATTTTTTTCTAAACACCCATTTAGTTCCAATTACATTTTTATCCTTAGGTCTAGGAACAAGAATCCATGTATCATTTTTCTCAATTTTTTGTAGCTCTTCTTTCATTGCTTCAACCCAATGTTCATCTTTGCATGCTTCATTCACACTAGTAGGCTCAGTCTTTTAAATCAAGCAACATTCTTCTACAATTTTTCTCCTAGTCCAGACACCTTTACTCTTATCACCAATAATTTGATCTTCTAAATGATTCAATCTTACATACCTCAGAGTCTTCTTAGAATTTTCTTGAACTTCAGGCTCTTGTGTTATCTCTTCTACAACTTCACTGGTTTCTTCTTCCTCTTGATCTTCTTGATTCACCAAAATGATTTGCACTTGATTTGAAGTCTGAACTTTGTTTGTACTATCATTCTAATCATTAGAATCATATCCATAGGTTATGGATGGTCTAGCAATGTATTCATCAACCTTAAAATTTGCACTTTCAACCATTTTCTTCAATCTCTTATTGTAACACCAGTAGGCCTTTCTTTTAGTAGAATAACCCAAAAATATTCCTTCATCACTCCTAGCATCAAACTTTCCTATATCTTCATCTCTTTTGATATAGCATCTACTCCCAAAGATTTTGAAATATCTAATAGTAGGCTTATGACTAGTCCATAGCTCAAAAGGGGTCTTAGCAGTATCACCTTTGATTTGTACCTGGTTGAGGATATACACAACAGTACTCACAAATTCTCTCCAATAGATATGAGGGACATTTCCTTCCAACATCATGGTTCTAGCAGCATCTTGAACTATTTTGTTCTTCCTTTCCACAACTCCATTTTGTTGAGGGGTCCACAGTGCAGATAATTGTCTCTTTATTCCATGTTCTTCACAAAAATAATTAAACTCACTAGAAGTGAATTCACCACCTCTATCTGATCTGAGACATTTAATCTTCAGACTAGTCTCAGTCTCAACCATAGCCTTAAAGATCTTGAACTTTTCCAATGCTTTAGATTTCTCCCTTAAGAAAGTAGCCCACATCATTCTTGAATAATCATCAATAAGCAACATGAAATACCTATAACCTTGCAAACTTTTGATTCTAGAGATACCACACAAATCAATATGCACAAGCTCCAACAATTCATTTGAACAATGTTGTTTGCTCTGAAATGAAATTCTAGTTTTCTTTCCCAACTGAAATTCCTTGTAAATGGCATTAGTAGGTTTTACCAACTTAGGTAGATCTCTCACAACCTTAGTATAACTTATCTTGACAATGTTATCAAAGTTAACATGACACATTCTCTTATGCCACAACCAACTTTCATCAACTTGAGCAATCAAACAACTTTTACTAGCAACATTCAGATGAAAGATATTACCTCTTGTTTTTGTACCTGATGCAATCACATTTCCAGAACATCCCAATATTCTGCACTTTTCATCCTTGAACTAAAGATTGTAACCTTTATCAACCATCTGTCTGACACTTAAAATATTATGCTTCAAGCCTTCCACATATAGGACATCATCAATATTATTCTTACCATCAAGAGAAATGCATCCTTTGCCATGGATCACACTAGTTGTGTTATCACCAAATCTCAAAACACCACCATCATACTTTTCCAAGCTCATAAAATTACTTTTATCTCCTATCATATGATGTGAACATCCACTATCAATCACCCATTCATCTTTCTCCACATTTGTACAACTAGCAGATTCAGTAGAGACAAGATTATTTTCCTTGATAGCAATAAATACCCATTCGTCTTCACCTTTATCAGATTCATCATTTGTCACACCTTCATCAACAACATAGTAACACTTCTTTTGAAATTTATGCTTGTTATGTCTTGGCTTAGAATCTCTTTCTAGACACCTTGATGCAAAATGACCTATCTTATTACAAGAAAAACATTTAAGAGGCAATTTTCCTTCATAATTACCTTTTCCTCTCGGTACTCTTTTGACAATAAGTGCTTCCATCTCTTCTAGCTCTCTTTCTTCTTCAATCTGTCTGATTTCATCCTCATACTTGAATGTCTTTCTAGATGAACTCTCACCCAGATCATATCTTTGTCTATCTCTTTCGGAGGTAGTAGCCTTAAATGCAGATTCAACCTTAGGAAGGGAATCACCAAATTCACTCAACTCAAAAGCAATCAGCTTACCAACCAACATATCTCTGGTTACATTTGTTACAATCTAGAGTTCTTCAATAGCACTAGCTTTGACTTTATAAGCAACAGGAAAGGATCTAAGCACTTTAGCAACAATCTTTGATTCTTCCAACTTTCCACCAGCACATTTGATACCACACACAAGTTCATTCACTCTTTGCATGAAAGTAGTAACATTTTCATCATCACCCATTCTCAACATTTCATATTCCCTTTCAGACTCTGCAACTTAGCAATCTTCACATTAGCATCACCTTCATACAAAGTTTCCAATTTTTTTCAAATCTCATAAGCAATCTTCAGATCCATAACATTTGTCATCTCAATATCAGTTAAAGCACTCAACAATGCTTCCTTAGCCCTGACATTATACTTAGCATCCCTGATCTTAGCAGAAGTAGTAGGACCATTTAGTGGTGTAACATACATATTACTTGTAATGCTCCAATAGGGTTCACCAATGCATCTCAGATGGAACTCCATTCAAGTCTTCCACAAAGAATAATTTGTTCCATCAAATCTCAAACTATCCTTCTTGTATGTTGCCATCCCAGATCACCTCGAGCTATTAAAGTTCTTCCAAGGAACCCGCTCTAATACCATTTATTGGCAACACAAGGGCAGACAATTGAGTGGGGGGGTGAATCAGTTGTCACCGAATTTCAAACTTATTAAAATTATTAATCCTTATTCTCAGATTTGATCAATATCAATGAAAGCATGAATCAACAACACATCAGAAACACACATAACACCAATATTTTTTATGTGGAAACCTTGTTAGGGGAAAAACCATGGTGGAGGTCAGCCCACAAGATTATACCCTATTAAAAGTATAAGAAGAATAAATGGGGAATGCAAATCCATTTAGGCACACTGCTCAATTACAAGGGAAGACACATTGTCTTATAGAAAGATTCATATTACAATCATTTGGATTTTGAACTGAGAAAATAGCATCTGCTAATGCTTGATTACAGTTCCGGTTAAGCACATGAACACTTCTTCACTCTTCTTTACTTTTCTCCACACTCTACTCTACCTTTGAATTATTTGAACAATATTCACACACATAGAAGCACACCCTTGCACACTTCAATTCGAATAAACTATCGCTCTTATATATCCACAACATGAAATTACATTCGCTACAAGTCGGCCATAAATAAATAATAAAATGAATACAAATTGTCAGCCCAAAATAATAGATAATTTTTAATGAAAATCAACCAAGGTCGGCCACAACATAGTGAAGACCCAAATCAACATTTCCAACACAAAAACACTCCAATTAATTTCTCTTGGAAAACCCGCAACACGCTTCAACACCCTGTCTGCCAAGAACAAGAAAAACATGAACACACAAGAGAAAATATTGGATCACGAGCACAATGATCAATGCAGACATGCAAAAAAGATAAAGCACAATCTAGAAACATCCAAAAACATTAAGAAACATCAGAGAAGAATCTGCAACAATTGAACTAACTAGAATCACATATTCTTCAATTAGAAACACCAACTAAAGCAATATAAAAACTATTAGAATGTAAATCTTCATAACTCGATCAAATCTTCATGCGGATCTTTGCAACTCAATGTGGATAAACTAGATACACTCAGCAACAAACCCTTTAGTCCACAACCTCTTATCAACAATGTATGGAACTCACCGATAGATAGCACATCACTTCACCACTAACAACCTGCAACTCATTTATTATAATTTTCTCAATATCCTCAACATATACAACTTCAAATACACTAATGCTAATAGTGTTGACATCAATGACAACAACATCTCAGCAACACAACCACAACATCCAATAGAAGAATCTAGAAATTCTAACCCATGTTCAAACCTTCCTCACTATAATAAGTTACCCATTACTCCAATAGAAATAGTGAGGCTTTTATCGAATTATTTTAGGTACATTCAAGGATGATCAATGTTAATAAATATTTAGAATGGGGCCTGATCTTACCCCATGCCATGTTAAAGTCACCCAAAGTTTTATAGAGAAAATAAAAAGATATTTTTGGATAAAAAATAATTCTATCAAATCATGGACCTTCCAATTAGGATAAAATCAAAATCATAAGGTGAAAGAGGAGGCTACAAAGCATGTTCCAAATGGTCGATTGGAAGATTAATTTTGAGAAAAATAAGAGCCAACAATAATCAGTAAATAAATGACAATAAATTATTTCTAGCAGAGACCATGAAATCATAGACAAGCCTTTAAGAAGGGCTAAAATGCTAACTTGAAATTATAGGGGTAATTATCTTCATCAAAAAGTGTAGATATATCTAGTGTGTAAAATAGTGACAGGAAAATAAGAAATTTCAAAAATTGTGTCCCATTAAATCTAATTCAAAGAACACCATGAAAGCATCTATAAATCCTCAAAAGATTCTCGTCAACATTGAAGAGAATATAACAAGTTTCCTTAAACAGATAAAGTAGCAAGCTAAGATACATAAGTTCAAGATTCTAGCATAACCTATGTTGTTGAATATAAACAATAGTGAGAATCCACAAATAGATTTAAAAGTAATTAACTAGCATATGTACTTCCACTCACTGAGCAGTTGTTTTTAATAACCATTAGTTATTCCATTTGATATAATGATAAACAAACTAGGATATCAGTATATCTCAGAAAATAAAAAGTTGGCCTAAAAGATGAGAAAGTTTATACCTTTACACAGTCAGTATCAAAGAGGAGTCCAACTGTCATATCCTTACCCAATAGATGTGTAACAAATTAAATCATAGGTAATGGCTCGATAAATGCTCGATTCAAAAAATTGATTTCCTAAAATATACACCAAATCACAATAAAATCTACAAGAAAATTTACTTGGCCTTCCAACATACAAAATAAGAATTTCTCCATAGTGCTCAAAAACTCTTTATCAGAAAATGTGGAGAAGTTATACAAAGTTTAATAATGTAACTTTAGATAGCATTGCATACCAATGTTAAGAGATAACCCCATCTAGGTTGGCCTAATACTTTGATAAAACCCAACTCAATCACTTGTAACTTTGAAGTGAGCTGCCCTCCAGTGATCGTTTTTGAAGCAAAGGTATTAAGGATGGAAGAATTTTCATTTCCTACAACCTACAGAAAAACAAAATCAACATTAGGAAACACTCCATAGATTTTAGAGACAAGATGAAAATGGAAGCACAATAAGAAAGAAGCATTTGATATGGTAGAGAAAATAATCTCAAAGACTGGAAGAGAGTTTTACCTTAAATGGTGCAAATGCAGCTGCATGGGCTTCTAGAGCTTGAATTTTCTGCAGCTCTACAAAAAACAACTGCATGTTCCCCTTGACAAGTTGTGGCATCTATCCATAGAATTTTGTTACTATCAATTACAATCGTAAACCCCATCAATTAAGGAATATAATAATATCATAGGGTCATTAGATAGTACACACCTCAGGTGATCCTAGAGCAATTCCAATTAAAAAAAACCACTTTTTAGTAGGATCACATCAATAATTTATTATCTAGTTTCCTATTAAATTGGTTGTTCGCTCAAACATTCAGACAAGTTCAAAGGTGTCATTTCAAATTTTGCATTCACAAACATATATTGCACAATATATTTACAATTTTTCATTTAAAAAATGGCCAATTCAAGTTCCATAAAAATGCATGATACATTTTATTCGTCTAGGTTGCATTGCATTCATTTTCATCATTTGTTAGCAACTCACTAATGAACCACTGCACCATTAGCAATTTATTAGCATTTATGGCTTATAACAGTGATAGATTCAAATCAACTATGATCCACTTATAATGTTTGAAAAATGTCCGAAACAAAGCATTTGAATCAGGAAGATAATTAGGTTCCATTATGAACATGCTCATGTTATGTTTGGAAAATGCTCATGAGAGAGCCTACAACCCTTTTATAAAATGTACATTTTTAAAAAATCTATGACTTAATAATCATTTAAATACTCACAACTCTCAAAGTTTTTAACCGTAGCCCCAACCTTTGATTATATTTAGGATTGAGGTAAGAGTGTTGGTAGGTTCAGGTGCAAGAAGTGGCCCAACAACAAATGATGGGTTTACTACAACTGGATCGAGGGCCTGCCCCTCTGCACACTTCCAAGCCTCTTTCTTAGCAAGATTTTTTCCATATGCATACCAAAGTTGTAGGAAAAACATACCCTAAATTTAGAAATATGCAGATGTGAATTAAACCTAAGAAGTAAAATCTTTCATGGATAAGTTTATGGAGACATTTTGGGGAATTTTACTATTTATACCAAGATGATCAAGTTTTCTCTATACACATAGCAAGCAGTGCCTATTAATTACTCTTGTACAAGAAATTCAATGCTTCTAAATGGTGAAATACAATCTTCAAAGGAGGGTATTTATACTCACATTATACTATTTTTAGTATTCTAGATTACTCCAATGGGAATCATCTAAAAGAGAAATCTCTTGAGTATTGTTGTTATATTTGATAGTTGAGAAGGAGGATGTAAGGACGACTCTCTTTATAGAGGATTATATTGAACAAGACTTGAGGACATTGAGAGTCCCATTCACACTAGGATCAATGAAGGCCTCCTGCTTGGAAATACATTTCACAAAGAATAAAACTAAACCAATTTATGTCATCAGAACAAAATAAAGAAAAAATCCAATGGAGGACAACCTACCATGATGTTGTGATCATTTGGTACTATAATAGGGAAAGCAGTATGAAATACCCCATCCACTCCATTTATTGCTTCATCATAGCTACCTTCTTCTAACAGGTTTGTTTTTATTATTTTAAGCATTTGGTTTCCATCAAGCAGATCCCATAGATACCCTATCTTCTCCACATTATCTAATCATAGGCAAATACATCATTTATTTATTTTTTAAACTAAAAGAAATCATTCTAAACCCTATATAGAATACATTGATATTTCAAAAGCATCTAAAGGAATTTGAAATTATGCAAATATATCTCAATTAAATACTTGGATTACAAACAATAGTGCGAACAATGTAACCCTTGTTGAGTAGAGAAGGAATGAGATAAGTAGCAATGAATCCTATGCCTCTTGTCACACACATATTCTTACCATTCTCTATCACTCTTGATTGAAAAGCTTGAACCCAACTAGCTTCGACTATTTACAAGGAGAACATAAGCATGCCATTTCACTTCTCCATTTTGGCAGGCTACACCTAAAAATAAGGTTTCAATGAATATTTTAGAGTATGTTTATTAAAATTAAAATTATTTCATTTCAATTCTCCATTTTGGTGGGCTACACCAGAAAAATAAGGTTTTGACAAAAGCTTTAGAGTATGTTTATTAAAATGGAAATTAGGAATAACACTATTGATTCTTGATTCCTTAAATAATACATTCAAATGGATTGTGACTAAATAAATGACTTAATATTTAGTCATTTTTATTTGTGTGACTAAATAATTTTTTAGTCAATGACCAAATTAGTCATTTATTTACTCATTTATAGCCGAGTTGTAAAAAATTAGTAGAATTTAGTCATTTTTAGTTATTGTGACTAAAATTTTTAGTCACGTATTCATTTATTTTCCAAATTCTACTAGTGCTACATAGGTTTCTTTTCTTATTCATAATAGTCCAACCCGACTAAGTGAAACCTCTTCCATGGACTTATGTCATAATTGGTTCTCAAAATTTAATATTTAAACATTGATGGTGGAGCTAAACTCCTCCCTTTTAGGATATCCATATCCTGGATTTCTTTCATACTTCGCTCATTTCCAAAGTTGTAATCCAATTTTCAACTGAATGTATTTCCTTCAATGATCATGTATACTAGTTCAAGTAAAAATTATCATTGAATCATGCTGACTTGATATTGCCTTCCAAAAGATATCAACAATTATTACTTACATAGTTTTCAAGTATGAACATTTTCTCTATAACTCATACCATGAGTATATAATTCTTCCTTTTTCTATTGCATAGGTAATATTCTTGCCTTCCATGATAAATTATACTTCCTATATTTCTCCAAAGTATCAATGATATTATCAATTTATTCTCTTGAAACAATTTCATATGGAATTTGTGTTGCAAATATTTCTCTCATTGGTCATAAATTTTGACCTTCTCTCTACCTTTCCCAATAATTCTAATACCTTAACCTCTTAACTTTACCAACCTTGTTGTGTTCATATAGGACTTCAGTTGTAGGTCTTTGAATCATAAATTATGGGTCAAAAGTTCTTCCAAATCAGAAATCCATTAATAAACTTTGTTGTATGGGGTACTTTATCTGAGTCGATCTACTCTCCTTCTTCCCTCATTAGTGTTTCCATGATATTAGATCATCTTAAAGTGGAATTCTTAGCAAACATTTGCTTTCCCCAAATTGAATTGACTTATCATTCCCTTTTGTTGGCTTTCAATAGTTTATTGACTATTACTTGTCTTTCTTACCCTCCATGGTATGCCTTGAATATACTTTTCATTTTGAAAATTGGGTTCATCATCACCCTTCTAATCTCTTAGAATCAATGGTTGGATCCATCATAACGAGATCTAATAAATATTCAACAACTCTACAAGCTAAGAGGTACTCTAGTATTTCATTCCAATCCTCTTTTTCATATATTAGGGTGATCCCACAATAGTGGTTTACACTTTTTGGGACATCCTGATTTTTTATGAAATCATATATTTTTAGAAAATATAATTATTTAAGCCTTGAAAAGTTCCATTTTAATGGATTCCAATTGAAGAGTGTTTGATCAAACCACCTTAGATAAAACCCCCTTGGATAGAATCTCACTAATTTTAGACCATACCTATAACAGAGTCTTCTTTACACCTATCAAAATGCTGATAAAAAATCACTTTTGATTTACCTTTTTGGGGATCAAATGAATTCATTTAAAATTTATTTTTTGTAAGTATGTATTCCTTATTATAAGCTTCTCAAAAAGTATAATTTTAAATATATTTAATTTAATTATTAGATTTATTTTTTATTTTTTGTGAATGTAGGTTTTTCACTAAAAATCAAGCTCTCTATTATGCACATGTGGAAAAATAGTATATTATTAAAAAAGATCTAAAAATATGTTCCGACTAGGTATTGATGTCCTTGATTCAGTAAAAAAAATAACTGGATATTGATACATACAAAAAAGTTATGTTGTTTACGGTCCACCTAAGTCTAAATTGTAATTACTTTGACTTCAAAACTTGATTAAGAAAAAAATATTCCATAAAACACTATGAAACCAAATAAACATGCTATATATCATAGTTACAAAGCTAAATTCAAAAAAAAAAAGAATTTGAACAATCATAGAACAAAATTTGTGTTGTTTATGGTGAGCATCACTCTTTAAAAATGATGTTTACTGATAAAAAATAGTTTTCAAAGGAGATGGAAAAAGAAATGCAATCTGATTCAAAAAATTAAAAAAAAATATATATTTAGAATCTACACACAAAATTTCACAAATCACTAGTTTACATCATGTTCAAATTCCTCATGGTTTAGTAGCTATAGGTGCCTAAAAGTGAAGATTTAGTTAAAAAAATTCAGCTCAATGTCTAGTTTGGCCAAAAATTATAAACCAGTATTGTGGGATCACCCATTACTATTATCATTTATCCATAGTAGAAGATTGTCACATATCCACAAAGCCCCTTTCATTGATGTGTTAATGAGTGTGCCTAAGGATCCTTTTATCAATTGTGTCCTCACCATTGTAAGTTGTTCCTAGATTATTCTTTCGATTTGACACATAGTTTCCCTCCATATCAATTTTGTTTTGGAATCCCTAAAAAATTGTTTACTTTTGATGACTAGTTGGTGAGTTCAATTTGAACTTTCAAACAAACTATGTTCCAACTAAACCTTTTGCTGGTTTAATCTGATTCACTTTACAAATTTCTATCTTGCAATCATCCTTCCAAGTTATTTTGTTCAAATTCTTGGTAAAATTTCTTTATAATCCTTAACACTCCAAAGTTGCTTAGTTTCTTTTTCACATCTAAATTAGAACTCCAAATTGACATTGCCTAGTCTAGTTGGTGGAATCATGTTGACTTTCATCTTCTCCTTTTAGGTTGTTTCCCTTTGTTGACTAATCTGGTCTCTAACCTTCTTTTAACCTTTCACTCTTTAATTATTATGCAAGATCTTAATCTTGTACTAAATCAAATTTGTAAAGGGTTATCCAACCTCTTGGATACCTCTCTAGTTGGTTTTGATTCACAAAACATTGACTTTCTACTTCAACTAAGTTTCCAATTTATGCTTATCAATTAGTTCTTTTCCAATAAAGCATACACATATCCTTACTGTTGAGAAAGAGGTGTCTCAAACTTACTGGTGTAAAAGGAATCAACCTCAGGTTCATCGGGTTAACAAGAATATGTTGGTGGGACTTAGTGACAAGTCTCCTTAACATCCTAGTAAGTGCTTGGCTTATTGCTAGGTGTGTTTGGAATTTTTATCGGTCGAAGCTTCATCAAAGAGATAGGTGAATGTCAGCAGGATGAAATGGATAGTCTCTTTGAAATGTCGGTAATGTTTTGGAAGTTCGGGCTTTAGGTTCATCCAAGAGACATTACAATGTCAGAGGGAGTTTTTTTGTAGTCCCTTCGACATTTTGGATTGAAAGAAGGGACATCAGAGGGACATGCCAATGTCAGAAGGAGCTATTTTGAAGTACCTTTGATATTCTGATGAATGGTTTGAAGGGAATTTTTGAGCAGATAGGAGGATATCGATGGGACCTAAAATGTCCCTTCGATATTCTAATGGAGTTGTATTGAGGTTGAAAGGTATATTAGCAAAATCGCCATATCAGAAGGAGTCATTTGGGAGTCCCTTAAACATCTTGATAGGATGGGACAATAGGCATATTGAGGTGACAATGGGAATTTAGAGAGAGTTGGTTCAGAATCTCTTTGGCATTCTGATAGAACTTCATAGAAATGACAATAACTGTTTGGTTCGGTACGAAAGTTGGAGCAACGGTTTTCCTGTAACTCTTGACAAGTGTCAGTTATCTGTAATGCCATAGTGCATTGAAAACGTGATGATAATTTCAAAGTGAATGTAACTTAATGCTTATGATTTCATTCTAGAAAAACATTTGAAAGAGCATAGCTCTGAAATTGTATGTAATATTCATTTTACTATAATATAAAAGGTCTCTACTTTGGTGTGTGGGTTTTTTCCTGTAAGGGTTTTCCCACATAAAATTTGGTATTCATTATTTGTTGTCTATTTTGTTATTCATGTATGTGCTTCTTTATGTCCTATAATTACAAGTTTTGAAAAAAAAATGTATCCCTCTCCTGAAGATTAGTATTTGGAAGGAATTTTCGCACTTTGCTTTCCTTTCAATTGGTATCAGAGCTTGGCTAGCTTTGTTGTCCTTGTGGGTAAGATGGGTTTTTTTTGTGTTGATCTTGTTCAGTGGGATTTTTGTAGAGAAATCTAGTTTATAACTTATTGCAGATTTAAGATGGAAAGCACATCCAAAAGAATAGAGATTGAGAAGTTCAACAGTGGTGATTTTGAGCTATGGAAACTCAAAATCAAAGATTTTCTCATAGATCAAGAGTTATGGGATGTAGTGTCCTCTAACAAACCATCAACAAACTCACAGAATGACTAGGATGCAATGGACCAAAAAGCCAATGGTCTAATTAGACTGTGCTTGGCTAATTCAGTTCTCTTGAATGTCCATGTAGAGAAGATAGGGAAACTTTTGTGGAAAAAGCTTGGTGACATTTATCAGGGGAAATCTCTGGTAAATAAGTTATTTATAAGGAATAAGTTGTATCCTTTGAAGATGGCAGAAGGAGTGTCTATTTCAGATCATTTTAATGCATTTAATATGAGTGTTACTTAGTTGGTGTCTATGGGTGTGAAGATAGATGACAAGGATCATTGCATGCTCCTATTGTGTTCTTTTCTTGACACCACTAGTAGAATTTAGTAAATAAATGACTAGGTGACTAAAAATTTTAGTTACAACAACTAAAAATGACTAAATTCTACTAATTTTTTACAACACATCTATAAATGAGTAAATAAATGACTAATTTTGTTGTCGGGTAAAAAATTATTTAGTCACACAAATAAAAATGACTAAATAGTTAGTCACACAAATACAAATTAGACAAGATTTTAAAAAATATTTGGGGAAATGATTGGTGGGAGTGTATTACACACGATGCATTATTTGTTTAGCTTGGCACTTGACAACTACACTAAGGCATTTTGAGTTATAGAAACTACTTGCATGGGAAATAAAGATTGTTTGGAGAGGACCCGAAGACTTCTAAAAAGGTGGGCAATGAATTGAAAGTTTTTTGCAATGAATTTGAAGTTGGTGAGGCCCTTTGCAGCGAAGTCGGATTTGGGGATGCCCTCTACAGCGAATTCAGAGGTAATTCAAAACCCTCATTACAATAACACAAAATCTATAGCTTTCTAATTGGTAACTTACAATAGTTACAATCTACTGCTCTTAATAATGTTGTTTTACAATCTAGCCACTGTTTTGCTTCATAATGTGTTTGAGCTAAATATAATAATATTTGGGTGTCAATGCCAAAATAGAATTTCCTCAAATAATTTTGATACATTTTCACTACAAGTGCAAATTGTCCTTGTGCAAAGAAAACATATTCTAGATTTACCCACACATTAGGCATCTAGACAAAGATGTTTCCTACTATAGCTTCTTGTACTTGTGTAAAAAATTTCTTTGTAATATCAAATTGACCCCTTTCAGCTAGCACAATGGTTGCCCCATTTGCATCATAAAAATTTCCTGGTCTTTGTGCCAACACTTTACAATACTGTTCTCTATCCTTCTCAATATGTTGTGCCTCTACCTTTGGATCCCTCCTATCATTGTGAAAAGCTGCAAAATAATTCCAATTTCCAAGTGAAATGTCAACATAAGAATTCTTTGCATCCGATTCACTTTGTGCAACTTTAGTTGTTTCTTTTGCTTTAAGCCAGTCGTATATTTTTAGTTCCATTTTTCCAAGAATAGATAAAGCATTTGATGAGTTTTTATCCACCTTAAGTGCATCCCCAATCAATTCTATGCTTAGTTGGATCTCATTCTGAGCCTGAGCCATGGTTGCAAGATGTTTATATGCATCCACATAATCAAGAAACTTGAACAATATTAGCCTATATAAAATATTTGTTTTTTTAGTATCAAGTAGTTGTTCAAATAGCCTAGCAAGATTAAATAGTGTTGTGACTTTATCCCATGGTAACTCAAGTGAAACACCACCTTCTTCTAGTTGATGCAAGAATTCTATATCTTTAAAGAGCATAGAAAAAATTGTAGAATTGGCATTGGGGATTTTATTTATGAATTCAACCCAAATGCCATTTCCTAATGCGCCCATAAAATTTTGTTGAGCCAAATATAGTTCATCATGCTCAAAATGAAGAACCTTGATGTTGTTTAACAATTCAATGGGTACTTCTTCTCTACTCTTCTTCAGAAGATACTTTGTTATCTTAAGAGAATCTAAGGCTGCACTGGGGTCTGATGATATTAATAACTCACCCATCTTGATAAATGCATGGGCATCAGGTGGATCTATGTGAGTTTCCTTTCTTAAAATTTCCAAATCCTTCTCTGCCTACCCTTACTGGGCATATATATGGCCTACAACTTTTAAGCTCTCACAATTCTCAGGATGGACCTCCAAAACCTTTTCAAAATTTGAGAGAGAACTCTTAAGATCTCCAAGCTTCAATTGAACCTATCTAGAAAATCATGTGGCCTCTGGCTTTCCATTGATTGATGCCATGTAGTAGCAGCCAGTGGTGTCATAATCACCTTTACTGTGATAAGATCGTGCAAGATTATAATATGAATGAGATTTCATGAGAGGGTGGTTAGTTGAAACAAGAGTTGTCTCAATCAACTATTCCACAAGAAAATGCTTCCCTATGAAGAAAAAATGGTTTGTTAAATGACTCAATTCCATTGCACAATATAGGTATAATTCAAAGGCTCTATGCATATTTTCCATTCCTTCATGAACACTACCTTTTTCACTAATTGTGAGAATCCTACAAGTAAAAAATGCACAAAATTGACCACAAAGATTTACGTAGAGACATAACATCATTTCCTAATGCCTCCATAAAATTTTGTTGAGCCAACTCTAGTTCATGATGCTCAAAATGAAGAACCCCAATGTTCTTTAACAATTCAATGGGTACTTCTTCTCTGCTCTTCTTTAGAAGATATTTTGGCATCTTAAGATAATCTAAGGCTGCACTAGGGTATGATGATATTTATAACTCACCCATATTGATAAATGCATGGGCATCATGTGGATCTATGCGAGTTTCCTTTCTTAAAATTTCCAAAGCCTTCACTACCTACCCTTGCTGAGAATATATATGGCTTACAATTTTTAAGCTCTCATAGTTCTCAGGGTGGACCTCCAAAACCTTTTCAAAATTTAAGAGATAATTCTTAAGATCTCCCAACTTCAATTGAACCTATCCACAAAATCTTGTGGCCTCTGACTTTCCTTGATTGATGCCATGTAATAGTGGCCATTGGTGTCATAATCACCTTTACTATGATAATATTGTGCACGATTATAATATGAATGATATTTCATGAGGGTGGTTAGTTGAAACAAGAGTTGTCTCACTCAACTGTTCCACAAGAAAATGCTACCCTATGAGGAAAAATGGTTTGCTAAATGATTCAATGCCATTGCATAGTACAGGTATAATTCAAAGGCTCTACACATATTTCCCATTCCTTCATGAAAACTACCTTTTTCACTAACTGTGAGAATCCTACAATTAAAAAATGCATAAAACTGACCACAAATTTTTCCCCATTTCAAACAACAAAATTTCCAAAAAAATGTGTTTAAAACTTGCAAATAAAATCACAATGATTTTTGCGCCAAAAAAAAACCATGAGACCATAGCTTGTTGCTTACTATTATTCTTTGATATATTTTTTCCAAGCATCCATAGCTTGTTTGAAATCACCTATTTTAGGCTTTTAGCCATAGCAGCAAGGCAGTGAATTGTTTGATAAAATGCTTTGGTAGACATAGACAAGACAATGAACGTTAGAAAAAATGCCTCAAGGAAATGTTGTCTCATGGTGATGGAATTTCATGATGAATGTTGTGACAAGTGAATTGTTATGGATTGTCATTGCATTCCATCACCATGAGACCACATTTCTTTGAGGCATTTTTTCAACTAGTTCATTGCCTTGTCTATGTTATGGCTTACTATTATGCTTTGATAGATTTTTTCCAAGCATCCATAGCTTGTTCAAAAGCACTTATTTTAGGATTTTAGCCATAACAACAAGGTAGTGAACTATTTGATAAAATGATTTGGTAGACATGTATGAAAAATATGGTAGCATAGACAAGGAAATGAACTATTTGAAAATATTCCTCAAAGAAATGTGGTCTCATGGAATGCCATAAAAAAGAAAATGCAATTGGAAGTTGCTTCTAGTTATTAGTTATGAAATGTGAAGTAATTGCATAACTTCTTAGGTTGAATTTATAAAAACTATATTTTAATTGAAATTTTTTCATCTATCAACATCTAGTTATTAGTTATGCAATGTGATGTAATGCTTTGAGTTTGAAAGATGTGCAATGCAATGTAATCAACAATGTGAATATAAACTACAAAAATCTATTTTTTACAATTCATTATTTAAACTCTCTATTTTATTTTCTCTCTATAACTCTATTTCTATGGAAATTCCTTTCAATTAAAAAAAATATTTTTTGTCTCTTATTCTACATTTTTTTACATTTTGTCATCTATTGGCATCTAGTTATTAGTTATGCAATGTGAAGTAATGCTTTGAGTTTGAAAGATGTGAAATGCAATGTAATAAACAATTTGAATATAAACTACATAAATCTATTTTTAACAATTCATTAGTTAAACTCTCTATTTTATTTTCTCTCTATAACTCTATTGCTATGGAATGCCTTAATTCAATTTAAAAAAATAGTTTTTGTCTCTTAGTTTACAATTTTGTACATTTTGTCATCTATCAACATCTAGTTATTAGTTATGTAATGTGAAGTAATGCTTTGAGTTTGAAAGATGTGCAGTGCAATGTAATCGACAATTTGAATATAAACTACAAAAATCTAGATTTTACAATTCATTAGTTAAAATCTCTATTTTATTTTCTCTATATAACTCTATTGCTATTGAAATGAATTTCAATTAAAAACAAAATTGTCTCTTAGTCTACAATTTTTTGTTGCTATGTGTAGAACATTATAGATGGATCAACATCAAAGGTTGACTATGGATCAATACCATGCATTTGATGAGAGAGTAGCCAATGAGAGGGCATGAACAAATTGTTGAAAGGCACAAGACAAATAAGAGGGGGTTGAATCAGTTGTCACCAAACTCAATCACAAATCTTAAACTTATCAACTTCAAATCCACTTAATTTTTTTATTAAGTATGAACATGAAATGTAAATAATAGAAAGCAATATCAACACAAGGAACACCAGATTTACATGGAAAACCCAATAAGGGAAAAACCATGGTGAGGATTAACTCACAATATAAAGTAATTCGAAAACCAATTACAAAGAGGCTCATTGCCAAAGGGCTCACTTCCCAAAAAGGATTCATTGTCTGGATACAAGGCTCATTGCCTACAGATAGGACTCACTGTCCAACAAGGAGGCTCACTACCTATAGATACAAAAGATAACAAAAATATCCACCACAACAAATTACACACATCCACAACCTTGATCAGAAGATTGTAGACACCATCAGCTCACTGCTATCAAGAATCTGACACATTAAAGGACTACTGCCTCAACTCACTTTCACACACTCTTGCTTCTCAAAATCATGGCATTCTAATACATCAAATCCATAACATCTCAAATTGTATTTATACCATTTTCAACCTTAGAAACTTTCTCCAAGGTTGGCTACACACGCTTCATTTAATAAATTCAAATTAGGTTGGCAACTCAGCATTCCCATGGTGGAAGAGAATGAGAGTGCACCAAACCAACACTTAACCAAGACCCAAAAAAAGTCTTAGATCAATCACACGCTTCCTTAAATGATACTTATCCTTCGCATGAAGTGTAAACACCAGGTCAAACAAACCTAATGAAAACACAAATGAACTTTGAAGTACATGCTCCCACAACAAGAAGATAACATGCAAACCACATAACACACTTCACCATTCTCTAGAAAACATCTTAGAAGCCTTTAGATTCATCTGCAATAAATGCAACAACCTTCATACACAGAACACTTCTCACCAGTCCATCTGGACTACACAGACACACACAAAAACTTTGAAACTCATCTTTTGGAGCACCAAACCATGAACACCTTCAATAGAACACAAATAACACCATTACAAGCCATCCTCCAGATTCACAAGATCTGAAAAAAAACAGCGGAGTACTATGAAGCAAAAACATTTCTCCTAGTCCATAGACAAACAACTCTACCAAACTGGTTCACACATCGATGAACACAAATTTCACACTTCTGCTAACTAGAAGCTACATTCTAGGATATATCACCAAAAAATTCCCATTAACAACACTTCAAATCCACACAAGCATAGGATCAACACAAAATAAATGTAGAGCACATACCAAAGAAAATTTTGAACATACACACAACTCTTACTTCACTCTTTCTCAAAATCACGTGGGAACACATCATATCAACACACCTACAACACCATAAAGATAGCTCCATGTACTCACAACATCTCAATATTATCTCAACTATACATGTACAACCTACAATCACTTGATTCTTTTTTCTACAACATCCTATAATGTTGATATCAATGAAAACATTAATGACAATACCACCAGACTAACTCATACTTGCAACATTCTCCCGCTTTTTCATTGATGGTAACACATGATGTGGAAAACCATCAAAGACAACATTCCTGCACTCTCCTTTATTTTTAGATTAGATAGCCTACACAACATTCCTGCACTCTCAATACTCTCTCTTCCCCTTTTTCTTTCATTATTTTTCACATGACTCTCTCTCCCCCTTTGACATAAATGGAAAAGAACATAGCTTCTAATCACCCCCCCTTAGGAGTGCACCCACACATTTCATACCACAACAATGAAACTTTCTACTCCCCCTAAGGAGTAGACCCATTCATTAGTCCTGATAAATAAAGAATTTGTAGATCCACTGGATTGAAGCACCTCCATGTGCACCTAGTTCAAGGAAGGAGAGGCAATAACCCCCAACTTCTCCCTAAGACACTCAAAATTATCCTTCAGAAGAGCCTTAGTAAATATATCTGCAATCTAATCCTTTGTAGGCACATAATCCAATCTAACTTCATTCTCTAATACCTTCTCTCTCAAGAAATGATATCTGATAGATATATGCTTTTTCCTTGAATGCATTACCAGATTCTTTGAAATATTTATTGCACTTGTATTATCATAGAAGATAGGAATAAGCTCATCACACATCACTCCTATGTCCTTCAATGTTTTCTTCATCCATAAAACCTGTGTGCAACAAGATGCTGCAAAAATGTACTCAGCTTCTACAGTGGATAAAGGAATTGAATCTTGTTTCTTGCTTAGCCATGAAACCAATCTTCCTCGAAGAAAGAATGCACCACCACTTGTACTCTTTCGATCATCCACACAACCAGCCCAATATGCATCAGTGTAAGCACTCAAGGTAAAATCAATATCCTTAAGATACCATAGGCTATAATCTAGACTGCCTTTTAGATAGCTAAATATCCTCTTCATAGTTGTAACATGTGCTTCTTTAGGTTCTTGAAATCTGGCAACCAAACATACTACATGCATGATATCTGGTCTAGTAGCAGTAAGATACAATAACCCACCAATCATAGATTTGTACATGCTCTGATCAACTTTAGGAGATTTGTCATCTTTACTTAGCTTGCATTTGGTTGCCATAGGGGCACTAACTAGTTTGGAGTCATCCATTCCAAAAAAAATCAACAAATTTTTAACATACTTTGATTGTGAAATGAATATGCCTTTATCATTTTGATTCACTTAAAGTCCTAGAAAGAAATTCAACTCACCAATCATAGACATTTCAAACTCTTTTTGTATCTCCTCTACAAATATTTTACACATACCTTCATTTCCTTCAAAGATGATATCATCAACATTTACTACTACTATCAACATTCTATTTCCTTCAACCTTGAAATAGAGATTACTATCTACGGAGCCTTTGCTGAACTTTTGTTGTGTCACGTATCTATCCAACCTTGCATACCATGCTCTGGGAGCTTGTTTAAGTCCATACAATGCCTTTTTTGACTTACAGACCATATCCAGTTTATTTGATAATTGAAATCCCTCTAGTTGTTCCATGTACACCTCTTATTCCAATTCTTCATTCAGGAATGCAGACTTGACATCCATTTAATTTACCTTGAAATATTTATGAGCAGAATATTCCAAGAACATCTGAATAGCTTTCATTCTTTCCATCGGTGCAAATGTCTCAAATTCTATTCCTTCAACCTGTGAATAACCTTTGCATAAAAGTCTTTCTTTATTCCTTACAACTTCACCATTCACATTCAGCTTATTCCTGAACACCCACTTTTTACCAATTACATTTTTGTTTATAGGTCTAGGGACCAATTCCACTATCTGATTCTTCTCTATCTACTAGAAATCTTCTTTCATTGCTCTAACCCAAATTTCATCTTTGCATGCTTCACACATAGACTTAGGTTCTATTTTTGAAAGTAAAGACTGGTTTACCTCAGCGGCCACCACTTTACTTCTTGTCTTTACACCTTCACTCTTATCTCCAATTATATGTTCTTCTATAAATACTTTGGAGTCTTAGGAGTAGATTTTGGAGCTTCTTCTTCTTCAATATGTTCTTCTTATTTGTTCTCTTCTTGTACTGGTCCACAAATAGGCTCATTTGGTTCAACTTCACTTATCTCAACTGGTCTGTGCATATCTTTATCAACCTTCACATTTGCACTCTCAACAATATTTCTCAATCTTTTATTTAAGCATCTATAAGATTTGCTACTAGTTGAATACCCAAGAAAAATACCTTCATCACATCTAGCATCAAAATTTCCAAGGTTCTCATCATCTCTTTTAATGTAACATTTGCTTCCAAACACCTTAAAGTACTTCACAGTAGGAATCTTGCTAGTTGACAACTCATAAGGAGTCTTTGTGCTGCTACCTCTTATTTGAACTTTGTTAAGAATATAAACAAAAATGTGGATTGCTTCTCTCCAGTATACATCAAGTACATTTTCTCCTTTCATCATAGTTATTTCTGCCTCCTGAATAGTTTGGTTCTTTCTTTCTACAACTCCATTCTATAAAGGAGTTCTAGGAGCAGAAAAATGTCTCTTTATGACATGCTCTTCAAAAAATGTATTAAACTCACTGGAAGGGAATTTTCCACCTCTATCAAACCTTAAGTATTTGATTCTCAGCTTCACTTCATTCTCTACTCTAGCCTTGAACAGTTTAAATCTATCCAAAGCTTGAGATTTCTCCCTAAGAAAAGTAACCCATGTCATTCTTGAATAATAATCAATCAAAATCATGAAGTACCTATCACCATTAAGAATTCTTGTTCTTGTAGGACCACAGAGGTCAGTATGAACCAATTCCAACATTCCAATAGTTGATTGCTCTTTTCCTTTGAAACTATATCTTGTTTTCTTTCCAAACTAAAAATTTCTACACATAATATTGGTAGGCTTTGTGATTTTAGGCAGATCTTGGACAACCTCTCTTGAACTAATCTTGATCAGATTATCAAAGTTTATGTGTCCCATCCTCCGGTTCCATAGCCAACTTTCATTAACTTGAGGTACAAGGCACTAACCATCAACACCCTTAAGCTGATAAATGTTTCCATATGTTCTTCTTCCTACAACAACCACAGTTTTGGACCCTTTTCTAATTTCATAGGTATTATCCTAAAACACAAGCTTGAATCCTTTACTACACATTTGTACAACACTCAAAATATTATGCCTTAAGCCCTTAACATAATAAAAATCATTAGTATTGTGTTTTCCATAAAAACTAATTGTTCCTTTTCCAACAATCTTTGCTCCAGAATCATCTCCAAACATGACTAATCCACCATCATACTTTTCAACTTTAGTAAACTTAATTTTGTCTTCAATCATGTGATTTGAGAAGCCACTATCAATCACCCAATTATATTCATCTTGTCTAGCATGAAAGGCAGTAACCAGAGTACCTTCCATCTCTTCCTTCTTATTCTCCAGACCATTTTCCCTTGCACATTTTCCAGAGTTAGCAGACACTGATTTATTCTCTAAGGCTAGAAACAAGAATTCATTATCATCACCCTCAAAATTAGATTCATTATTAGAAATTCCAACATCTTCTCTAACATAATACAATTTCTTGAACTTCTTATCCTTCTTGTCTTTATTGTCTCTGTTCTTCTTGTGTACAACTCTATTTGGACATCTTGAAGCATAGTGACCAGTATTTCCACAACTGAAACATTTAAAGGGTAGCATACCTTTGTACTTACCGGTACTTGTCTTCAACTTCCTTGTGAAATTTTCTTCCAACTCTTTTGAACCATCACTATCTGGTTCATCTTCTGTCTTAGTAGCTTTAAAATTTTATTATGTACTCTTTTTCCTTTCCAAACTTCCTCATTTCAAATGCAGTCAAGGTGCTAAATAATTGTTCTTTAGTAAACTTCTTAGGATCATACACTTCTTCAATAGTTGAAACCTTATCACTGTAACTCTCTGGTAGAGTCATCAAAATTTTCTCCATTACATCTTCATCAGTCAGAGTACCACCTTGAATTTTGACTTCATTTACTACAATATCTGACCCTTTGAAAATAGATTGTAATATCTTCACCTTCTTCCATTTTCAAGTTCTCATATCTGTGTTTAGCTATTAGCTTCTTTGACAATTTCACTCTATCATTTCCTTCATAGATATCTTCCAAAATTTTCCAAACTTCATAAGTAGTTCCCAAAGAAATAACTTTTGTTCGCTCAATATTAGATAAGGCACTATAGATTGCATACCTTGATTTTTCATTTTCCTCATAGATAGAAATCTCATTTGTAGAAGAAGGACCACTTATGGGTGCAACATACTTTGTCTCAATAGCTTTCCAAGTCTTGTAACCAAGAGAGATTATGTAACCTTTCATCTACACTTTCCAGTCATTGTAGTCAGATCCATCAAACATAATGATCACTAATTTGTGCGCCATCGGATCTACCTCAAGCGATTAAGCTCTTCACCAAGGAACCAAAGCTTTGATACCAATTTTTGAAAGACACAAGACAACTGAGGGGGTGAATCAGTTGTCACCAAACTCAATCACAAATCTCAAACTTATCAACTTCAAATCCACTTAATTTTATTATTGAGTATGAACATGAAATGCAAATAACAAAAAGCAATATCAACACAAGAAACACCAGATTTACATGGAAAACCCAATAAGGGAAAAACCACAATGAGGATTAACTCACAATATAAAGTAATTCCAAAACTGATTACAAAGAGGCTCACTACCCAGAAAGGACTAATTGTCCAACAAGGAGGCTCACTGACTACAAATACAAAAGATAATAGAAAGATCTACCACCAAAAATTACACACATTCACAACCTTGATCAAAATATTGCAGACATCATCAGCTCACTTCTATCAGGAATTTGACACATTAAAGGACTACTGCCTCAATTCACTTTCATGCACTCTTGCTTCTCAAACTCATGGAATTCTAATACATCAAATCCATAACATATCGAATTGTATTTATACCATCTTCAACCTTAGAAACTTTCTCCAAGGTTGGCTACACACACTTCATTTCATAAATTCAAATTGGGTCGAAAACTCAACATTCCCACGATGGAAGAAAATGAGAGCAAACCAAACCAACACTTCACCAAGACCTAAAACAATGTCTTATATCAATCACATGCTTCCTTAAATAATACTTATCCTTTGCATGAAGTGTAAACACCAGGTTAGAAAAACCTAATGAAAACACAAATGAACCTTGAAGTACATGCTTCTATAACAAGAAGATAACATGCAGACCACATAACACACTTCACCATACACTAGAACACATCTTAGATGCCTTCATATTCATCCATAGTAAATGAAACAACCTTCATATATGGAACACTTCTCACCCGTCCATCTGGATTGCACAGACACACAAAAACTCTGAAACTCATCTTCTAGAGCACCAAACCACAAACACCTTCGAAAAAACACCAATAACACCATTACAAGCCATCTTCCAGATATGCAAGATCTGAAACAAAATAGCGGAGGACTACATAGTAGAAAAATTTCTCCTAGTCCATAGAAAGCAACTCTACCAAACCAGTTCACACACCAGTGAACACAACTTTCACACTTCAGCTAACTAGAAGCTACAATCCAGGATATATCACTAATATATTCCCATTAAAAACACTTCACATCCGTACAAGTATAAGATCAAAAAATAAGAAATGTGGAGCACATATCGGAGCACATTTTGAGCATACACACAACTCTTACTTCACTCATTCTCTAAAGCACTTGGAAACACATCATATTAGCACACCTGCAACACCATAAACATAGCTCCATGTACTCACAACATCTGAACAGTATCTCAACTATACATGCACAACCTGCAATCACTTGATTCCTTTCTCTGCAACATCCTATACTATGTTGACATCAATGGCATCATTAATGACAACACCACTAGAATCACTCATACTTGCAACACTAATATCCATGTCCATGTAATGACTATCTTGGTGGATAGGTGAAAAAAATAAATCTGATTTATTGACATATGATAAGATATGGGAATAGTGGTATAAGTCCTTGGGATTACAATTATTATGAAGATATGATAGAATTATAGAATGTGAGTGATGAAGAGAAAAGAAACATAGATGAAGTAGCACCAAGCATAGATAAAGAGGTAGCAATGTTAGACAAAGGGTTTGAATTTGATGGAATGTTGAATGAGGGTATAAAAGATGATTGGGCCAAGTTGGAGGATACTTTAAAGCCTCTGTATGCTAATTGCAAGTTAAGTTGTTTGACAACAATCCTTCAAATTCTTAACTTGCGAGTGGTGTTTGGCTGGACAAATGAGAGTGTAGATCAGTTATTGGCATTATTAAGTTCATTATTACCACTTGACTCCACATTTCCAACAAAGTGAAGTCAATGTAAAAATAAAATCACTAAGCTAGGCTTAGGGTATGAAAACATCCACACATGTGTGAATGGTTGTGTATTATTTTGCAAGAATATTGCAAGTGAGAGTGAATGTCTAAAATGTCATGAAGTGAGGTATAGACAAGGTTTGAAATCAACTATGGTTCCTAGAAAGGTTCTTCACCACTTTCTGATAATCCCACGATTACTCTAAATGTATAGGTGTAGAGACGTTGCTGAACTTGCAATGACATACCGAAAATAAGAGCACTAATGGAAAATAGTGACATGTGCATGATTCTAATACGTGGATGGAATTTGATAATAAATGGCCTAATTTTTCTCAAGATCCTCATAATATAAGGTTGAGTTTGGCTCTAGATGGGGTGAACCCATTCTCATATCACAGTACTAAATGGTCAACTTGGCCAGTGTTTTTAATAAATTATAACTTGCCTCCATGGTTAGAAACTAAACCATTTTTCTTCATGCTATCATTGATTATACCAGGAAAAAAAAGTGTGACTTCAGATACAATTGATGCTTATCTAGAGCCATTATATGATGAGATAATGGAATTGTGGAAACGAATTGAAGCAATTCAATATTTAAGGGATGGTCATTCAATCAAAATCACTTTAAGATCTTCCTTATTGTTTACGATTCATGATCTTCCTACATATGGAATATTGTCTAGTCTCAATGTTCATGGATACCATGGATTTCCTGCTTGAAACTTTAAGGATTTTGTGAGGCACTCAAGAATTCTGTGTAAGTGTATTTATTGTGGAAATCATGCTTACATTGAAATGGATCATCCATATCATCAACAAAAAAAATGGTTCAATGGTCAAGAAGAGAATTGTGAAGCACCATTGCTAATAATGGGTGATTACATTGTTGATAATGGACAAAAAAATGTCATTTATTGAAAATGATGGGATTGTTGGTAGTAGATATGATCCATGTAATGACAGTGGTGTAAAAAGGTTATGCATATTCTATAAGTTTCCATAGTTTAAGGATATAGCCATTAGGAATACTATTGACTTTATGCATTTTGAGAAAAATATAGCCTATGCTATTATAGAAACTCTTTTTGGTGCTTTTGATACTATTTCATCACGTGAAGACTTTCAACAACTAAATATTCATCGAAATATTTGGGTTGAAAAATATGATGATGAAAAATATAGAAAACCTAGTGCTCCTTATGTCTGGACAAAGGAACAACATTCTTACAGTGATGTCTTAGACTCACTTTCCCACTAGATATGTAAGTAGTAGTATTAGAAGCTAAACTGACATTAATGGCTTAAGAGGTTGCAAGACCCATGACTATCATGTCATAATTGAGAATATTTTACCTATTGTGGTAAATATATCAAGTTTGGAAAAGGGTCCAAGATTGGTAATTATAAGGTTGGGCCTAATATTAAAGAGAATGAGTTTACATGTATTAGATCCTCTAAACTTTGATAGTATCAGGGAGGAGGTTGTTGAAGTCCTTTGTCTATTGGAACAAGAATTTCCACCAACAATATTTAACATTTCTATGCATCTTTTGATACAATTAGAATATGAACTAGAGGATTGTGGCCTAGTAAGAAAGAGATGGATGTATCCTATAGAATGATATATGAAGGTTTTGAAAGAAAATAAATCATACTAAGGCAAAACTAGAAGGCAACATGTTTGAGGGTTATCAATGCAAGAGGCCATGGGATTTTGCACATAATATATGAAGGATTTTAAAAATACCAATCAACGTGGATGGTATGATGACGAAGATGAGAGAGTTGTGGGTGAAGTATTAGAAGGCACTGGATGTCACTTCAAGCTATCACATCAAGAAAGAAGTGCAATACATTCCTATATTCTTCAAAACACATCTTCGTTTGATAAGTGGCATAGGTTAAAAAAAATTACACAATAATTTATTTACTTAATTGCATTTACACATTTATATTATTAATCTTACTATTTGTACTGTTACCTAATTTCACTACTTGCTCAATTAGGTTGAGCTTGTTGTTTAGAAACTAAGAGAGGTACATTTTTTATTAATCTTTCCTATATTACATTCAATTGTATAAACAAAAAAATCAGAAAGATTACAAGATTATAGTAACAGATCATCACATTTATATAGGTGCATGTAACATAGAAAAGATTTACACAAATATTTATGAAAAGTAATCTTTATTGATAGAAAATTGCATATTTTTCTCACACAATCCGTGAGACTGACTTGACCAATGTAATTGAAGAAAAGCATATACGTGAATAAGTAAAAAAATGCAAATGTGCATATAAGGAGAGAGACTAGTCATTGCCTGAGAATGACTAGTTCAAGGTGTGTTGTCTTGCATTGCTGCTGCCCCGAGGTGTTTGTGTTCCTCCTAGCTCCATGTTTCTCTTAGTTCCTACATCTGGAAATAACAATGATGTTAGAGCAATTCTCTAAGCAATGAAAAGTATTTAGCCTTATATGAACATACACCTATTCATGTATAAACTAATCTCTAAATACATTGAACAAGCATGCAAACCTTGGATGTCCTAGAAAACAATGAAGTCATCAAACACATCCAAAATATGCATTTATTTTTTCTAACTTGTTTGCTTCATGTGAAGATACAAGAAAAGTAATGTTGTTGTTTTGATTCATTTAATATCAACATGTGGGTTAAAATGTGGCTCCCACAAGGGTTAAGCCTGGCATGCTGAGTTATCAATCATGAGCTCATTTCAGCTTATTTAAGAGGGAAATGCAATCTTATAAGTCATCATATCAACATGATCATGGAATGATAGTGAACAAACATACATATTAAGTTCACAAAGCATTTCTTCAAGGAGCAACATACAGTTTCAAAAAATAATTAACCATACAACAACATATAAGGGACTAGATAGTCATATGCACATACACATAGTTCAAGAATAACAACAATGATGAGAAATATATAGAATGTTCATAAGCAAGGAAAGTACCAGTGAGAACAAAACTTAGGTACCAATACCAGTTCACTATTATCAATGAGAAATGCTCGCTTAGTGAAATCATAACATGAGGAGGTACAATCATTAATCAAAATGTTATCATTTTGAGAATCATGGGGAGACAATCATGAAAGACAAAACTTCCATATGACAATGCATAGGCTCCTCTGAGAATGCAATAAGAATGATGGTAATATTGATACAACAGGATGATAAATAGATTACTAGTGATAGTGATATTGTGAGTGCTACAACAACAACCAACCCATTTATTGGAGGGAGCAAAGATTTATAAATAAATAGAAGAGCCACATCTCACCACTATGGTTAGAAGTAATGTAATATAGGGATAGTTTATTCATTGATTAATCCTTCCACATATATCAACACACAATAGACTCTAAATGAAAAGAGTTTGCAATTCAAGAAATCTAGTATATGCACATGACAATAATCTAGTACTAGTGATCTCAAAATGAGCATCAAGTGAGTAGAGCTTTCAAAAGGAAATGGGATCAAACCCTCAATCAAGAATAGAGAAAAAAGCAAGCTTGTAATGAGTTCTTTTTTTTTCTGCTTAAATCTCAAGGGAAACATGAGGATTTAAAGCTCGAAGCTAACCCAGAAAACCAAAACTCAGAATGTTATATTTAACAAAGTACTTTTTTGTGTAGAAAAATGCGGCCCAACTATGGCCAATATACAAATGGAGCAAATTTACAGAGAAACCATCAGAGAAGAATATAGTGAGGCCACGACCTATAAGCTCTCATAGAGCTTCAAACTAGAAATAAAAGGCCAGATTTGAAACAAAATCAAATTTACCATTTTTTTTTTGTAGGAAACCTTCTGAAACAATAGAAAATACATAGAGTTTCAAGCATCGAACCCTAGTTGTCTCATGGTGGCACTCTCTTAAAAAACAACAAAAGAAGAAAAATGAAATGAGAACCCAGAATTCCAAATAAACCTGCAAGTTTTATTCTATGTGAGGGTTTTGAAAATCCTCATTTTCATGTGTAGAATGTGAGCAAGCTCTCAATCAAGAAAATCAACAAAAAATGTAGCTACAGCGCTTTTTCTATATCTTCCACAAAATATAGAATCAAGCATATAAAATACACAACATGGAGAAGCACGCAGAAAACAGAGATATATTCATCATTTTTTCTAAAGAAGAAACTCAAAATGAGTTTTGATTCACAGTTAATGAAGAATAATGTTTGAATGCACAATAAAGGCTTACCACATAGAAAGAAAACCTCAATTTTTGTAAGGAAAACTCAGAAATTCCCGATAGAAGTGTAGGAAAAGCTCCATGAAACCCTCTAGTGTTGGCAACCACAACTTCCTTTAGAAGCTTTGAAACAAAATGAAATACTTTATTTTGTTTTTTCTTTGCTTTACTTAGGTTTTTTACCCTATTTTCATACATCGATGGAATTGAGGCATTTTTGTCATGTTTTTTTTAATAAAGAAAATGAAGTACCAACTAATGAACGTGTGGCCTTTTTCTGCCTTAGGAGTTTTCATAGTCTTTGACGTGTTTTTCCTTATATTTTCCATGTAATTAGTCTTCATGATTTTTTTTAAGTATTTGTCATGCCTTCCTATGGCTGAATCATTGGCCTTTGTAAATTTTCCATTCTATTAAAATGTAAAATATTTACCTTAGTGATATTTATAAATAACTTAAGTGTAAATGTTATTCTAATGCAAAATGGTGGAAGCTTTCAATGCATGACAAAGAGGATATGGATATTCTTTAATATTAGAGGAGGTTGAAATAGTTTTCCAACACATGCCAAGCATATAGGAAAGCTTTTAATTTCTTTTGGGAGGTTGAGAGACACATGGAGGAGATTTAGGAGATGTTTTTGACTCATTTATGAGCTTTGGAGAGCATCTTGGAGTTTTTTTTGCATGCTTTTATGATAGACTTAGTCATGTCTTGACTTTTTCTACATTGTGGAAACCTTTTGGAGTGGATTTACGTGCTATATTTTTGGCTTTATTGGTGCATCTGACCCAAGAAGCTTCTAGGATCTATTTTGATGGAGTTTGGTTGGGAGTTGGATATAGTCACTTGAGTGAATTTTTGTAATCAGTTCTTCTTAATGCAAATTGAGACTTGGTGATTTTTGGAGTCCTTTGTAATACTTTTTGCAAGCTTTTGTAACTCATTTTGGAGTATGATATACAAAAAATACCTTGGATACCATTGATTATGTTATCTTTTCCTTTCTTGTTCTTGTAGCATTGTGTATTATCAGGTGATTGATCAAGTTACTCGTGAGATTTCTTATATTTCCTTGTAACTTTGTCTCATGACATTATGCCTTTTCTACAAAAGTATGGTTATGCAGGTTGTAAATTGTGTTTTTTTTAAAGTTGCATATGACTCTTTGAATCGTGAAAGTTATATTTCCTTCTTGAAAGTATATGCAAGTCAAACCAATTTTCAAAATATTTATGCATAAGTCTACAACATTTTGTGTAGTTTTATATATGTGATCAGTAACCAAGTGTATGCATGTCTGAATGTTCATGGTCCTTAGCATAATCTGGTGTATCACCTTTAGTTTTCCATTATTATCCTTTTGGTTTATGTTATCTCTTTCTATCCTTTTTCTCTACAAGTCGGTAGTTTAGGTGATATCCAATTAAGAACCAACTTTCTCTAGAGGTTCTTTTCTACTATAGGTGACCCATAGCCTCAGAAAAGTTCCCATGTTTCACATGATTAGTTGTGTTAAGATTCAGCTAGGGTGAAAATCATAGTGATAACATGTACATTAATATTCTATGTAGAAAATATGAAGAAGAGAATCAAGCTTGGATGCAACATCGACCTCAAAAGTGCAGATGTCATGATTTGATTGGAGGTGATTCTTTTCCAAAATTTGAAGAATGGATTGCTAATGTAGTCAGTAATGCAAAAGAAGAAGGTCAAGATATAACAATGGAGTAAAGTGAGCTTTCACAATATCCATATTTATGGGCTATGCATTTCAGTGGAATGTGGGCCTATGGTAGTCATTTAAGAGTGGAAGAAAAAGAAAAAGGATAGACAAATTGTGATTTTTTTGTTAGTGTTGAATTTCTTCACGAAACTGAGAAGAAATTCTATGTTGGATTCATCCAAGAAATTATTCAAGTGGACTTTGGTGAAAAAATCCCTGTATTATTAAAATGTAAGTGGATTTGACCATTTGTAATACAATTTGATGAGTATGGATTTGTACATGTAAATACAAGAAATTTTTTATCAGAGACGGATGAGCTGTATGTTTCCCCTCTTCAAATTAACCAATCATTTCTAATTGATTATTTAAGAAGCCCAGGATGGTTGTATGTCATTCAAATAGAGTTGTTCAAAAAAAAATTCATGGAAGTTGTTGATATAATGCCTGATGGGAAATATGCTAATTTACAAAAAAAATTCAAAGGAGTGGATGAAGATGATGATAAGGTGTTTGAAGAATAGATTTTTATTACCAATGAAGAGATTGAGAGAGAGAATGTATTGCATGTCATAGATGAGGATGAGGAATAAAATCAAGGAAATGTAGACACGAGTGATCAGGATTATGATCTTGCTGGCAATGTAGATGATTATGATTATGTTTTGTCACCTTAACTATCCTATCACCTTAAGAGGTTAGCTTGTCACCTAAACTTTGGTTATATGTATGGTGTAATTTATTATTGAATTTAATAAAGATCAGAATATAAGTATGTTTATTCACTATTGTTTTACTGATACATTTCTGAATGTAATCATCATTATTCTGGTGGTACATTGTATACAAAACATGAGATGTTCACTATTGATTTGAAGTGCATTTAAAGTTAGGTTCAATCATTCTTCTTATTTTTCTTACTTTGGTTGAAATTAATTTTGTTCAGTTAGAATATAATTTATTGTATGTCCTATATGTTTTCTAGATGCTAGAATTTTCTTATATGTCCTAGATGATAGCTTTAGTTTGTAATATAGCTTCTAGCCTCCACATGCATTGAATATGCTTGTGTGAAGGAAATAATAATGAACATCTATGATTTAGTAATACATATAGATATCTTAACATTAGGTGAACTAAGCCTCCTCATTACAAACAAATAAATGATCTCTTAGGTATGAATGACACTGCAAACTATAAATATGTGAATGAAGTGTTGTGAAATAATATTTTAAGTGAAATCGATCAGTTCCTATTCCTATTGGGAAATGAATTCAAGATGTGGGTGATATATGTGTCTTACTTATAGCTGCAACTCTAATTATTTGGCATAGTGAGAGTCTATGGATTGCATGGATGTGCTATGATGCAATTATATGGTTCTTCTTATTGATCCAAATAAGACTTCCAGGTTACTATGATTTATTTAAAGGGATTTAATACTTACTTGAAGGATCCAATTAAAAGAAATCACACAATGACAAGTGTGTATTGAAAAATTAAACATATAATTGATATACTTAATTTGAATAACAAGGAAATATTAAACTGGGGACAACCATACAATCATACACAATATTATCAACAAATAATTGAGACCAAAATTCAAGCACCAAATTAAATCTTCTTCTCCATTGATTGCTTCAAATAGATATTACAATATAACAAAATTCTCCTCATATATGTTTCTATAAATGCCTATGATGATGATATCAAAATTTGGTCTTGGTTTCTCTTTTATAAGAGAAGCAACAAGCTTCAAACCATTACAAAATATGAAATCTTTTCAAAATTCATGCTTCTTCGTATAAACTAAATATTAGTTTTGCTTAAAACATAACTAAGAGAAAACATAGAAAGTAGACAATAATGATTGGAAGCCCGCAACACTTGCAAAACACTTGTAGTCCATTAAACAACATAGGAGACCCGTGATCATCCCAATCTGGCAAAGTCCCCCTCTCCATGATAGAGTTTTTGAAAGCTTGGTTCTTCCAATGTAACACCTTCAAGGCTCTATTCTTCTAGAGGATCCAAATAATTTTTCTCCCATTGGTATACTGTGTAGTCATGAGGCTATTTGTATTCTTGAATCTTTGATATATTTGTTAGGTGATTCCTCCATCTGTTGTCGAGTAACCCTCTAGCATCTGTAATGAATTTAGAATATCTGGTATCCAAGGCTATTATTCCATCCATGATCAAATTGAGGCTATGGAAATTTAATTCACCATCCTTTTGTACATGAGCAATGCAATTAGGAACAATTTGGCCAAATTATTTTCTCCATTTGAACTGATATTTTTCAATTAGTCATCATCCTTTAATATCCTTGGAAAAAACCACTGCTTCAATGTATGAAATGATTCCATCCTTTTTTTGATCTTTTGATATTCTCCATTTATATACTAATTTCATCTATAACTATCTTAACCATCTCCTTAGCTGGCTTCAAAGCTAAAGGATCTTCCACACTTCTCTGTAATACCCTGCATAAAGTCATCAAGGTATGATGAATTGGCTACCACTTCTTGAAAAGAGGATCTAGTATAAGTGCATGAGATTTCATCTAGTCAATTTCTTGGGATAATGAAGTGTAGGAATCATACAATTTCCAATTTTTCCTCAATCAATTTGATCCTATGATCCAAGATTTTTTCCAAGACATTGATGATCTGGTCCCTCACTCCCTCCTTGGTTTCATTATTGGCTTTTTTCATCTCTTCGATCTCTTGTCTTAGTACATTCATTTGTTCAAAGGATGCACTATCTATATCAGTTCTATTGGGTAGTAGGAGGTTGATACAATACTATTTATTTACTTTGTGAGGTCCTTTCTCCTTTCAATTGCTCTTTTAGTCTTGCATTTTCCATGAACAGTTTATTTACCTCATCATTTAAGAATTTCTATTCCTTTCATATTTTTTCAATTTGTTTTCCATTTCCTTAATAGCAGCTCAAGTGAACATGGTCAAGTCCATTGTCATGGTTATAGATTCTAAAGGAAAAGTTTCCTTCATTGTTTTTACCATAGTCATTCCTCTCATCTCTTCTACCACATCTAACAACTTTTTCTTTTGTGTATTTCTTTGCTTGGCCCAAAATGCCAAGGTTTCAATCTTATGGTTGTACCTTGTACCACTTATCCCCTCATCAAAATCAAATTTACCAAACATCATTGGGTCTTCTTGAGCTCTTACTTGGTCAAGTAAGAATATCCTTTTTAGTTCCATACCTGGGATAATGAGTATATTACTCTTCAAAACTGTATCCCTAGCCTCTTGTGGGCTAATATCAACATTATCAATTCTTAGTTCATTGAAAGTCTAGGCTACAATATGATCATGTTGAGACTCTTCAACACCCATCTTGTTTATCTCTACCCTTTCTTCAAACTCTCTCACTTTCATTTTAACCCAGAAATCCTTAAATTCAGGGGTCTTAATGAAATCATCATCTTCAATAAATCTAAGAGCTACAATTTCCCTCTCATCATCCTGCATTTCCCTTTCTCCCTACATATGGATATCAATTCTAGCTTCTAGTTTATGAGCTTCAATTTCATGGGCTGGTTGATCAACTACCTCAACATCATCCTTTAAACTCCTTAATACACTGGCCACTTCTTTTGTATCTCCCACTTCTTCACTCATTTCATAGGAGACCAATCTATATGGCTCATGTGTCTTTTGTTTCTTAGGAAGTGGTTTTTCAGGAGGTGATTCTTAAGGAACATGACATACTGAAATAGTATCAGGAGATGGCTCTGAAATTACAATACCACTTAGCCTTTTGGGAGATAACTTTTTGGGCCTCTCCTCCTTTGCTACAGACTTATCATACAATTCATCAAACCTATCAATTATCAAGTTTATCCTCTTAAGATGATCTGCTTGATGAGGGCCACATCACTCGAAACCCACACAAATCACAACAACAGATACCAACACAGAAGATGGGAGATAGAAAAATAACTTACTTTCAATTATTTTCAAAAAATGAAATTACAAATTAAAAATTTACATGCTATTCCCTCATGGGTTTGATTCATTACAACAAAATCAACTCTAAAAACAAAATCTATTATTCAGAGCCACAAATCTACACTAATGGAGCCATCATCTACAACCCCCACTTAACCCTTTATTTTACCCAATAATCGCTCTAGAATTTTCTACAAAGTTCAACTTTCCCTTTTGTTTTGGCACCAAAAGTCTCATCGATTGATTTCTTGCCTAGGAAGAAATTTTAATGAAATTCACTTTTTAGTGGGCTAATTTTGTAGGGCCATAAATTTTGATTCGGGTGTCGGATTTGCTATAATAACATATCGTTGGAAATATCTCAAAGAGATCTACAATATCAAACCACCGGAGTTTGGTTCATTAACTTTTTGAGCTATTTCAGGGCCTCTAAGATTTTCTGTTTGAATTTGAAGTTGCTATAAGAAATTTCTTGGGATGCAAACTTCAATATCTCCCAAATCGTGCAGGGTATTGGGACAATTGTTTCACGACCGGAAATTTTTGTTAGTTCTACTCCTTGGGGTAAATTTTTAGGTCCATAAGATCCCATTTAGGCCAACTTACTAAAAATAGTGACCGTTTTTCACCTTTTCTGACTTCTGACTATCTTACACCCCTTAAGTGTCATCATGGAACTCAAAAAAACTAAAGAAATTAAGTAAAAATAATTTTTTTGGGTGATGCAAGATTGCCTTACATTGTTGGATGCTCTTGCATCACTGCTTCTTCAACAAAATACCCCAATAAGTCATTGTTCTTCTTCTTTCTTTATTTCTCAAGATTCATCATGATCTCCCATTTTATTTTCCTCTGATATACCTCTTGGGGAGTGAAGTAGTTTCTAATCACATCCTCTTAATAATCCACTTGATGAATGATTGCAGCCTTTGTGAGGAGGTTTTGTCTTATAAAATTCATATGGCCCTTAAGGTAAAAAACCCTTTCACTTCCAAGCCTCAGAGAATATCTTGTCTTAAGGTAATGTTGTAATTCTTCAAGGCTGTCATATCCAATAGATAATTCTTCACATGTTTCCAAGTTAGATAGAAATTTACCCTTCTTTTTTTTATGCATGACATCCCTTTCCATCCACAACATCTACCACATAAATTTAAAAAAGGCTAGCCGAAGAGGAACAAATTTTGGCAATATATGTGGGGCCTGTGGGCACCCATAAATCTTGATTATTGTGACATCTTACAAAAAAAAACCAATCACCAAAGTTATGAGTATGACCTTGTTCTGGTTTCAAAGCCAAGGGCCTCAATAGTTGTAGTATAGGTGTGTTTAATCTTGGGGATGAGTGGCCAAGAACTCTCATAACTTTGTACACAAATTCATCATGGAATAATACATAATCATAGTTTTTGCATTTTCTATCCCATTTATAACACCATCATTGCATAGACAATGAGTTCCCTTGTTGATCAATCATAACCAAGAAAATAATTTGTGTCCATCTATCTTTGTTCTAGTACAATATCAAGTGACATAGTAAAGAATAGTTCCTAAACGTTATAGGGGCCCTATTCTATCTGACTTGTAGGAAGCCTTCATGCAATGCCTTCTCAAGATATGAGGAAAATTCATATTCAATGTTTATCTTAGGGTTCTAAATTCTCATAGCCATCATCATCAAACTAATTGGCATTTTTTCTTATGCATCTATCCCAAGTACTTGACAGAAAGCAAAGTAGGTTTTCTTGAAATAAGTTTGAAAATATTCTACATCAAATAGTTTGGTGGTAGAGGGGGAGATAGGTATCACCTTATTGTTAACACCCCTTTTCATGTATATGGGGATTTCATTACTTCTGTGTGTTCTCCTTAACCTAGTATATTCTTCCTCACTCTTTTGCAAGTCAACCTTAGTGAGGGCCTATTTTTTTAGATTGAAGCATTCAATGATTGTAGCTTTTTTTAATATTACCAATAGTGACCCATTTGTTATCCTCACAGACCTGGTAGTAGGTGGTAATTTTGGGCTAGAACTCTAATGAACTCCACATATTTGAAGACATTCGGGAAAATCAGCTTAGCTAAATCTAATTTCCACAAATTTGATACAGGAATTCTCCCTTCCCTCTTTTCATATAAATGCCAAAACAATTCCCACCCCAAAACATGAATAAGGGCATCCCTACAACCATGATTTGTATCCTTGAAAAGCTTCGTGTATCCTTTGTCAGTTAAGTTAGGCAAGATATCTAAGATAGATTTTTGTAATGATCTCTTTTTACCCTTAGGCTCTTCCTTCTTAGTCTCAGGTTCTTTCCTTTTAGGTGGCATGATATCTAATGTCAACCTCTACTTGAGCTTTCTAAGTTTTTAAATGCAATATTTCAAACAATTCTATGCTTGTAAAGTTGCTTCAGTAAGTTTAGTGTACTTAAGAGGTATGTGATAGTTGCAGAACTTCACCCTGTTGAACTCATAGCTTCCCACACAACAATCCTTGCAATTGAATTCCAAAAAAATGTCAATTTCTCAATTTTAATGCCTTATGAGTTCATTCATGTTGTCATTAATATCAACCTTATGCCAAATATTTTGTGATCATCTCATATTTCGAGTTTGAATGTGTGCCATTGATTTTCACAAGATTTGAGGGTTGTTAAGAGTTATGCATTTAATACCACAACTAATAATAATGCCCTAACAGTTTGTACTGAAACAATGCCACCTCTTTCTTTAACTAGTGTGGGATAGTGAGGTCATGAATCTTTTTATTTATCAAACTTACTATTGTACCATTGTCTTGAGATTTCTCTATCATGGGACATCAAGTTGTATACTGCTATACTGCAAGATTCCTCATGCTTCATTGTGGGGAAGTGGGACTCTTACCGCTATACCACATGTCTTAGTATTCTTCTTCATGGTACTATAGTTTTTACAACACTAGCGCTCTTTCTTATCTCCTTCCTTGTGGGGTGGTGGGTTGTTCCCTGCTATTCAACACTGTTCACTTTTTCTTGCCACAGTACTACGGTTATAATGTAATTAAGCTCTCTAATACTGCCCAACAACACCTTTATTATAATACCCCTGTGGTATTGATGTGAATAATTTTATGTTGTCTATTATATACCGCCAACCTACTAAGGGTTCAAATTATTGTTGTAGGATTGTGATAAAGGACTTTTATGGATGTAAAATAGCTAGACATATTTTCGCTTATGTATATATGATGAGTTTTTGGCTTTGTGTAGGTCTTTTAGTGTCAATTAGACCTAAAAAATTTATATGTTTGTTTATAGTGGGGAGGATCAATCAAAAATAAAAAGGAATATAAAAGAGAAATACAATGGATAAGAAGACAACACCTTTTGACAAACCTTGAATCTCCCAGCTAAGGGCAATAGATTACCTGGACACTTAGAGACCTTATTATTCACGTCGTCCATAACCCATCTTCACATGACTTAAAGATGGGTTAAGGGAAAAAGGAATGGCCTTATTATTTCAGTAGGACCTACTCAATTCCAACCCTTGTTCACCAACCATTCAGGAGGGACATCATTCTGGCTTAAGATATTAGATTATGAACACTAATTTTTGAACAAGAGGCCTTACAGAACATGCATGACAAATAGTCATGTCTTATCATATTATAATGTAACTCACTAGTATATATGCTGCATGATTATAATATGAGAATAAAGTGAAGATATATATGAAATAAGATAAGATAAAGAAGAGTGCAGAGCAGAGAATGATAAGACATTGCAGCTGTAATATGTGTTATATCATGCACAAAGAGCATTAGTTTGGGAAATCTGTGTTTTCATTTGCATGAATGTGTATGTGTGTTCTACTATTACCCTAGTTCATGGAGCTCAAGGTTAATTGTGATGATGGAACTAAGCAAAATTTTAAGGTTCTAACACACCTCATGATGAACTAGGGTATTCTTTTCCTTCATCCTACTTGTGTTATGTACTTATGAGTTCTTTTCTTGTGAATATATCCCTAAGGAAATTTTGTTTGATACATGTAATTGTAAACATCTTCTTGTTTTTTGACTGCAAATTCTTTTTAATCTGTAAACTGAATTCTATTTTAAGTTTCTATTTGTAGTTATTAGCAGATTGGAAAGTCAACTATTATCAACTTATGAACTCAATAAAGTTTTACTTATTCAAGTTACTAATTTATACATTATTGTTTATTTGGACTTCAGGAAATGAGGAAAATGACTATAAGGCACAAATTAGATGATAGTGATCATAATGCTGAAATTTCAGTGATAGATTATGAGTGCTTTAATAGAGAAAAAGTGGCCAAGAATAATGAATATTTATTACGTCTTGGTTTGACAAACAGGAAAGTTGTAAATCCACTAAATAGTATATTATTTTTTTAATAGTGTTTAATGAAATTTTATAGGCAAGAGCTTTATGTATATAAACATAATATGATATTTTTTTTGTTTTATAGGCAAGAAAAAGAGTCCAAAGAAAATGTAGAGAAAAAACAAAAGGAAAGAAAAGATACAGTGTCACCATCTCATAGAAGCCAACACATTTATGATTCAACAAATGCGGTTGGTGAAAAAAATAGTTGTGATGATGTGCAACCTAATATAGCACATGGTGATGTGCAACCTGATATAGCACATGGTGATGTGCAGCCTGATATAGCACACGGTGATATGTAGCCTAATATAGCACATGGTGATGTGCACCCTGATATAGCACATGGTGATGTGCAATGTCGTGATGATCTCTTAGCACAAAGTCTAAGAGAGATTATTGAAAAACATCAGAGCAAATGAACAACATGTCTGAAAATAATTTATTTAAAATTAAAGGATGTGTTTGAAGTGAAATCTACAGAGACCGGTATTGATCTACCTACTCATGCCACACCTGATGTGGCCAAGGATAATGAATTTACCATTAATGAAAGTCATGAAGAGAGACCAATTGCATTTTTTGTGCCTCAGAGTGCACCTATTGCATCTATAACTTGTGATAGAACTAGTGGATCAACTAGAAATACTAGTAGTGGTTTAATAGAAGATGTATCTCCTTTTGTCAAAAGATAAAGATTGAGTCAAGATTTGTACAGATCTACATAAAGGAATGCAAAAGAAAGAAAATTAGAGGGCAAGAAGCCATTCTTGGTTGAGGTATCAAGAGATGGTGAGCCTAATGGGCCAAATGTTACAAAGTGGGCCTCCAAGTTGGGTGTAAGATGTGGGGCCCATTTGGATATCTGCAAATCAAGTTTTGCAAAGCAAGATCCATGAATTGTGGAAAAATATTTTGAGACTACTCGTGGACAAATTCTAGAAAATATTACAAGCAAAAGATGAGAATTTTCATGAACAATTTTAGATGTAATTGTAGAAAAAAAATCATGGAAGAAAGAGAGAGGTTAGACTCCACTCTATCTCCCAAACAATGGGAGGCATTGAAAGAAAGTATGCATTCCAAAGATATTTGGAAAAGAGTAACAGAGGGAAGAAATAAAGAGATAATGTGAGGGTTGGCTATACTTTTGGCCGAGGTGGGTTGCAGGCCAAAATGGAAAAATTTGCAGTAAGTGTACTTTTTGGTTAAATTTACATTGTGTTATTTATTTCAATTTTTTATTGAATTGACTATATGTTGAAATTGGCATTGTATTTTAGGTGGAAAATAGTAATGGAGAAGCAAGTGCAAAAGATATTGTCAATTATATGGAAACACTAGATCCTAGTAAATCTAAGAGTAGGATGAAGTGGAAATATAGCTTGTCAATGGAGATTTCATGACCATCTATTAAATACCTTGTAGGATCCTCTCTAGATCATGTCAACTCAAATGAAGGGTACCAATAGGTAATGAGTTGCATATTCGATCTCACTCAGCAAGTTTCATAGTTGGTTCCCTCCATTAACCTTATAGTTTCTGCATGGAATGAGAATAAATCCATGTATTTAGATGAGGTAAGAGGCTCTATTGATCTCATTTCTTCCTTTTTGGAAATTATATATATAAATTCCTCTTAATATGTAGATTATTGAAATCTAAGCATAGGAGAATCCAACCTAGTTTCTTTATTGTTGGAGTGATCCAAAAAATGTTTTTTTGGATAAATTTATAGCTTGCATTTTTTACTTGACTATTGAATGCTTTTTATATTTTTTTACATGATGGTTAAACCACATGCAAAGTAATTTTATCAAAGCAATAAGAAAAAAAAAATGACTTCATGATGTCAACAAAGCAACCAATATTGATAGTGATCATGATGAACTGGACAAGAATGTGCAACATAGTCATCACAGTTGTGCTAAAGTTGAGGTAATATAATAGTTTTCAGTTATCTATTTTTGTCATTCTTCATGCTTAAAATGTTCTTTCGGATAAAAAATTATAGATTTTTCATTCTTTATTGCATTCTTTAAGTTGTAAGTTAATTGGTCCCAATGTTTGTCATTCTTCTTTTGGACAAAAAATTATAGCTTTTGCATTCTTTAAGTTGTAAGTTAATCTGTCACAATGTTTTTTCATTCTTCATGCTTAAAATGTTTTTTTGGACAAAAAATTATAGCTTTTGCATTCTTTACTTGACTTATATTAATTTTTAAATGATGATTAAACCACATGCAGAGCAATTATATGAAAGCAGAAAAAAAAGAAAAAGGCCCTGTCAATAGAACTCTCTGCAAAGCTATACAACTTCATGTCAATGACATTGATAGTGATTATGATGATGAACTCGATGAGCATGCACATGATATTCATAGTAGTAATGTTGAGCTCGAGGTGACTACTATGAAACCACATGCAAGTAAGTACTATTCAAGTAAGTAATGGTTGTTTTATTATGTAAATAAGGGTAATCATTACCTATTTGATAGAAGTTGGTTAGAATAGTAGTGAAGTGTAATTAGCTAGTATACATAGATATGGAAATAAGGGAGAACATATAACTTACATATGTAATCTTAGAGATTAGTTGTAATAGAGTGCATGTTGGGATATGGTGTTGTACACCATTGTATAAATTGATTTATCACAATATTGTAATTAAATAATTATTTAGTTGTGATGCACCTTGGTGGTGTGGTTAATCACACTAGATAATTATTTGGGGTCAACTTGATGTTGTATTGTAACATTGTATTATTATTTATTGTGTGGGAGACATGATAATAATTTAATATTGGGGAAATATTAAATAATGTGATGTCTTAGTATCCAATATTAAATAAGGGGTTAATGGTTTTGTATTCACATGGTTTTGTGGTACATGGTCTAACCTAAACCACTAGTTGTATTTTGTGTAAGCTTGTGTCTATAAAAGCAAACACATATGTAGTGGTTTAGGTTGGTTGAGTGGTTTGGTTGTCATTATTGATTCTTCTTGAGAATGCATTTGTGAAGCATGGAATGGGATGTGTGGATTCATGCTTGGACACATGGGAATGCATTAGAGGGCTTGATTTTTTAGAAGTGTTCATTGTAACTCTTGTATTTGCTTCATGTCTGATTAATATGATGGAGTATGGATACTTTTGGAAGGTAGGTTTTTCCCTCTTGAGGGTTTTCCCAAGGTATATTTTGTGTCATCTTTGATGGGTATGTTGTCTATTATCTTGCATGTGGATTCTAAGCACTTATTTGCATTGTTATCTCTTTTGGGTTATGTGGAAATTTTTATGCAATCGCTACAAGTTTCCTTACAAGTGGTATCAAAGCTCTACATTGTGGTGCCAGATATTTTTCCATATTTTCCAGTTTTGACAATGTTTTGCTTGGTGGAAGTTAGGTGTTCTATTTGAGCTTCAAGAGGTGATATCAGGTGCATATAGAGTCAGATTTTGGACTTCGAATAGTCGACAAAAAGCTTGTTCAGAGTACTACATAATGGATCAGGTTTGGAGTTGTTTTGATATAATTTATTTGTTGATATTCTATCATGAGTTGTTCATGGGTTTCTTTGACTATGTTGATACTATGAGCTTATGGATTGTTGGATCTAGGTGATTTAATGTTGGATTCAATGTATGCTCAGTTGTACATCTCAGATTATTCTCTTTTTGGCATGGTTATCAGTTTGGTTGGATTTGTATGCTTCATTGTTGTATCTACAAGTTGTGTAGCATTGTAGGTGGTCTATACTTACTTGTTGCACCTATGACTTGGAAATGGGTTGTCTATGCGCATAGATATTTCAGTGTTGATGCATTTTCAATTTTGGTGGCTTGGATTAGTCACTTGGTTTGTTGGTTTTGATGTCATGTTGAAGGTGAGATGGTATTACCAAGTATAATGATGATGTGAGACCTATGTAGTTGACTATGTTATGCAAATATGTGGTACATGGTTGGGTTGAGTTGTTGGCACATTTGATGGTGATCATGGTGTCATGGATGTTTCTTGTGCTTTAGATACTTTGGAATGTCATGATGGTTTATCCTAGTGCATTGTTGGTGGTGTTGGATTGGTTCCTGATTCAGGTTGTGGCGGTGAATCTTCTTAGTATGAGGATCATGGTTTACTTTTCTTTCTTATTGAGGATCTCATGTTGCATTTGAGTTCTTTTATTGTATGAGGGCACTCTTTGTTTGATCTTTATTAGGAGATTGTTATCACAGTGTCATGATAGCTTGTTACATTCCTTGGTTATACACTTTTAGTGGGATCTTTTTGAAATTGATGGTTTGGTGGTGATGGATATGTTTATGATGGTTTTTTGGTGGTTGTATGTATCTTCTTGGCTTGGAGATCTTGGTTTCACTTGTATGTTACTGATATTGCAATTGAGTGTGTGCAGATTTGGATGATCTTCATGGAGAGTATGGTTTTCATGATGTCATGTGTAGCTCATACCATGGTTCAGTGGGAGTTGTTGGTAGTGATTTGGATGCATCATTGGTATGGTTATCTTCATGCGATTGGGGATATGTTTTCTCGGTTTAGAGTTCTTGCTACTATGTCATGGTTTACTCTTGATGTGCACTTAGAGTTTGGCATGGTACATGTTCTGTTGAGACCAGGATGTTTATATATGTATTATGGTGCATGTGATATCCTAGGAGGATATGGTTAGATCATTGATATCATGTTTATGTTCCTGATTCATGATTGGATCTTTGACATTGATCATGGGTAGTTCTCTTTGTATTGGGTACATTGATCATTTGCTTGATTACTTGATGTATTTCATAGGATATGGTGTTGTACACCATTGCATAAATTGATTTATTGATGTAGATCAGGGAGGAAATCTTCGTACAAACAAAATTAAAGAAAAATTAATCAACTTTCCAATCACCAAAACTCTATCTTGGCACATTTTCTCAATTCCACCATTCTTGTCTTGTAGTAGTGCAAAAAATGAAATCTGATCATACCTTCCAAAATACACCTCAAACCCACAAAAAATTCACCTTTTTAGACACCCATTTGGACATATTTCAACATACCTCAATTGTGCATATGGTTTTTTTGGAAAATCCTCTTCAACAAATGACTAGTACATTGTCCCAAGGCCCAAATAGGCCACTTTTACAAAGGAGCACCTCTCCAAACCTTTTACCAAACCAAAATATCTTTGGAAATTCCTTTAAAAGGCTACAAAACTTCATATTTTCCAACTTTTACCAGGGGAAACAACCCTAAACTCATAAAAAAATCAAACTCTTGATTTGGCCATTATAGGTTTGAAACAAGGAGGGTTTATTGGAAATCCAACCTCTAGACCTTTACTAACCATATAACCACTTCAAAAATGTCACAATATTCCTTCACAAGCTTTACAAACCTTCACCCAACCTCCAACAATGCAACTTTATCAAACTCCTATACTTAGCCATCAATTTTCAAGCAAAAACTCAAGAAAACCCACCTAAGGCAACATCTAAAATTCATCTAAACACCCTCCCTGCTAAAAAAAAATTGATATACATCTAATACTATGTTAAATCTCCCATTACACCAAGTTACAAGGATATATAATGGTGGAATGGGTGTCAAATACATTTTTTTGTGCCTTCAAACCCTTAAAACATGGTTCTTAACCCGCCTACAATAAAAAACTTATAAAAACCACAAATCTTAATGAAAACACTTCAAAATTGAACCAAAACAAAGCTACTTCAATCCTACATCAAATACAATTCAATTTTGGATCAAAATTTAACTGTATGGTCTATAAAAATCAAAAGAGCAACAATTTTTTTGGAAAAACATAGAAATTTAAGAGCTTTTTATGATTTTCTTCAATCAAAACTTCAACAACAACCTTTCCTTGAATTCTAGAGGCATATTTAAGATTTTACATCTAAAATAAAACCAACTCAACAACCATTGGTCTACCCCAATTTTTCACTTTTGCAACTTTTACAATGTTGCATATGACAACTTTTGACAATTTTGCAAAAATATGACAAAATGAACTCAAGTGACTCCAAAGTGACTCCATACAATGTAAATGGTCTATTATGACCTTATTTACCTAACCAAAAGACTCAAAATACCAAAATCTATAAAAATACCTCACTTGACCACATTTGCATAAAATGAACTATGGTGTCCCTGCACCATTTAACATAATATTACAATTAAATAATTATTTAGTTGTGATGCACCTTAGTGGTGTGGTTAATCACACTAGGTAATTATTTGGGGTCCACTTGATGTTGTATTGCAATATTGTATTATTATTTATTGTTTAGGAGACATGTGATAATAATTTAATATTGGGGAAATATTAAATAATGTGATGTCTTAGTACCCAATATTAAATAAGGGATTAGTGGTTTTGTATTCACATGGTTTTGTGGTACATGGTTTAACCTAAACCACTAGTTGTATTTTGTGTGAGCTTGTGTCTATATAAGAAAACACATGTGTAGTGGTTTAGGTTGGCTAAGTTGTTTGGATGTCATTATTGAGTCTTCTTGAGAGTGCATTTGTGAAGCATGGCATGGGATGTGCAGATTCATGCTTGGACACATGGGAATGCATTGGAGGGCTTGATTGTTCATAAGTGTTCATTGTAACTCTTGTATTTTCTTCATGTTTGATTAGTATGATGGAGTATGGATGTTTTTGGAGGATGGTGTTTTTCCCTCTTAATGGTTTTCCTAGGGTATATCTCGTGTCATCTTTGATGGGTATGTTGTATATTCTCTGGCATGTGGTTCTAAGCACTTGTTTGCATTGTTATCTCTTTTGGATTATGTGGAAATTGTCATACAATGGATGCAAGTTTCCTTAGAGTGCATACATAGATTTTGACAATACATTAGTGCATTATGTTTAGGGATGTCATGGTCCTCAGTTGGGGGGACTTCATTTCCAATCCATGCCCCTTTCATGAGTACTCATATAGTCTAGAACAATTGTATTCTTTCCCTCCATTTGTTTGTACCCTATAATGGGTTAGTTTTTTTTCAAAGTAAAAGTTGCTTCTTTGTTATTCAACAAAATAAAAAAAAGCACATACAAAAATGGATTTGTTCCAAGACATAAGACATTACATACACCTGTCAAAAACAATATAATGTGTGTTTTATATCTCAATATAATGTGTAGTTTTTTGTTTTTGCAGATTTTTTTTTGATAAACTCCAAGAAGGGGATAAAGTCGAGGTGTTGGATCCGTTTAATGGTGTTGTTGTGGACATGGGGCAGATTCACTAACCATCTATTGTACATGGAGTCAAATTGAAAGAAACATGAGATGTAAATGTAAATATTTTAAAGGTCGCAAGTAACATACCCCTTACTTATGAAGACAAAATAGTTGGAGTTGTCCATATGAAAGAGAAATAAGGGATCTATGCATAGTGGCCACTAAAATATGTGAGAAAAATGGCATAGTTGATGTTTATCATGTACTAGTTGTTAGACAGCTTGGTCGTATGCTTTATGCAATAGTTTGAATGTGTTGTTTAGAGATCTTAGTTTTTTTGTCTGTTTTGAAGTTGTATAAGCAAAAAAGGCATTATAACTCAATTTTCTTAGTCACAACACTGAGAAACACACTTTCTAAGACATTTTTCAAAGCAAAGACACATATTTCTATCTTGTATCTGCTATGAGAACACCTTGCCAGAAATTAGTTAATAAATATGAATAAATATGACTAAATATAATGATTATGCCATTAATAAACAATGTATAAATATACTACCAGTTGATAGAAATTAGTGAAGAAAAAAAATTAAATAAACTACCAAATTGATGAAAATGATGATTAAAATTAATGACTAAACACACTACCAATGGACAGAAATCAGTGAATAAAAATGACTAAATGAGTGACCAGTTAAGAACAATCAATGACTAAATATATCAGTGAATACAAAATGACTAAATAAGTGACTAGATTACAACAATCAATGACTAAATATATCAGTGAATAAAAAATTACTAAATAAGTGACCAAATTATAGCAATCAATGACTAAATATACTACCAAATTGATTAATCAAAACAACTAATAAATGACTAAAAATGGTTTAGTCATCAATTCAGTTGTGTTATAAATGAATGGCAATAAATTTCCAATGGTCATGTGATCATGTTTGGTCATTTATATGCAATTTTTAGTAGTTTTTTAATCATGAATTTTTGTTTCTATACTAGTTATGGGATCAACTACTAATGGCTATTGGGAGTACAATAACCACTTTCAAGATGGAAGATGTGGTTGCTTCGCTATTGTTAGAAGAAATGTGGAGGAAATCTTTTGAGATGGCCAAGGAAGCTCTTGTTGTTCAAGGCAGATCAAAGGAGAAAGGAAAGAAGAAAGATAAGAAATCTAAATATAATTGAGAGGGGAGATCAAAGTCTCCTGGTAAAAATTCCAAAGTGAAATGTTGGAATTGTGGGCATATTGGACACATTTGAAAAGATTGTAAAGAGGAGAAGAAGAAGAAAAAGAAAAATAATTCTTCTAATAATGGATCTTCTCAAGATGATGTACATGCCTTCATAGTAGCCTTGGTGATTTGTGCATCAGAAGATGTGTTGTTAATTGAATCAGTTGTGTCTTTTCACATGACCTCTTAGAGGGGTTGGTTTACAAAATACAAAAAGTATAATGGTGGAAAGGTGTATCTGGGTGATGATTCTCCCCTAGAAATTGTTGGCCATGGAAGAGTCAAGATTCAATTTCCTGATGGAAGAGTGAAGGGAATCAATGATGTGATGCATATACTAGGTTTGGCTCAAAATTTACTTTTTTTAAGTACGCTTAATGATGCTAGTGTGCAAGTCTCTTTCTCGAATGGTGTTTTAGAATGACTAGAGGCTCTATGGTGTTGGATAAGGGTGTATGAATTGGCACTCTATATAAGCTAGATGCATGTACAATACAAAGTAATAGTGTTTCTGCAAAGTCAAGTAAATCTAATCAAGTAGAGAAAGGAGGTGTTGTTCCTGAGGGAACAAACTCTTTGGAGATGGAGCTCCTAGTAGAGAAAAACATGGTGTGGCATTAGAGCCCTGGCCACATTGGTGAAAAAGGCTTAAAATCATAGTTAAAGGGCTTGATTGTAATCTTGAGTTCATTTTTGTGAATTTGCATATATGGAAAGTAATATCATGTTTCATTTTATTCTATTCCTCATAAATCTTCTAGTATTCTGGATTATATTCATGTTGATGTGTTTGGTCCAGTTAATGTTCCTTCACTTTCAAAATCTATGTATTTTGTTTCATTCATGGATGATTATTCGAGAAGGAATTTTTTTTATTTTCTTAGAAGTAAAACTATATTTTTCAGTTGATTTAAGGAATTTAAAAACTTGGTTCAAAATAAAACTGGTAGAAATATTAAGTGTTTGAGGACGGATAGTGGTGGTCAATTTTATTTAGCATATTTCGTTAATTTTTGCACAGACTAGGGAATTAAAAGGCATAAAAAAAATCCTTACACTCCATAGCAAAATGGAGTTTCAGAAAGGATGAATAGAATGTTGATGGAAAGGGCGAGAAGTATGCTGAGTAGTGCTGGTCTGAAACAAAAGTTTTGGGTTGAGGTTGTAACTACAAAATTTTATTTGATTAATAGATCTCCCACTTTAGCACTCATGGAAAAGACTGTTAAATAGGCGCATGACAACTGAGAGGGGGGGTGAATTAGTTGTCAAAAAAATTTAACTTAAAACTTCAACACTTATCAATTCCACAACCACACTATTTTTTTATTAAGTATGAGCATGAAACACAAATAATAGAAAGTAAATCAACACAATAAACACCAAATTTTTACATGGAAAACCCAATGAGGGAGAAACCACGATGAGGGTTAACTCACAATATAAAAAAATTATGAAACGAAATAGAAAGGCTCACTGCCAAGGGCTCATTACCCAAAAGAGGACTCACTGTCCAAATACAAAGGCTCACTGTCTGAATACAAAGGCTCACAACCTACAAAAAGGACTCACTATCCAATAGGGAGGCTCACTACCTATAGATACAAAAGAGAACAAAAGATCCACCACAACAATTAACACACATTCATAGCCTTGACTAAAGGATTGCAAAAACCTTTAGCTCACTACCTTCAGGAATCCAACACAATGAAGAACTGTTGCCTCAACACAATTTCACACACTTCTGCTCTTATGATTTTTGGCTTACTTTATCACTTTGTATCACACTGTCATGCAACTCTTCCCAATTCATCTTGCATTTATACAATCTTCAACCTTAAAACCTTTCTCCAAGGTCGGCCACAAAAACCTCATTTCATAAATTCAAATTAGGTCAGAAACACAACATTCCCATGGTGGAAAGGAATGAGAGTGGACCAATAAAACATTTAACCAAGACCAAAAAATAAAATGTCTTGTATCAACCACATGCTTCCTTAATTAAATTTAATTCTTTGAATGAAGTGTAAACACCAGGTTAGCCAAACCTAATGAAAACAAAAATGAACATTGATGTACACACTTCCCGACAAGAAGATGACATGTGGACACCACAAAACGCTTCATTATGCATGAGAATACATCTCAAATTCCTCTAGATACATTCGCAACAAGTGCAACAAGTTTCAAATACTAAACACCTTCGACTAGTCCATCCAGACTATGCAAACATACATTGAAACATGACTTCCAGAACACCAAACCTTAAACTGCTTTGCCAAAACATATAAAAGATCTTCACAAGATCTAAAACAAAACAATGGAGGGTTGCAGAGCAAAAAAATTTCTCCTAGTCCACAAAAGACCAACTCTGCCAAAACAATTCACATATCGGTGAATGTGCCTTCCACATACCAGCAAACCAAAAGCTAAAACTTAGGAGATATCCCCACTAGACCATCATTATCAAAACCTTTAGATCCACACAAGCATAGGATCAACATAGGAAAAACACGAAGCACATTCATCACTTTGACTTCTATTCTTTATTTATTTTCTCAAAAGCACTTGGGACCACACCAATTCAGCACATCTGCAACATCATAAAGATAGCTCCATGTACTCACAAAATCTCAGCAACATCTCAACTATACATGTACAATATGCAACATACTGAACTGTGTTGACATCAATGACAAAATTATTAACAACACCACCAAACTAGCTCATTCTTGCAACAATCTCCCCCTTTGTCATTGATGGCAACATATGGTGTGAAAAACCATCAAAGTCAACATCCTTCACAATATCTTGGGAGAACACCTTCTCTTCTTCTACAACTATTTTTCACATGAATTTATCTCCCCCTTTGACATCAATGGAAAAGAACAAACACTCTAATCACTCCCCCTTAGGAGTGCACTCATACTGCAACAATACAAACCATATCTACTCCCCCTGCAGAGTAGACCCATGTATTAGTCTAGATGAATGAAGAATCTGTGAATCCACTGGACTGGTGCACCTTCATGTACACCTAGTTTGGAGGGCCAATGACCCCCAACCTCTCCCTAAGATGCTCAAAAGTATCCTTCGGAAGATCCTTAGTAAATATATTAGCAATTTGTTCCTTAATTGTCACATACTCTAGTCTGACTTCATTCTCCAACACCTTTTCTCTCAAGAAATGATATTTGATAGATATGTGTTTTGTTCTTGAATGAATAACTAGATTCTTTGAAATATTTATAGCACTCGTGTTGCCAAAAAAAATAGGAATGGGCTCATCACATATTACTCCAATGTCTTTTAGAGTTAACTTCATCCACAACACCTATGTGCACCAAGATGTTGCAGCAATATATTCTACCTCTGTAGTGGATAAAGAAACTGAGTATTGCTTCTTACTCAACCAAGAAACCAATATTCCACCAAGAAAGAAAGCACCTCCACTGGTACTCTTCTGGTTGTCCACACAACCAACCTAATCTGCATCGGTATAAGCACTCAAGGTGAAATCAACACCCTTAGGATACCATAAGCTCTGATCTGGTGTACCTTTAAGATATCTAAATATCCTCTTTATAGTTGTAACATGTGCCTCTTTAGGATCTTCTTGAAATTTGGAAACTATACATATTGTATGCATAATATTCGGTTTGGTAACAATAAGATACAATAGTCCACCAATCATAGATCTATATTTGCTCTGATCAGTCTTAGTAGATTCATCATCTTTGCTAAGTTTACACCTGGTTACCATAGGAGTACTAACCAGTTTGGAATCATCCATCCTAAAATTCTTCAACAACTCTTTTACATACTTAGATTGTGAAATGAATACCCTTTTATCAATTTGATTCACTTGTAGACCAAGGAAGAAATTAAATTCACCAATCATGGACATCTCAAATTCTTTTTGCATCTCTTCAGCAAACTTTTTACATATGCCTTCATTTCCATCAAAAATGATATCATCAACATATACAACTACTATCAACATTTTGTTACCTTTCACTTTGAAGTAGAGATTGTTGTCAACATAGCCTTTGGTTAATCTTTGCTTTGTCAGGTATCTATCCAATCTTGCATACCAAGTTATGGGAGTGTGCTTTAGTCCATACAATGCCTTCTTCAACTTACAAGCCATGTATGGTTTGTCAGATAACTGAAACCCTTTAGGTTGTTCCATGCACACTTCTTCCTCCAATTCACCATTCAGAAATGTTGACTTAACATCCATCTGATACAATTTGAAATCCTTGTGGGCAGAAAATGCCAAAAACATCCTAATAGCTTCCACTCTATCCATAGGGGAAAATGTTTCTTCAAAATCTATACCTTCAACTTGTGAATATCCCTTGCATACAAGTCTTTCCTTATTCCTTACAACTTCTCCACTTTCATTCAGCTTATTCTGGAGCACCCATTTTGAACCAATTACATTCTTATTCATAGGTCTAGGGACTAGTTCCCATGTCTGATTCTTTTCTATCTGCTACAAATCTTCTTTCATAGCTCGCATCCAACTCTCATCTTCACATGCTTCACTCATAGACTTAGGTTAAATTTTAGAAAGTAAACATAGATTTACCTCATCTGCTACTTTACTTCTTGTCTTCACACCTTCACTTTTATCTCCAATTATTTGTTCCTCTAGATGATTCTTTTGTACATGCTTAAGAGTCTTCACAACAGGTTCCGACTCATTATCTTCTTCTTCTTATTCAGTCTGTTCTTCTTTCTCTTCTTCTTCCTTCTCCTTATTTTCCTCAGGTACATGTCCAAAGATAGGATCATCAGGTTCAACTTCACTTATCTCAATAGTTCTGCATATGTCTTCATCAAATTTCACATTAGCACTTTCAATAATCTTTCTCAATCTTTTATTAAAGCATCTATATGCTTTGCTAGTAGTAGAGTATCCATGAAAAATTCCTTCATCACACCTAGCATCAAAATTTCCAAGATATCCATCATCTCTTTTAATGTAACATCTGCTTCCAAATACCTTGAAGTACTTCACAGTAGGAATCTTACCAATCCATAACTCAAAAGGAGTCTTTGTGTTGTTGCTTCTAATCTGAACTCTATTAAGAACATAAATAGTAGTGTGTATTGCCTCTCTCCAATACACATTTGGTACATTTGATTCTTTCATCATGGTTCTTGCAGCTTCCTATACTATCTTGTTTTTCCTCTCAACTACCCCATTCTACTAAGGGGTTCTCAGAGAAAAAAATTGTCTCTTAATGCCATGCTACTCACATAATTTATTAAACTCACTAGAAGTGAATTCTCCACCTCTATCAGATCTCAAACACTTGATTTTCAAACTTACTTCATTTTCCACTCTTGCTTTGAATACCTTAAACCTATCTAGAGCCTAATTTTTTTCTCTGAGAAAAGCAACCCATGTCATTCGAGTATAATCATCAATAAGAAGAATGAAATACTTGTCACCATTTAGGCTTCCCATTCTAGTCAGACCACAAAGATCAATGTAAACTAGCTCCAACATTCTGGTGGTAGAGTTCTCTTTTCCATTAAAGTTGCATCCTGTCTGTTTCCCCAACTAACAACTTTAGCAAATAGTATTAGCATGTCTTTTAATTCTAGGCAGACCTCAGACAATCTCTTTTGAACTGATTTTGACCAGATTATCAAAGTTTACACGTCCCATTCTCTAGTGCCATAACCAACTTTCATTGACTTGAGATACATGGCATTGAACATCAAATCCCTTCAGCTCATAGATGTTTCCATGAGTTCTTCTTCTAGAAAGAACCATATCTCCATTTCCAGATCCTTTTCTGATTTCACAAGTATTATTCTGAAACATAAGTTTAAAACCATTGCTACACATCTAACCAACACTCAAAAGGTTATTCCTCAAACCCTTCACATAATATACATCATTAGTGTTGTGCACTCCATCAAAACTAATTGAACCTTTCCCACAAATCTTAGCTCTTGAATCATCACCAAACATGACTAAACCACCATCATAATTTTCAATTTTAGTGAACTTACTCTTATCTCCGGTCATGTGATTAGAACATCCACTATCAATTACCCAGTAGTCTTCATCTTGTCTTGCATGAAAAATGGTAACCAAATTACCTTCCATCCTATTCCTCTTATTCTCTAGAGCCTTCTTGCTTGCACGTTTTCTAGGGTTAGCAGATACAAATTTACTTTCCAAAGCTAAGAACAAGCATTCACTATCATCAACCTCATTTTCAGATCCATCATCATAGATTCTAGCTTCTTATTTAACATAGTACAACTTCTTGTATTTCTTATCCTTCCTATCCTTATCTTTATGATAATTTTTCTTCTTATGTACATCTCTATTCGGACATCTTGAAGCATAATGACCAATATTACCACAACTGAAACATTTAAAGGGAAACATACCTTTATACTTTTTGGTGCCTTTCTTCAACTTCCTGGTGAAGTTTGCTTCCAACTCATCAGAACCATCACTCTCTGAATCATCTTCAATCTTCGTTTCCTTAAATGTTTTCTCTGTCTTTTCTTCTTTCCTAAACTTTCTCATCTCAAATTCTTGCAAGGTGGTGAACAACTCTTATTAAGTATACTTCGTAGGATCATACATCTCTTAAATAACTAAGATCTTATCACTGTAGCAATATGGTAGGGTGATCAGGATCTTCTCAATAATATCTTCATCGGTCAGCTTACCTCCTTGATTCATAACTTCATTTTTTGTCATCTCAACTCTCTGGAAATAGCTTGTAAACTCTTCACCTTCTTCCATTTTCAAATTCTCAAATTTTCACTTTGCGCCAGCTTCTTTGTCAATTTTACTCTTTCATTTCCTTCATACAGTTCTTCCAACTTCTTCCCGACATCATAAGCAGTATCTAAAGAAAGAACCTTAGTTCACTCAGTCTTAGATAAAGCACTATAAATAGAATACCTCACTTTCTCATTCTCCTCATAAGTAGAAACCTCATCTATAGAAGTAGGACCATTCACTAGAGGAGTATACTTCATCTCAATAGCCTTCCAGGTCTTGTAACCAAGAGAAACAATATATCCTCTCATCTACAATTTCCAATCACTATAATCAGATCCATCAAAAATAGGGATCACCAAATTGTGTGCCATTAGATCTTCCTTAAGCAGTTAAGCTCTACACCAAAGAACCAAAGCTCTAATACCAATTGTTAAATAGGCGCAGGACAACTGAGAGGGGGGGTGAATCAGTTGTCACAAAATTTCAACTTAAAACTTTGAACACTTATCAATTCTACAACCACACTATTTTGTTATTAAGTATGAGCATGAAACACAAATAATAGAAAGTAAATCAACACAATAAACACCATATTTTTATATGGAAAACCCAATGAGGGAAAAACCATGGTGGGGGTTAACTCACAATATAAAAGATTATAAAATGGAATACAAAGGCTCACTACCTACAGAAAGGACTCACTATCCAAATACAAAGGCTCGCTGCCTAAAAAAAGGACTCATTGTCCAACAGGGAGGCTCACTACCTACAGATACAAAAGAGAAAAAAAGATCCACCACAACAATTAACACACATCCGCAGCCTTGAATAAAGGATTGCAAAAACCCTTAGCTCATTTCCTTTAGGAATCCAACACAATGAAAAATTGCTACCTCAACACACTTTCACACACTTCTGCTTTTATGATTTGTGGCTTACTTTGTCACTTTCTATCACACAGTCATGAAACTCTTCACAATTCAACTTGCATTTATATTGTCTTCAACCTTAGAACCTTTCTCCAAGGTTGGCCACAAAAACCTCATTTCATAAATTCAAATTAGGTTGGCAACTCAACATTCCCATGGTGGAAAGGAATGGGAGTGGGCCAATAAAACATTTAAACAAGACCAAAAAATAAAATGTCTTGGATAAACCACATGCTTCCTTAATTAAATTTAATTCTTTGAATGAAGTGTAAACACCAGGCCGGCCAAACCTAATGAAAATACAAATAAGCATTGATGTACACACTTCCCAACAAGAAGATGACACACGGACACCAAAACATGCTTCATTATGCATAAGAATACATCTCAGATTCCTCCAGATACATCCATAGCAAGTGAAATAAGCTTCAAATACTGAACACCTTCAACCATTCTATCCAAACTGTGTAAACACACACTTAAACATGACTTCCAAACCACCAAACCTCAAACTACTTTTCCAAAACACAAAAATACCTTCACAAGACATATCCAAAATCCACAAGATCTGAAAAGAATAGTGGAGGACTGCAGAGTAGAAACATTTCTCCCAATCCATAGAAGACCAACTCTATGAGAATAATTCGCATACCGATGAACGTAACTTCCACATACCAGCAAACCATAAGCTAAAACTTAGGAGATATTGCCACTAGACCATCATTATCAAACCTTCAGATCTACACAAGCATAGGATCAACACAGGAGAAATGTGGAGCATATACCAGAGCACATTCATCACTCTGACTTCTCTTCTTTCTTAATTTTCTCAAAAGCACTTGGGAACACACAAATTCAACACATTTACAATGTCATAAAGATAGCTCCATGTATGCACAACATATCAGTGGCATCTCAACTATACATGTAAAATCTGCAACATATTGAACTGTGTTGACATCAATGACAATACCACCAAACTATCTCATACTTGCAACAAAGACACCTATGGAAGTGTGGTCTAGTAAAAAGCCCTTGTTGATACATATTAGAGTCTTTGGTTGTGAGGAATATGCCTATGTACCTAGTAAAAATAGATCTAACTTGGAGAACAAGGAAATGAAGTGTATCTTCATTGGTTATTACATCGGTGTGAAAGGGTACAAGCTTTGAAACTCAGTTATAGAGAATATGTTGTATAGTAGAAGTGTGGTCTTCCATGAACTGAAACCTTCTATAGTTGATCTACAACTAGAGGTGAAAGAAGTTGATAATAAGGAGGTATTTGAAGTTCCTTTTACTCCAGATAAGGATTTACTATGTACTCCTAGTGGACTTGTTAATGAGGAAAGCTCAAAGAGCTCTGAGAGTTCTAAACAAGATGAAGAACCTCACCGTCAGCTTATGAGGAGGTCTATGCCTGTGAAGTGGCAACCTAAAAGTTTTGGTTATTATATGTTGGATTCCAGTTGTGCCTATACTTTTTTTGCTAAAATTGTTGAGCCTAAGACCATTGGAGAGGCTATGGATATGCTTGATTCAGATTTCTTGTTGAAATCCATAAATGAGGAAATGGCATCTTTGAAGAAGAATGAAACATGGGATCTGGTACCTTTGCTTGAAGCTTAAAATATTGTTGGATGTAAATGGGTGTTCAAGAAAAGGATAGGTCTTGATGGTACTATTGAGAAGCATAAAGCAAGGTTGGTTGCAAAAGGATATTCCTAGGTGGAGGGGATTGATTATGGAGAAATATTTCTCTTGTAGCTAAACTAATGTCTATCATATTTATGTTGTCACTTGCAGTTGCATATGATTTAGAAATCGAGCAGATGGATGTGAAGACAACATTTCTTTATGGTGATTCTAAGGAAGAGATTTACATGTCCCAACTAGAGAACTTCATTGAAAAAGTTAAGGAAAACATGGTTTGCAAATTAAAGAAATTTTTGTATGGTTTGAAGTAGTCTCCTAGAATGTGGTACCAGAAGTTTGATACCTATGTGTTGTCTTTGGGGTTTGTGAGATCAAATTTTGATCATTGTGTTTACTTTAAATCTGAAAATGGTCATCTTCTTATTATTTCCATGTATGTGGATGATATGGTGTTCATTGGGAATAGTAAGGGTATGATTTACGCATTAAAATATCAATTGTCGGCACAATTTGAAATGAAAGATCTAGGTTCAACTAGTTATATTCTAGGGATGGAAATCAGAAGGGATAGGGGAAATAAAAAACTTGGATTAGCTAGAGAAAGTATATAAATTCTATCCTAGAGAGGTTTAATATGGTGGATTGCAAGTAGTTAGTTGTTCTAGTTTTGTAGGGAATGAAACTTTCAATTGAAGATTGTCCAAAATATCCTACTGATATGGAGGACATGAACAGGGTGCCTTATTCAAGTATAGTTGGAATTTTAATATATGCAATGGTCTGTACCGTTATCCCCCAATTTGAACCTAAAGAATTTAAATGTTTTAATGTATTCCTTTACCTACACTTGATAATACAAAATCACAAAAATGATAAAATTTGAAGATCTGTAGATGCTGGTCTAAAATCCTTTTATAGGATTGATCCTAGCTTCATTAAACCCAATCTACCCAGTTTTCATGTTCAGTTTCCCCACCATTTGCAAGATTTTTAACCTCACATTTCTCCATCCTAGATCTGCAAATGAAGCAAAAATTAGACATTTTGGTTGTTGGAGGTCAAATGTTTTATGGGTTTTTCGCTATGGTGAAGAATAATATTGCTGTTCAAATTTCATGATAAATCAAGTTGTTATATGGTAGATATCGAAGTTTTCGTCATTTAGCCAAAGTATGGTTTCAAGGGAAATAAGTGAAGGAGTTGTCAAGAAATTATTTCACATCACAAATTTCTTCCATTTGGATTAATTTTCATCAGAATATGGTGGATTTTTATATGTTTCCAAGGATCTAAGTTTTAATTATCATATTTTTCCAAAGTGAAAGAGTGGGTGAAATTCATTGGTATGAGAAATAATTTTATTTACCTCATTTGTGGAAGAGTTTTATCAAGACTTTAAAAGGGGGAATGACTTTATTGAAAGCAAATATTTTATCTATACATAAATTTGTTCAACATCATAAAGATTGGGACTCTTTAAAGTCAAAGATTTTCCAAGTTCTAAAACCTCCAACATTCTTGACAATGGTTCCAAAGTTCCAAAATTTTCCGATGGCTCGACAAGCTTGAATATTTGTTTAATATTTGCAATAGGTGAACACCATATGGGGGTCGATACTCAAGAGGACATTAGTTTTCTAGTCAACAATATTCTTGGCATAAAAGATAGTTCAATTGATTAAGATTGATGTGATCTACATGTCTCCAATACGTCATAGGTCACAATTCCTATCATGATTTTAATTGGGAATTTCCTTACAACTCCTGCAATCTACAATGAGATACATTTTGGGTCTGCATTGAAGGGTTATCATTGACTTCTATATGCTTTGATAAAATGAGGAATGAGCTTGCACCATCATAATGTGCAGAGATCTTTGTCAAATATTGGCATTGGAGTTCGACTTTGTGCAAATGGATTTCAATATAAATAATGAATTCATAATTAAGTGAAGGAAAAAGTCCTTTAGAATGCCTAGATTGTAGGCTATGTATGAAATGAATTTGTTGAAAAGGCTTTAGAAATTTTCAAGCAAATGCAATCTTCCAGTGTGAAGTTAAATTCTGCAACCTTTATTTGTAATTTTCAACTGATGCCAATGGAGTTTTTCCCCTAGCTGAGGGATGTCTGTGTTCTCTTCGTTCTCACCAATTACAAAAAGTAGCCAATATCTTTTGTAAGCAAGGGAAGTTATGAAACTAAGAAGAAGCAAATCTTACTATTGTCATTGGAGCTACAAGAAAGGGAAAGACTCTAATTCCTCTGTGGGTATTGATTTCTAATATGGCTTAGAGGTTGATATTGCACTATAATTCAAAGGTTGTCAAAGAAAGAAATGATATTATACATCCATGAACAACTATGCAATCAAGTGTTGTAGTTGTGTTGCATTCCTCTTTATTGTTCAAGTGTGCATTTTTTATGGTCTCTTAATGAGGCTCTCTTCAATTATCATGCTGATAGTGCATTCTCCTCCTCTTTATCACATTTATCCTGCATTGGCTATATTTCTCTGAATAGAAATCTTCAGTGATAGTGATTCTATACAAGCACTGTGGAGGGCTCTACAAGTTTCTAGATCGACTTCAATTGTGAAGCTAGTTTCAATGTTTTCAATAAAGCTCATTATGGCACTTTAGTTTATATTTGGCTAAAGATTTAACCTCCAATGAATAAGGCATTCAAATATCGGATATGGGAGCATCTGACAACATTCAACATGAACAATGAAAGAAATCCTGGAGACCTATGTTTTCCTTGTGATAATTTAACTAAGCTAGAATGTCTTTCAAACTTTATAGAAGACTCCTTTCTAGAGAATAGACTAAATCCACTATTTTGTCTTGATTTTGGAAGTTGGATTGGATGAAAAACGTGGTGAAAAATAGAGTTTAGATAAATTTAGAAGCTTGAGTCCTATATCAGTATTGGAAAGCAACTCTTGTTCTAAAAAAAAAAAAACTTCACTTTTAGATCATAAATCACTATACAAGGAAAAGAAAGAAGCAAGAGGTCATGTCAGGAAATGTATGCATTGTGGCATATAGAAAAACTTCACAGTGGAGAGTTGGACTCATGGGTCCCAAACATTATGTAATGCCTGTGGTGTGAGATACAAGTCTGGGAGACTTCTTTCAAAATACAAACCTACTGCAAGTTTGTCCTCGACAAGCTTTTCTATGCATTCTTATTCACATAAAGTAGATTGTTGGATAATGGGAGAGGAGTATATGGTGCACTTTTGATGACTATTAAGATCAAATGGTAAGAAAAATCATTGGGATTTTTTTCTTTGTTAATTGGCAGAATAATTGAGGTTTTCTTTTTGTATGTGATTGATAATTTGGAAAGTTGGCCAAGAGAAGAAAACAGAAAAGCTTCAAAGAAGGAAAAATAAGAATGTAATAAGGGAATTAATGTCTCTTCATATTTCATGATATGAGTAAGTGATGAAAATGAAATCTCATCATGTCAACCTACATCTTTAAGGGAATTGAAGAGTCTTCATAAAAAGGAAGGAAATTTATTTTCAAGAAACAGTTACAAAGTAGTTACGACAAGTGAAGGGGAGAGCCTTTAAAACTCATGAAAAACTATTGTACTAGGATCCTATTTCCACTATTCAGGAACAAGGAGGAGGAGGAGGCAGATTTTTTCTTTTTCAAACACAGTTTGATATATCATATGTAGAGTCTTTGAACCTGTATATTGGATAAATAAGAGGATTATTCCCGAGTCTTTGAATTTATCAATATTCTCTTTAATTGTTGATGTCCTTTGTGTCTCCATGATTTTTCTCCAATATTATATTTGTTATGTCAAATTGTGTGATGTTTTATTTCTTAATCTGTGAATTCATGATAAAATCATCTTTTGAAAATGTTTTTTTGTTCATCTCTTGCTTACTGATTGAGGTTGTGGAGTATGTGAACTGTGAGTTATTTAACCCGCATCCTTTTCATTTCAATTTCAATCTTTCGCATATACTTCATGGTTATGTGTATATGTTAGTGAACCTTTCTTGCTTTCTGGTCAAAAGCATACCTTGTGTTTTGATTAATTGAATATCTTAAGAGGGAGTTGTACCTCTAAAATTCAGAGGAAAGTTGTCAATTCAATGATAAGTTCTCCATCTGTTAGTGCAATTAGTTTTTCTTCCTCGACATTTTGAATCATTTTCTATAACTATCTTTGAAGTGCAAATCTGGTCACTAACATATTTTTGGTGACTCTGCTGGGGAAATGAAGTGGTTGGTGCTTTGTTCTCTTAGAAATCTGAAGGTACCTCCCCAAGGACAGAGGTTGGCGACTCTGTGTTTATGAAATATCTCTATGATAAAAGATTTTCAGTGTTATGTCATGGCTTTGGTTGCATCCCAGCCATGGGGAACTCAAATTGGACCATTTTTTTTACCTCAATATACAACCATACCTGAGGGTTCAAGAAAATATTTTCCTAAATATGCTGGTGAAGATTCTCAAGATCTAGATCATCATATTCAAGCATTCATTGTTACATGTGGAATCCTTGGGGTTCAAGAAGAAGATGTGTTTGTGCGGTTGTTTGTTGAAGGCATCATTGGACAAGCAACATAATGGACTCAAAATTTAGAAGATGGATGCATTACCGGTTGGGACAATTTGAAGGTGAAGTTTCTTGGAAGATTTAAGCCAACAGTTGATATATATGCATTATTGATTCAATTTTTTCAAATAAAGAAAGAAAAAGATGAATTTATTAGAGGGTTTGTGGAGAGATTTAATCACACTTTGAAAAAGATTCCTCACAATGAGCAACCAAAATAAAGCATTCAGTTATGTGTACTTATTGCTGCCATGAACCCAAAAATTAGTTTTCATTTGAAAAAAAGTAAAGTACAAAATTTGGAGGCTACACAAAGAATGGCTATTGAAATTGAGGATGATTTGATTTTGTCTGGTTTATTTAAAAAAAAGGAATGTGTGAATGATTTTAATGCAAAAGTTTCAAATTTTGAAATAGTTTTTAGTCAAAAAATTTATTCAGAAAAGAAACCTATATTGCAAAAGAATCTTGTTACAGAAAGAGAAAGACAAGTCTCTCCCATATCCTCTCATCAAAATTTCACAGTTCTTGATAAAGCAAGCATCCTAACACCTTCTGCTATAGGAATTTATTATTTACATGTTGACAATGAAAAGCCAAAACCTATCTTGACATGCTTACATACCGGTAATATTGAACCACCCTGCAATTCATCAATAGATTCTAATATTACTTTTATTCCTAGTTGGTGCCTGGATAGTTCGAAAGAAGACTTCTTATGTGGAGTTGAAGATGAAAATGTCCAAATCATAGAAGTTGGAATAGATGCATTCACTTGCAGCTCTAGTGCCATAAAAGAAGGTATGAATACATCATCATTTGAAGCTTTCAATAGGAAGCATGAAAATTTTAAGGGCACATTTAATGCACTATATCTGCCAGTAGGATTTTTCGAAGATTCAAGAGTAAGAGATAATCCTCTTTTTGAATTCTCTAATTCTTTTGAAGAATATTGTATGAGGCCATTTCTTTTTCCTTCTAATAATGGTGTTGAGCAAAATGAGCCTACAATGAACCATCAAGCTAAAGATAATATTTCATGTGAGAAAAAGGTTTTGCTTCCATTGCAAGAGGATAAATTTCTAGCCAACAATAATTCAAGCATTAGGGCATTGGATAATGTTAAGATGGATAAATGAGAGGGTGTTTTTGATGATAATGATGAGCCATGTTTTCTATCAGTATCCCGTGTGAAGTCACAGAAAGAATAAATCATGTTCCAGAGATTTTTGATTAAGGATGGTTGTTTGGGCACGATTGTGTACTTACAAAGTTCCTGCAATCTATCAATTGGAGGTTTCATACCACAATAGTTGCACAGTGGCGGTTATTCCCAGCCTCATTATGTAGCCATAATCCACTTTTTTGCAAAGGGGCATATTTCTCTCAGCCTATGAATGGCTTTGCATGAATGTTAGGTTATCTAGAGGTAGGGTCTTATGACCATGTACATAGTAGAATTTTTGGCTATGTTGGTAGCTTAGTTTTCCTTTTCTGCTCTGTTCTATTTTGGCTTGTTCATTTTTATCTTGTGTTCGGTTCCCCTCCACCCTTCTGCAAGCAGTCCCCTATCTTTCGGCTTTTATTTTGACCTTGTGCCCAATGGACTTGGACTGGTCTGACCCAAAACTTCTAGAGTTCTCTTCATTTCACCAGGAGATACTGTCCCCAGTCGGAGCCAATGTTATCCCCCAATTTGAACTTGAAAATTTTAAAAAAATTAATGTATTCCTTTACCTACCCTTGATCCCACAAAATCACAAAAATGATAAAATTTGAAGATCCATAGATGTTGGTCCAAAATCCTTTTATAGGCTTGATCCTAGCTTTATTAAACCTAATCTGACCAGTTTTCATGTTCAGTTTACCCACCATTTGCAAGATTTTTAACCTCACATTTCTCCGTCCATGATCCACAAACAAAGCAAAAATTAGAAATTTTGGTTGTTGGAGGTGAAATGTTTTATGGTTTTTTCCCTATGGTGAAGAATAATATTCGTTGTTCAAATTTCATGAGAAATTGAGCTATTATATGGTAGATATCAAAGTTTTCGTCGTTCATCCAAAGTATAGTTTCAGGGGAAATAAGTGGAGTTGTCGAGAAATTATTTCACATCACAAATTGCTTCCATTTGGATTAATTCTCGTCAAAATATGGTAGATTTTTATATGTTTCCAAGGATCTAAGTTTTAATTATCTTATTTTTCCAAAGTGAAAGAGTGGGTGAAATTCATTGGTATGAGAAATAATTTTATTTACCTCATTTGTGGAAGAGTTTTGTTGGGACTTTAAAAGGGGGAATGACTTTATTGAAAGAAAATATTTTATCTATCCATAAAGTCGTTCAACATCATAAAGATAGGGACTTTAAAGTTAGAGATTTTCCAAGTTTTGGAACCTCCAACATTGTCGACAATGGTTCAAAAGTTTCAAAAAAATTCAATGGATCGACAAGCTTGAATATTTTTTTAATATTTGCAATAGTTGAACACCATATGAGGTTCGATACTCAAGAGGACATTAGGTTTCTAGTCAGAAAGATTCTTGGCATAAAAGATAGTTCAATTGATTGAGATTGATGTGATCTGCATGTCTCCAATATGTCATAGGTCACAATTCCTACCATGATTTTAATTGGGAATTTACTTACAGCTCCTGCAATCTACAATGAGATACATTTTGGGTCTGCACTGAAGGGTTATCGTTGACTTCTATATGCTTCGATAAAATGAGGAATAAGCTTGCACCATCATAATGTGTAGAGATCTTTGTCAAATATTGGCATTGGAGTTCAACTTTGTGCAAATGGATTTCCATATAAATAATGAATTCATAATTAAGTGAAGGCAGAAGTCCTTTAGAATGCCCAGATTGTAGGCTATGTATGAAATGAATATGTTGAAAAGGCCTTAGAAACTTTCAAGCAAATGCAATCTGCTAGTGTGAAGTTAAATTCCATAGCCTTTATTCACGATTCTCAACTGATGCCAATGGAGTTTTTCCCTAGTTGAGGGATGTCTGGGTTCTCTGCATTCTCACCAATTACAACAAGCAGCCGATATATTTCTTAAACAAGGGAAGTTATGAAACTAAGAAGAAGGAAATCTTACCACTGTCATTGGAGCTATAGGAAAGGGAAAGACTCTAATTCCTCCATGAGTATTGTTTTCCAATATGGCTTAGAGGTTGATATTGAGCTATAATTCAAAGGCTATCAAAGAAAGAAACGATGTTATACATCCACGAACGACTATGCAATCAAGTGTTGCAGTGGCATTGCATTCCTCTTTATTGTTCAAGTGCACATTTTTTATGGTCTCTTAATGAGGCTCTCTTCAATTATCCTGTTGATAATGCATTCTCCTCCTCTTTGTCACATTTATCTCGCATTGGAAATATTTCTTTGAACATAAATCTTCAGTGATAGTAGTTCTATACAAGCACTATGGAGGGCTCTACAAGTTTCTAGATCGACTTCAATTGCGAAGCTAGTTTCAATGTTTTCAATAAATCTCTTTATGGAACTTTAGTTTATATTTGGCTAAAGCTTTAACCTCCAATTAATAAGGCATTCAAATATCAGATATGGGAGCATCTGATATCATTCAACATGATCAATGAAAGCAATCCTAGAGACCTATGTGTTCCTTGAGATAATTTAACTAAGCTAGAATGTCTTTCAAACTTTATAGAAGACTCTTTTCTAGAGAATAGACTAAAGCCACTATTTTTTCATGATTTTGGAAGTTGGATTGGATGAAAAATGTGGTGAAAAAAAAAGTTTAGATAAATTTAGAAGCTTGAGTCCTATATCAGTATTGGAAAGCAGCTATTGTTCTAAAAAAAAAAAACACATGTTTAGATCAGAAATCATTGTACAAGGAAAAGCAAGAAGCAAGAGGTCATGTCAGGAAATGTATGAATTGAGGCATACAAAAAAAATCCATAGTGGAGAGTTGGACTCATGGGTCCCAAAAATTATGTAATGCTTGTGGTGTGAGATACAAGTCTGGGAAACTTCTTCCAGAATACAAACCTGATGCAAGTTTGTCCTCGACAAGCTTTTCTATGCATTCTTATTCACATAAAGCAGATTGTTGGATAATGGGAGAGGAGTATATGGCACACTTTTGATGACTATTAAGATCAAACGGTAAGAAAAATCATTAGGCATTGTTTCTTTGCTAATTGGCAGAATAATTGAGGTTTTCTTTTTGTATGTGATTGATAATTTGGAAAGTAGGCCAAGAGAAGAAAACAGAAAAGCTTCAAAGAAGGGAAAATCAAAATGTAATAAGGGAATTAATGTCTCTTCATATTTCAAGATGAGTAAGTGATGAAAATGAAATCTCATCATGTCAACCTACATCTTTAAGGGAATTGAAGAGTCTTCATAAAAAGGAAGGAAATTTATTTTCAAGAAACAGTTACGAAGTAGTTATGACAAGTGAAGGGGAGAGCCTTTAAAACTCATGAAAAAATATTGTACTGGGATCCTATTTCTGCTATTCAGGAAACAAGGAAGAGGAGGTAGATTTTTTCTTTTTCAAACACAGTTTGATATATTAGATGTAGAGTCTTTGAACCTATATATTGGAGAAATAAGAGGATTATTCCTGAGTCTTTGAATTTATCAATATTCTCTTTAATTGTTGATGTCCTTTATGTCTCTGTGATTTTTCTCCAATATTATATTTGTTATGTTAGATTGTGTGATGTTTTATTTCTGAATCTGTGAATTCACGATAAAATCATCTTTTAAAAAGGTTTTGTTGTTCATCTCTTCTTGCTTACCAATTGAGGTTGTGGGGTATGTGAACTGTGAGTCATTTAACCTGCATCCTTTTCATTTCAGTTTCAATCTTTTGCATATACTTCATGGTTATGTGTATATGTTAGTGAACCTTTCCTGCTTTTTGGTCAAAAGCATACCCTACATTTTGATTCATTGCATATCTTAAGAGGGAGCTGTACCTATAAAACTCAGAGGAAAGTTGTCAATTCAATGAAAAATTCTCCATATGTTAGTGCAATTAGTTCTTCTTCTTGGGAATTTTGAGTCATTTTCTATAACTATCTTTGAAGAGAAATTTTATTCACTAACATGTACTAGGCCAGACATTTCCCAAGTAGTGGGAGTACTTAGTCACTTTATGGCTAATCCAAGAAGGCCACATTAGAAAGTTGTGAAGAGAGTTTTCAAGTATTTGAAGGGTACTTCTAAGTACGCCTTATGTTATCATAGTTACTCTACTAGATCTTAGAGTTCAGTTAGAATTCATGGATATGTGGATTCTGATTGGGTAGGGGACATTGATAGTAAAAGATCCACTAGTGGATATGTATTCATGTTGTTTAGTGGTGTATTTAGTTGGATGAGCAAGTGGTAGGATGTAGTCGCTTTATCCACTACTGAGGCTAAGTACATGGAAACAAATCACACCTACAAGGAATCCATATGGCTTAGAATATTTTGTTATGATGTTTTTGATGCAGGGCAGATTGTTATTTGCTATGACAGTAAAAGTCCCATTTGTTTGGTGAAAAATCCAACCTTCCATGCTAGGATGAAACATATTGATGTGCAGTACCACTTTTTTCATGATATGGTGGAGGACGAAAAAGTTAGTCTAGAAAATTTTTGTACTCTGGAAAATGTTGTTGATGCATTGATGAAGCCTGTGAGCACAAATAAGGTCAAAAGGTGTGCCAGTTCGATGGGCCTTGGGGCATAGAATATTCAGTGACTTCAAGCATTGACTAGTGAATGAATGATGGATATACGATGTGAAGGATTGTTCTAGCCTTTTTTTTCTTTTGGTTTGGTTAAATTTCATGAAGTATTGAAGGAGATATCATTGATTTACTGAAACTTGCTCCAAACCCTACCTAGGGTTGAAATAAACCATGAAATTTCTATATCTGGAGTTTCCATCATGATCAACCCCTAAAAATTTGTACAAAATTATTTCTTGATGTCTTTGATATCCTTGCAAATTCTAAGGCCTATATTTTCACATGTGGAGGAGAATTTAATGATAGTATGGTGAAGTTGGCCTTGTTGACAGTCATAAAAGCACTAGTGACGTGGAAAAATTTGTTGTGTGCTCTTTGAGAATGATCCTTTGGGTAGGAGTTCTTGTTTTCAGCCATGTGTGATATGTTAGAGGTGTTAGAATGATTGTTGGATCCCTGTGAAGCCCTGAACACATTTGGAGCATGCCTAGTTGCCTAATTAGGCCTAGTCAAGAAATAGGACAATAAATTTTTGGATCCTCCTATACAAAGTAACCTCACCTGAATTTTGGATATGTTTGTAAATGGAAAAAAGGGTATTTATGTTCTAGGAAGAATGAAGAAGAATGATTAACTATACTGTTTTGTGTTGTCATTGATGTCACCATGTTAGAAAAGTTGTGATTGCAAGACTAAGTCAGTGTTTCATCTGTTATTTTATTATGGTATCTGAACTAATATATAGTTTACACCCTCTGGTACTTTGGTCTGCAATCCTCCATAGTTGATAGTTGCTATTTATGGTTTTGGGAAATATTCTATGTATATTGAAAGCATGTGCATTCAAAATCTCTCATGCTCTAGTGCTCGTATGGTGTATTAGTATCATTCTATTGATTGCATTTTGCTATTAAGCCTATCTCTGGCCGACTTCATGGATAATTGGTGATATGGTCAACTAATTTTTTTGCAGATATGTGTGCAACCTATATTAGGTCTATGCTGACATGATAAAATGTGCTACATGTCTTGATTTATTATCAAGAAATATTTTGTGAATGCTTGAAGCTGACAGTTAGTGTTTTTGGTAAATAAGGATTGCATCTAATTAGGCTGACCTAATTAATGCTTGTGGATGGATCAAGTATATGTGTTGGATTTTTTTTTGAAGATTGATATAGATGAGGTAGTTGTGAATGCAAATGTGAAGAAGTGAAAAAATGATGAAGTGATGTTAAGTTAGTCTATTGAGCATCACTGGAAATGTATCAACACTTGTTAGGTGCACTCTCATCAGTTCATTTCGACTGTGAATCCAATTTTGTTTTGTAATCCTTTTGTAGGCAGTGAGCTTTTGTATCTGGATAGTGAGTCCTATTTCGGGCAATGAGCCCTTTGGCAGTGAGCCTTATATATTCGATTTTGGAACTACTTGATATTGTGAGTTAATCCTCACCATTTTTTTCTCTTATTGGGTTTTCCACATAAAATTTGGAGTTCATTGTGTTGATTTTACTTACTGTTATCTACATTTCATGTTCATACTTAATAACATAATAGTGTGCTTGTGAAGTTGATAAGTGTTAGGAGTTTTATGTTTGAATTTGGTGACAACTAATTCACCCCCCCTCTCAGTTTTCCTACGCCTTTTAACAATCTGGAAATGTGCTTACATTTTGAATGTCATGCCTACCCCACAAGTTGTGCCCAAAAAGCCATGTTTGCAAGGCTATAAGGAGGGATGAGGGCTTGTGAAGGAAAACCCATCAATTGATGTCTAAAGGTTTAAAAGAGTGGTTGTTTGGTTGTGTTAGGTTATTGTCTACCTGACATCTCAATAAGCGCTTGGCTAATCACTAGGTGTGTTTGGAGTTTGCCTCGGCCTAAGCTTCATCGAAGAGAAAGGTGAATGTCGGTAGGATGAAATGTCTAGTCTCTTCAACATGCCGATAAGATTTCAGAATTTTGAGCTTTAGGTTCATCGAAGAGACATTACAATGTTGGAGGGAGCTATTTTGTAGTCCCTTCAAAATTTTGGACTACAACAAAGGACATCAGAGGAATAAGTCAATGTCAAAAGGAATTGTTTTGAAGTCCTTCAACACTCTGATGAATAGATGAAAGGGAATTTTCAAGGAGATAGGAGGCTATCGGTGGGACCTAAAATGTGGTCCCTTCGATATTCCAATGAAGTTGTATTGAGGCTACAAGGTATATCGGTGAGACTTCACCATATCAGAAGGATTCATTGGGGAGTCCCTTTGGCATCCTGATAGGATGGGATGATAGGTGTATTGAGGTGACAGTGGGAATTCAGAGATAGTTTGTTTAGAGTCTCTTTGACATTCCAATAGATCTTCATAGAAGTGACAATAACTGTTCAATTTGGTATGGAAGTTGGAGCAACGGTTTTCCTGTAACACTTGAGAAGTGTATATTCTCTATAATGTTGTAGTGCATTGAAAACATGATGAGAAGATCAAAGTGAATGTAATGTAATGTTTCCAATTTCATTCTGGAAAAACACCTAAAAGAGTGTGCTTTGAACTTGTATGTAATATTCATTTTATTGTAATAGAAGAGGTCTTTGCTTTAGTGTGTGGGTTTTTTCCCGTAAGGGTTTTCCCATGTAAAATATGGTATTCATTCTTTATTTCCTATTATGTTATTCATGTATGTGCATCTTTATGTTCTATAATTGCAAGTTTTAAAAAAAAAATTGTATCTTTCTCCTGAAGATTAGTATTTGGAATGCGTTTCCACACTTTTCTTTCCTTTCACTTACTAAATCCAAAATCCTAGACTCTTTTCAAATATAGGTTGTTGTCAATCAAGGGGATTACTTCAATCCCCTGTATCCCTTAGAGTCATTTAACTATTTCATAGGGTGAAGGTACAATTGGTTAATCCTCCAAAACTTTTCTACTAAACCTGGTCGCATAATCTATCACAATCCAAGGTGTATCCTAATAAGTTGTTGGTTTAGGAGTTTTCAACTCTAGGGACATTTATTTTCTAGTCCTAAATACAAACAAGTTTTCAGGAATCTTAACTTCCCTTTTTGTTTCCCCTTTGTTCTTTTCCTCTTTCCATCTTGGCATAAGAAATTTTCAACAATGATCTTCTGATAGGATTTATGCATCACTTACATAATGAGCTAATAGGTTCTAGAGTTGAACCCAGTTGCTCTGATACCACGTGTAACATGCCCAATGTTCTACTAAAAAAATTTCCTAAGTTTTAATCTACAAGTGAATAAACTATGATGCCATAACATAGCAATAAATTTTTCTTTTCCAAAATTTAAATTACATGCACATATGAAATAAACAATATTCCAAACTTCCATTGCATTCCATTATAATTTCATAAATATTTCCATAACATTGATTTTATATTAAATAAACTCAATTAGAATATTCATGTTTACATCCTTCCATATAAATGGATACAAAGTACATACATAGCTCTTATGAGCTTCCAACACTAGAAATACATATGGTCTAGGTAATCCCCCTTCAAATCTTGGCCACCAACTAATGAGGAGAAGCATCACTCAAGTGATTTTTTTCCAACCGTGAACTTATTGCGGTCCTCCTCACATCTACCTATCAGGTAAGATGTCCCTACCCTTCAACAAAGAGATTAGCTGGATAACCCCATAATACTAGCCTTCCTTGAGCTTGGTGTTGTGTCCTACAAACTAAAACTTTACCATACAATAGTTTCTACCTACATGTATGAAAATCCTGGACTAGAATGCCTAACTAGATCATAGATAATTAATAATGTAAACAATGGAAAATTAGACTACTTTGTCCAAAGAATTCAACACCCAATTACTTCGAGTGAGATTCATCCTATTCACACACATTACTAGCTTGATTTTTTAAGACCATACATATTCTATGCATAGGAAATTCCCTCCATTGGGTAATCTGTAACCCCGGGAACAACCTATTACCTCTATGTTTAAGTATCTCATCTACTGAGTAAATAATTTGAGTAGCTCTTACTTACCAATTAACCATATGGAATAGCATAACACCACATCCTTAAATGACTCTAGTATCAAAGGTGCAATTTCAACAATAAAAATATCCAATCAAGGGTTTATCTCAACATTAAATGGCTCCCTTCAAAAGTATAAACTTAACAATAAAATATTTTAAATTCAAAGTATAACCATCAACAATAAATAACTTCAATCAAAGTATAATCTCATCAATAAAAGACTCACTCAAAAGTATGGTCTCAACACTAAAACAACTCCAAATGAAAATATATTCAACAATCAAATCATCAAGTAGATCATATAGGTTAAACCCAACTTATTTTCTTCAATCAATAACTCATAGAAAACCCTACAAAACAGGTTATTCCTAACCTATGGCTTCCAATGAAAGTAATGTAATGATCAAGAGATCACAAACAAATCATAAAACTTCTACATTCAGTAAGATTCAAATATTCACATGTTCACAATGTTCTCTATATTTGTATAATATCCAAAGGACAATATCAACTTGCAAGGGTTTGGAGCTTCTACACTCATAGTCCTCTTCACAATATGGTTCATATATAAATTATTTACAAGGTTCTCAACCTATCAATTATGATATTCCTATATTCTATTATTCACGTGGTGTTACTATCCACATTAACCAAAAGGCTTTACCTTACTTCATAGGCTATCATTTCAATAAATCACATAAATGTAATGATATTATAGCCTACATGACAATGTATAATTTCTAATAACTAATCCAATATATAGAACATATACATATATAAGTATAAATGCATCCAAACCGAAAGGTAAACCAAGCAATCTTTCCAACTTAAAATAGAGAATAAAGTAGAGAACTAGTATGCCCTTAATTGGATAGCTTTAATTGATATAATAGGTTTCCTAGCATAGCCTCCACCAAATAGTTTGCAAATCCTTCCCTTGACCAAATCCCCAAAAGAAATCTCTCTAAACCCTCACTAATATCACACTAAAATCCTCTCAAACTCATAGCTCAATATTGTAGTAGAGTAACACTCAGAAAATCAAAAAAATATAATGCAAAAATGCGTCCCCAAATGAAGTGAAAGGTACCTCTATTTATAAAAAATATCAACAACTAAAGGCTAGAAACAGGGTAACAAAATTGATACTTCTCAGCTTAGAAATTTTGGCTTATCAAAAACAATAAAAGGTGGCAACTTGAAAAAATGTACATAAAACGCATACTAAGCTAAGAGAATGAGTCGACTCTTCAATTTGGACATCAAGAATGATAAGTAGAAATGCAAGGTGATGGTCTCCTACAAATCGAATTATTTAGCTAGCTCCCTATTTGACCAATTCATATATTTCTCGTTGTTCACATTTATAATTTGCATTGCAGATTAAGAATTCTGCTTGGTTCATGCTTTTCTCAGTTTGGCACCACCAAAACACCATGTGTCCTATTCCTTTGGTTTGCTTTAAGCTTCGAGACTAAGTCAAAATTTAATTCATGTGTTTTAGATTAGCATTACTTCTAGCGTCGACTTTTTCAACAAATACTTCCACGTATTTCTTTGGCTTTTATTTCCTACTAGTAATATAACACTACACTCTTAATGAAAAGCATGTTATTCATTTAACATCTACCTAAAGTCTTATGCAGTTTACTTTTAATATGTATTAAATGTGTGCCATACATTCCATGTAATTTATTGAATAAACAATGCTATCAACATATATATATATATATATATATATATATATATATATATATATATATTAACTATGTGTATATATACTTATATACATATATATATATTTATTTACATATATATACAAATATATCAACTTACATGATTATAGTATGCATCTTTCAATATTCGAATGCATATACATATATTCATTCATTCCATATTTACTCATGTGTATGATTTTATCATAGACATGCACATGTATACGTATATACACATCTTATGTATATATATACCTCATCGTTCAAATATAAACACATTAAGAAGAACCTACAATTGATAGAAACTCAACACTTAGACTAAATCAAGAACACTCACAAACAAAACCATAACCTCTCCTAATTTATACACAAACAAGACTAAGGTAACTTACCATTTCTCGAGCTATTTACTTGACTTGACTATACTTAGAAGTGAGTATGTGAAAGCTTAGTTAGACACATTTAGGGGTTACCTAACAAATTCTCTTCTCCTGAGTGATACTTCCCCTCTCTTCCAAAGTATTGACCTATTCCTGGATATAGTTTAGTGCAAAACCAAGTTAGTTAGATGTTCACAATACAATCATTTGCATCTTTAAAATATTTGCATCGACAAAGCATTAAAATATTCATATTGTAAAACATATATTTTCATCATATTTCATCAACATAAACATATTCATTCATTTCAAAGCAATAACATCTTAATGCATATTTCAGTATTCCATTCTCCTGCTAAACATATTAAAGTTATGATTTTCATTTACCAACATTTTCACTCATGATGGTAAAAGTCACATGCTAACTATGAAACGGGGTGTAACATACTCCCCCCTTGTGAATCATCATCCCCAATGATTTTAAGTGCTAAACATATAGAGATATATAATCAAATAAATGTTTTTCCTTTAATTTTTCTCATCATGTAAGAAATAAGCATATTCTATCAATAACAAAACATTCTTCTCTTAGAGCATGGCCTTTTGATATCTTGTCCATGTTGGACCTTGCACTAAGGATCTAAACTAACATAGAGGGAGAAATTGTGTGCTTCATGCATACCTTCCCTTAAAGAACTATTCTTCATAATCATATTAACTCCCTTGTACTTCACAAGTACAATAGTGACCATATCATATATGACACCTATACCTTAGTGACTGGAAAACACGTTTTTATTGGCTAATGAATTTATCCATAGTGTAACCAAATAGATAAGGAATTTTGATGTATTGTATACTACACGTGGGTCCCATCCTTTCTTTTGTTGTTTATGCCATCAGACAACTCAGAATCCAAGTTTGTCCATCACTGACACAACCATCTACATTAAGCATATTTATACTTCATAATTTTAAGCTTGTATCAACAAGTTTTCCTTGATCTTTTTGATTTACTATTCCATTTTACAACCTTTTTGTCTAAGGTTAATCCTAGTTCTTAGCTTATCTCAGCTTTATAAATATTCAAACCTTCTTCCCATATAATGTACCTAACCTCAATGATAGAAATTTATTATAATATAAGTATTCTACCAATCCTCCAAGATTTGGTTTATCCCTTTTGCCTAACTGGCTAACTTAAAGTAATAATTTGAACATCCATTCAATTGAATTTCATATAATATAATCTTGGTTTTCACAAAACATTATCACTACTTGCTTGTTTCCTATCTAAGTTAACATTCTTAGGAACTTTAAGCAACTGCTTCACACAATTTTCTATTTCAAAATTAATATCCTATAAATCATATTTCCCAATCAAAATTGGTTACCTTGGTGAGTCTATCCATCATAACATTATGTCAATTCTATTGGCATAGAAAGATCAAACTATTATTGTGATCTACCACTTCCCCTCTAGAATTATACAAGTCCTACCGATGACGACATCCTTTCTTCATCCTCTGGCATACTAGACAACAACTAGCTACCTTCCTTGTAGCATCTAACTCTATCCCTTTCTAGATTTAGTGTTTTCTTATTCATTAAACAATTTTTTCATAACTATGCATCCTAAGTATGACATAAACTTACCTCATCTCATTCCTTAATATCCCAAATTTTGGGTACATAGGTTTCTTTTCTAATTCATAATAGTCCAACCTGACTAAGTGAATGGTGCAGGAGTACCTTGTTGCATTCAAGCCTCCATGAGGCCATATTGTATAAATTCATTAAATTGGGTGTTACAATGTTGTAATAAGGTTTAATGATCCATTTTATATATGTTTGAAGTCATTTGGTGTCATTTAGTTGAAAAATGAAAACATTGTCAAAAGTTGTGATAACAACTCTTCTTGTTAAATGATAACTTTTTAAAAGTTTGTTGAAAGTTGTTAAATGTTAGTTGCAGGTTGGTTGGAGTATAACTTGATTGTAAAAGAATAAAAATGGGCTTCCAAGTCGATTGGGGGGTTGGAATGTAGATTGAACAAGAACTTATGAATGAAGAAATGAATTTTTCTGCAATTTTCTAATGTTCTGCCCTGTTCTTTTACATGGTACAGCTTTGTATGAAGGTGTACAAATCTGAAATTGATTTTTATTGATAGATGAATTAATTATATTTCATTTTCAATTGTTTTGGTTTTTTTTTATTGATTTTGGAGAAAGTTATGATCATTTTACCATTGGCAACCCTATGGGATTGTTTTCTCTGGAAGTTGTAGGTTGTTGCAGAGAATGGTACAGATTGTACAAATAAAAGAAAGACCTAAAACCTGTTGTAAATGTTATATATGTGAATATATTTTCATTTTAACTTTTTTTGATCAATTTTCATTTGGTTTTGATTGATTTATGACAATTTTGGTGAAAACTACCTAGTTTAGGAACTAGGGTTTCTAGTAGATAAAAAAAATTCATATCTTTTTATTCCAACATCAAAAAGTGATAAAAATTCGTGAAAAGTTCTATTTTTACATGTTATAAAAACCATTTAAATGAAAAATATTCATTTATTCATTTTAATGAGTTATAGGAGATTGTGTGTTTCATTTTGGTGGACAGTGGTAAAAGAAACATGGTTTTCTTGATGTTTGAACAAAGCTATGCATAGTTTTTTTATGGTTGGACTTAAATCATTGTTGTATGATATTTAGATGGTTGTAATGAGTTTTTGGAATGAATCTAAGCATGTTGAAATCATTTACTAAGTTTGATAGAGATTGGAGTCCATTTGTGTAAGTTGGAGCCCATGTTGCTCAAGGTTAAAGGATTGAGATTGCCTCAAGAATGAAGAATTTCAGTTGTGTACTGGATTATTGCAAAGAATATAGAAATTTGATGGTATGAAGTGTCTTGCTCTGCATCAAATTGGTATTAGAGCCCAGAAAAAGGTCTGGGTTAGTGTTGGTTTGTGGTTTTGTGTTGTGGTTGTGTGCAAGTTAAGAAGAACCTGATTGCTACCAAGGAAAGGCAAAGAAAACTTGAATAGAAGCAAGGAGAGACTTGCTTGTGAAGATGGATTTGGTGAGAAGATTGGGAAGACATTTGTTGGCAGAGGATGAGAGGAAAGAAGAAACAAGAGGAAAAAAAAGAAAGGAAGAGAAAAGAGGAAGAGATGAGGCAAAAAGAGATTGAAGAATTAAAGCAAAGGATAGATCAATTGCTCAAAAGAGTCACAAGTCGGCACTTGACCATGAAAAATAAAGTTGAATGGCCCATACAAAAGATTATTAAAATAAGAAAAAGACAAGCAAGGATGGCAGTAAATGAGGCAAAGGTAAAGTTTTTTGGGCAAAGTAAGTTACAGGTTGAAATGCATTGTATTCCAGTTATGTTTGAAGATGAACAAACTTCTTTGTTTGTTGAAGAACACATTGATGTTGAGATGAATGATATGGTTGTTGGTAATCAATTAGTTGATGAAATTTTTGATAAACAAGTAGAGAAGGTTGTTGAGGTTGTTGATAAGGTTGGTACTGAGCCTCAAGATGTTGTTGATAATAAGTTTGATAATGACAATGTTGCAGATTTGTTTGCTAATGAGATATATGCATATTTTCAAGGATATAATGCAGGTTATATATGGTACTCTGATGATGAGAGTGAAGGTATAGATGATGTTGTTGAGGTATATGCACAAGAAATGGACCTTTGGGACATGAAGACAACAAATGCAGTAGAATATTCAATGGTAAAGGTAGAAGAAGATGATGGAGTGATGTCTAAATCTGATAAAGAAGAGGACAAAGGTGGAATGGATTTTCTAGCGAGGTATGAGAATGAAATGTTTAATTCATTGTTTTATGATGAGACTAATGGAATTCTCAGTTTTCTCCATGTAGAAGTTTGTTGTTATCTTGAGACAACAGAAATAGAGACATTATGGTTGCAGGAAAATCATGGTGCAGGGATTGTGGATGAGTTTGAACATGTACATGATGGGAAGATGGAAAGAAGATACCTTCTTGTTGTGTTTGTAATTTCAAGGAAGAAAAAACCATGGGCTAAGATGAAGATACATTTTTTTGTGATTACTGGTGATAGTGAAAATTCATTTCTATTTGCAAGTCCTTTACTCTTTGCTCCCTCAAGGGACTTGAGTTTTTTCTTCAAGGGGAGAATGGTGTAGGAGCACCTTGTTGCATTCAAGCCTCCATGAGGCCATATTGTATAAATTCATTAAATTAAGTGTTTTAATGTTGTAATAAGGTTGAATGAGCCATTTTATATATGTTTTAAGTCATTTGGAGTCATTGATGAAGGTTTGGTGTCATTTAGTTGAAAAATGAAAACATTGTCAAAAGTTGTCAAATGTTGTCACAACAACTCTTCTTGTTAAATGACAACTTTTTAAAAGTTTGTTAAAAGTTGTTAAATGGTAGTTGTAGGTTGTTTGGAGTATAACTTGATTGTACAAGCATAAAAATGGGCGTCCAAGTCGAATGGGGGTTGGAATGTAGATTGAACAAGAATTTATGAATGAAGAGATGATTTTTTTGAAATTTTCCAATGTTTTGCCCTGTTCTTTTACATGGTACGGCTTTGTATGAAGGTGTACAGATCTGAAATTTATTTTTATTGATAGAGGAATGAACTATATTTCATTTTAAAAAAATTTGGTGTTTTTTTATTGAGTTTGGAGAAAGTTATGATCATTTTACCATTGGAAGCCCTATGGGATTGTTTTCTTTGGAAGTTGTAGGCTGTTGTAGAGAATGGTACAGATTGTACAGATAAAATAAACAACTTAGACATGTTGGATATGTTATATATGTGAATATAGTTTTATTTTCACATTGTTTGATCAATTTTCATTGGGTTTTGATTGATTTATGACAATTTTGGTGAAGACTACCCAGTTCAGGAACTAGGGTTTCCAGCAGATAATAAAAATTCATATCTTTTTATTCCAACATCAAAAAGTGATAAAAATTGGTGAAAAGTTTAGTTTTTACATGTTCTAAAAAATATTTAAATTAAAAATATTCATTTATTCATTTTCATGAGTTATGGTAGATTGTGTGTTTCATTTTGGTGGAGTGGTAAAAGAATCATGGTTTTCTTGATGTTTGAATAAACCTATGCATAGTTTGTTTATGGTTGGCCTTAAATCATTGTTGTATGATATTTGGATGGTTGTAATGAGTTTTTGGGATGAATCTAAGAATGTTGAAATAATTTACCAAGTTTTATAGAGATTGGAGTCCATTTGTGTAAGTTGGAGCCCATGTTGCTCAAGGTTAAAGGATTGAGATTTCCTCAAGAATGAAGAATTTTAGTTGTGTACTTGATTATTGCCAAGAATACAAAAAATTGATGGTAAGAAATCTCTTTCTCTACTTCAGTGAAATGTCTTCCATTGAATTATGCCATATTTGTATCTCAAAGTTGAATATTTAAACATTGATGGTGGAGCTAAAATCCTCCCTTTAGGACATCCATACCCTGGATTTCTTTTGTACTTTGCTCATTTTAAAATTTGTAATCCAATTTTCAGCTCAATTTATTTCCTTTGTGGTGCAGGGGCACTTATAACCATGTTACAAAGTTCATTTTGATAGCAGTCTGTCCTGTGGGACTTTAGGTGAATCTTGAAGTTTCAAGTGTTTTATCTTAGTAGGTATTGAAAATGAGGTCTAAAAAGGCCACTCTTTCATGTATTTAGGGGTTTTGGTGTTTTGATGGTCAAATGTGCACAAGTGCACTCATGTATCAAATTTGAAATTATAAGCCTTGGAGGCAAAAACATTAGAGTGAGTTATTTTTGACATCAATTCCCAAACACACAACAGGGCAACTCAACTACCCAACACAATATGATTACACAAAGACCTATCTCAATATCTTTTAGGAATCTACTCAAACCCAATACAATATTCCAAGCAGATTCTTCAAGGTTCATTAGGCCAACACCTAGTTTCACTAGACTGGCCTGCTCAAAAGGCTACAAGAACTAGCCCTCTTTTCCAAACAAAGTATCCTCAGATCCTCTTGTTTCTACAAAAACTCTTTGGACAGAGTTGTGTTATGATGCAAAACCATCAATTCACTCTTCAAAACTCAGACAACTAACCTCTAGACTGTAAGTTCACCAAACCCTCCTTTTACATGTAAAAGCCTAGGGTTTTCAACATTTCACCCTCACAAGGCCTTCCAAGCCCAACCAAAGATCAAAATACTTGTTTAGGATCTACACAAGCATTTCACACCATTCCCAAGTCATTTCCATTATTGACTCACAAAAACCACCCTTGAACCCACCATTTTTCATATAAAATCACTGTTACCAACCCTTAGAACACTACTCCATGAAAAAACCATGACTCCATAGCCTGCCCAACCATTTGAACACACAAAAAAACATTAAATATGTCATCCCACTGAAACACAGAGTTTTACAGTAGGTGGGATGACTGATTTTTCATTTTCTTCCTCAAACTGTGCTTTCACTACCCTAACAGACAATTTTTAGAAAAAATGAGATTTATTTCCCAAAACCTAGTGGAAACACTCAAATTTGTTCCAAATGAGACTTAACACATTCTTCTATACAAATAAAAGAATTATAATCCATCACCTTGACTGTATGGGCCATACAGAAGAGAAGAAGTTTTGGAAATTAGGAAAAACTGTGATGTAGCAGCAAAATGCATGTTGTTTCTCTTATGAAACCCTTTTAAAATCATTGAACAAACTTTGGTTCGAGCCTTTTATGGCTTTAAATACATTTTTTCATCAACATCCAACTGCCTAACTCCTTTTAACTATCTTTTAAAATCCTAACTCCTAATTACCCCTAAAACTATGTTTTGACAGCTTAATTGTGCACTTAATAGCATTATTGTGCAACCATTGACATTTAGGCCTTTATGACTCCCAATCACCTTGAATTCAATCCCATGACACCAAAAAGACCTCACTCTTGCCCACCTACCTAAAAATTCTAATGTTTTTTTCTCCAAGGCTTATAATTTCAAATTTGATACATGAGTGCACTTGTGCACATTTGACCATCAAAACACCAAAACCCCTAAATACATGAAAGAGTGGTCTTTTTAGACCTTATTTTCAATACCTACTAAGATAAAACACTTGAAACTTCAAGATTCACCTAAAGTTCCTCAAGACAGACTGCTACCAAAATGAACTTTGTAACATAGTTGTAGGTGCCCCTGCACCATACAACCCCCCTAAAAGAAACTCAAGCCTCATGAGTTGGCCTTGATTCCACTGTCTCCATGCTTCATGAAGGTTTCATTGATTCATCAACCCAATCCATTGGTTCATGTACATAGGACCTGCAAACTGTCCTAAACCTCCATCATTTTGCAATGTGTGCATATAAGCATTTGACCTTGCTTCTAATCTCAGACCTGCAGTCATCTTTTCACCATTTCTCTTCTCAACATTGGATTGTCTATGATACCTTGTACCTGCATACAAACAAGTGTTGCAATTCCTCCATTTGTCTTTTGTTCTTTTTCACCTTCATGCTTGTAACTCTCCTTTCTACCCTGTCTTTCTTGTCCTTTACTCACTGCTCCTCTACCTTGCTTCACCACTATCAAATCAAGCTATTTGTTAACTATACCTACAAAATTTGTTTGTTTCTCACCCCTACTCTCAACTATAGCGCATTCAATACTACCTATCATCACACTGTCCTTCATGTTCTTTTCCAATACCTTCTTTACCGCTGCATTTTCCTTTAGATCTGTTGCTCCTCCATTGTTATTCTTCAAAAAAAAACTAGGATCTACCATGCTGCTTTCTTTCACAACCTTTATAGGCTCTTTCATCCCACACATGATGAATTTTTCCTTACCTTTCTCATCCCCTATCCAAGGAGTCAAAACAAACTTTTTTCTATCTTTCATGATTGTGTATTTGTTTGCTTTCCCATCACTTTCCCATCATAGATGGCACTCCTATCATACTGCCATGGCTTTCCAAGGAGTATGTGACAACAGTCCATTGGAAAAATATCACAAATAACATTGTCCTTATACTCACTATTTGAAAATCTACCACAACTTGCTCATTCCCTATCAATGATTGACCATTGCTTAACCAAGAGACCTTGTAGGGAAAATCATGAGGGATTCTTTTCAAATTGAGTTTATTCACCATTTCACAAGAAACCATGTTTTCAGTTGAACCTGAGTCCACTACCATCCTACATACCTTACCTTGTACTTTTCAATTGATTCTAAAGAGTGCTTTCCTTTGTAGGGGTTCTTCAGGAATTGACACCTTGAGCAATGTTCTTCTAATCATCAAACTTTCTCCAAATTTTGATGTGAGATTAATGACAGGTGAAGTCACACTCTCTTCATCTTCATGCAGTAGTTGATTCCTCCTTTCTCCTCCATGAGAGCTTGAACCTTGCCTTTTAGGACACTTGAAGGATGGATGTCCAGGCTGGTTGCAAGTGTAGCATCTTCCTGAAAATGAATTGTTGGAATTCCTTCCTCCTCCAAATCTTCCTCCTGTGCCTCTCCATCCACCTATGAAATCATATTGCTCCTGGTACTTCTTTTCATCCCCTTGAATCTCATTGTTTTCCTTTGAATTAGGATTGAATCCTCTTCCTCTAGAAGTGTTGCCTCTTCCTTTTGTTGACTTCTCTTGTCTCCTCTTTAACTTTTCTTCTGCCCTCATTGCCATTTGAAAGCATTGTTCAACTGATTTAGGAGCCAAAATGTTGATCTCATCCTAGATGTTGTACCTCAGGCCATTCGAGTACCTAGAAACCATTTCATCTTCATCTTCTTAATGCTTAGTTCTTATGCTCAACTTATAAAATTCTTCAGTATATGATTGCACATACAAATATTTTTGTCTAAGATTTTTGCAACTTTTTAAGCAATTGAATATTGTAATCACAAGGGAGAAATTTACCTTTCATTTTAGCCTTCATCCTTTCCCATGAAGTGATCTTTCTCTTTCCTTGTCTCTCCCTTTCCTCCTGCACAAAATTACACCATACCAAAGCATTTCCCTTCAGGCTTGTTTTAGCCCTCTTCACCTTAAGTCCTTCATCAACATCTTCACTATCAAAGTAGTTTTCCATAGCCCCAATCCAATCCAAGAGCTCTTCACTATCAAGTTTTCCTCCATACATAGGAACATCTATTTTTCCATGTCCCTCCTTCTTCACAGCCTTCAAAAGCTTCATTGTTCTTGCATCATCAGGATCTGTCTCCTCTTCTTCACTATAAGTCTCTTCTTCATAATCACTTTCATCTTCTTCTCCTTTGTGCTTCGCTTCCCATGCAGCCATCTTCTTCTGCAAGGCCTCTAATTGTTTAACCTATTCATCCATTCTTCTTGCAACAACACTCCCCTTAGGAGGCATCCTCTCAATCCTATCTCTTCACTAACTTGTAAAACCAATCAATCAATAACACAAGATCTACTACCTTGCTTTGATACCACTATGATGCAAAGGTGGTGGAGACCTAGGAAACAAATTGACACAAATTCTCTCAAATATGCCACTTTGACATCAATCCCCAAACACGCAACAGGTCGACTCAACTACCCAACACAATTTGATTACACAAAGACCTATCTCAATATCTTTTAGGCATCTACTCAAACCCAATACAATATTCCAATCAGATTCTTCAAGGTTCATTAGGCCAACACCTAGTTTCACTAGACTGGCCTTGCTCAAAAGGCTACGAGAAATAGCCCTCTTTTCGAAACAAAGTATCCTCAAATCCTCTTGTTTCTAAAAAACTCTTTGGAAAGAGTTGTGTTATGATGCAAAACCACCAATTCACTCTTCAAAACTTAGACAACTAACCTCTAGACTGTAAGTTTACCAAACCCTCCTTTTACATGTAAAAGCCTAGGGTTTTTAGCATTTCACCCTCACAAGGCCTTCCAAGCCCAACCAAAACATAAAACTACTTTTTTAGGGTCTACACAAGCATTTCAAACCATTCTCAAGTTGTTTCCATCATTGACTCACAAAAACCACCCTTGAACCCACCATTATTCATATAAAATCACTGTTACCAGCCCTTAGAACACTACTCCATGACAAAACCATGACTCCATAGCCTTCCCAACCATTTGAACAAAAAAAACCATTAAATATGTCATCCCACCAAAACACAGAGTTTTACAGTAGGTGGGATGACTGGTTTTTCATTTTCTTCCTCAAATTGTGCTTTCACTGCCCCAACAGACAATTTTTAGAAAAAATGAGATTTCTTTCCCAAAACATGATGGAAAACACTCAAATTTGTTCCAAATGAGACTTAACAAATTCTTCTATACAAATTCAAGAATTCTAATTCATCACCTTGACTGTATGGGTCGTACAGAAGAGAAGAAGTTCTGAAAATTAAGAAAAATGTGATGTAGCAACAAAATGCACGTTGTTTCTCTTATGAACCCTTCAAAAATAATTGAAAAAAAATTGATTCGAGCCTTTTATGGATTTAAATACATTTTTTCATCAACATCCAACTTCCTAACTCCTTTTAACTATCTTTTAAAATCCTAACTCCTAATTACCCCTAAAACTGTGTTTTGACAACTTAATTGTGCACTTAATAGCATTATTGTGCAACCATTGACATTTAGGCCTTTATGACTCCCAATCACCTTGAATTCAATCCCATGACACCAAAAATACCTCAATCTTTCCCACCTACCTACAAATTCTAATGTTTTTTCCTCTAAGGCTTATAATTTCAAATTTGATACATGAGTGCACTTGTGCACATTTGACCATCAAAACACCAAAACCCCTAAATACATGAAAGAGTGGTCTTTTTAGACCTTATTTTCAATACCTACTATGATAAAACACTTGAAACTTCAAGATTCATCGAAATTCCCTCAGAATAGACTGCTACCAAAATGAACTTTGTAACATGGTTGTAGGTGCCCCTGCACCACTTTGATGAGAATTTATACTAGTTCAAGTAACAATTATCATTGAATCATGCTGAATTTTTGTTGCAAATATTTCTTTCTCATTGGTCATAAACCTTGACCTTCCCTCTAACTTTCCCAATAATTCCAATACCTTAACCTCTTAACTTTACCAACCTTGTTGCGGTCATATAAGACTTCCATTGTAGGTCTTTGAATCATGACTTATGGAGAAGTCAAAAGTTGTTCCAAATTGGAAATCCATTAATAAACTTCATTGTATGGGGTACTTCATTTTATTAGATCTACTCTCCTTCTCCCCCCCCTTAGTGTTTCCACGATATTAGATCATCTTAAAGTGGAATTATTAGCAAACATTTGCTTTTCCTAAATTGAATTGATTTATCATTCCTTGTTGTTGTCTTTCAATAGTTGATTGACTATTACTTTCCTTTATTACCCTCAATGGTATGCCTTTAATATACTTCTTCATTCCAAAAATTGGATTCATCATCACCCTTCTAATCTCTCAGAATCAATGGTTGGATCCATCATAACGATATCTAATGAATATTAATCAACACTACAAGCTAAGAGGTACTCTAGTGTTTCATTCAAATTATGTTTTTCATATATACTATTATCATTTATCCATAGTAGAAGATTGTCCCATATCCACAAAGCCCCGTGTTAATGAGCGTGCCTAAGGATCCTTTTATCGATTGTGTCCTCACCATTGTAATTTGTTTCCAAATTATTATTTCAATTTGACACATAGTCTCCCTTCACATCAATTTCCTTTTGGAATCCCTAAACATATGTTTACGTTTGATGATTGGTTGGAGAGTTCAATCTAAACTTTCAAACAAACTATGTTCCAACCGAACCTTTTGTTGGTTTAATCCAATTCACTTTACAAATTTCTAACTTGCAATCATCCTTCCAAGTGATTTTGTTTAAATTCTTGATAACTTTTTTTATTACCCTTACACTCAAAAGTTGCTTGTTTTCTTTTTCCCATCTAAATTAGAACTCCAAATTGACATTTCCTATTCCGGTTAGTGGAATCATGTCAAATTTCATCTTCTCCTTTGTTTCCCTTTGCTGACCAATCTGATCTCTAACCTTCTTTTAACCTTTCACTCTTTAATTATTATGCAAGATCTTAATCTTGTACTAAATCTAATTTTTCAAGGGTTATCCAACCTCTTGGATACTTCTCTAGTTGGTTTTAATTCACAAAACATTGACTTTCTACTTCAACTAAGTTTCCAATTTATGCTTATCAATTAGTTCTATTCTAATAAAGCATACACATATCCTTACTAAATCCAAAATCCTAGACTCTTTGCAACTACAGGTTGTTGTCAACAAGGGGGATTACTTCAATCCTCTCTATCCCTTAGATTCATTTACATATTTCATAGGGTGAAGGTATCCTTTGGAAATCCTTCAAAAAAATTCTTCTAAACCTGGTTGCATAATCTTCCGCAATCCAAGGTGTATCCTAATAAGTTGTTGGTTTAGGAGTTTTCAACTCCAGGGACAATTCTTTTCTAGTCTGAAATGAAAAAAAGTTTTCAGGAATCTTAACTTCCCTTTTTGTTTCCCCTTTTTATTTTCCTCTTGCCATCATCGTGTAAGAAACTTTCAATGATTATCTTCTGATAGGATTTACGCATCACTTATGTAATGATCTCATAGGTTCCAAAGTTGAACCTAGTTTCTCTGATACCACATGTAACATGCCCAATGTTCTACTCAAAAAATTTCCTAAGTTTTAATCCAAAAGTGAATAAACCATGATTCCATAACATAGCAATAAATTTTTCTTTTCCAAAAAGTAAATTAAATGCACATATGAAATAAACACTATTCCAAACTTTCATTGCATTCCATCATAATTTCACAAAACTTTCTATAACATTGATTTCATATTGAATAAACTCAAGTAATACATTCATGTTTACATCCTTCCATATAAATAGATGCAAAATAGATGCATAGCTCTTCTAAGCTTCCAGCACTAGAAATACATATGGTCCAGGAAATCCCCCTTCAAATGTTGGCTGCAAACTAATAAGGAGAAACATCACTAAAGTGCTTTTCCACCAAATACAAACTTATTGCAGTCCCCCACACATCTATCTATCAGGTAAGATGGGCGTGCCCTTTGATGAAGAGATTGGTTGGATAACCCCATAATACTAGCCTTCCCTAAGCTTGGTGTTGTGTCCTACAAACTAGAACTTTAAGATACAATAGCTTCTACATACATGTATGACAATCTCAGACTAGAATTCCTAACTAGATCACAGTGAATTGACAGTGTAAACAGTGGCAACTTACACTAATTTGGCCAAAGAATTCAACACCTAGTTGTAGACACATAAAAATGACCTAGGCCTGCAAGCTCTATTGTCACCATATTTCTTCTTGACATAATTGAATTCTTTATGTTTTTGGTCCACTTTTGACTATTAATTAAATAATTCATAATTATTTAATTAATTCATGTCTCTATTCCTCTTGGTTATTTAAATAAATAAATTTTATTTATTTATTTAAATATGACACTAATTTTCTAAAGTCTTTCCATAATTAAATAAATTTCATAAAAATTGTTTAATTATCCTTGTCCCTTACTTCTTCTTGATTATTTAAATAAGTAAATTTTCTTTATTTATCTAAATATGTCATTAATGTCTAATGTCTTCTCATAATTAAATAAATTTCTTAATTTATTTAATTATTGGTCACCTTCTCCATTTCATTCCTAATTAATTAATTATCCATAATTATTTAATTGTCTTATTTGAATTTTCCCCTAAATTTAAATAAAATCATTTATTTAAATTGTCCCACTTTCTAATTTATCTCCAAGTAAATAATTTAATTTAATTATCTACTATCACATGGTCCCACCCTTTTTGAATTGAATTAATTTTTAATTCAAAATAATCTTTTTCCTCCAAAAATCAAGTAATTTCTATTATTATTTGATTTTCCAGCCACCTCTTTTTATGTGTCAATCTTATCTCCTTGTCACATGCATTCTTGTCCCTTGATTTAATTTTTTCAAATTGAATCTTGCCCACTCATTTCAAATTTGACCTAATGTTTTCCTAACCCTAATTGTGGGTTGTCAAATTGAATCTTGTCCATTGATTCTAGGGCACTTGTCAATCTTCAATCTTGGCCATTCATCAAAAATTGCATTTTCTATAAAATGGAAATTTTGTTCTCATTTTGTCACCTCATGCTATCTAGATCTCTTGCAATCTTGTCATTTTAGTTCTTGTTTTAGACATACATCATCTTATTTGGCATTTTGGCTTACTTTAGTCATAGTTTTAGTTGCTTACTAATTGCATAGTTGCATAGTATTGCATTTCATATCAAATCCTTCAACATTTTGCTATGGTCTTAGCATAGTCATAGATTTCTCACTCAAAATCTGAGGGAAAACTTCATATTTCAGCAAATAGAGAAGGTGTAATGGAGGTCAATCATGGAGGTTGAAGACTTAAGGTGATATCTTTCTTATTTTCATGTTATTTCCTCCTTTGTGCTTCATTATTACTTTGGGTTTTTGATTTATTTAGCTATTAATCTACTAACCTAATAATTTCCCATATTTACATTAGTGAACCCATCGCCAAAATCACGCATTGTCATTTTTTCTGTACGGTAATTTTCTTTTTTAAAGGTACAGGTACAGTCATGACACATTTGTTTTGCAGAACGACACATTCGATATTTCATGATGCATTTACTTTTCTGAACAGCGCATACGCTCTAATGCAACACATATGCCTTATAGAATGACACATTTGATCATACGCAACACATTTTCTTTGTAGGTCGACACATTTTCCTGTCATATTCTAGCTTACAAACCCGAGTTACATTTGTTGTGTAGAGTGACGCATTCACTCTGCTGCAATGCATTCATCTAGTAAATTTTTACATTCGGGTTTTTCCAAAATTTTCCTAATTTCTCATTGCAATCTATTATTTTAGGGGTTTTTCTAGTTACTAATTGGTTACTGCAGCATGTGACTTTAAATTTTCGTGGGTCCAAGGCATCTTTTTGAGACTACTAATAAGTGGTTTTGTAGGTTCGATTCTCCAAGGATTTGATTTTGAAACACTTGTGTTTTTTTTTTTTTATATTAGAAAACACTTCCATTGGTACTTTAAAAAGAACATTTTATTTTCATTTGCTTGATTGTGCTTGAAGGTGGTAGGTTATTATGCTCTCACCTTGTGCAAACTAGGTGATAAGAAAACTAGACCCATCTATTTTATGTGTCACCCCGATTCAATAATCTGGTGCAGGAGCACCTTGTTGCATTCAACCCTCCATGAGGCCATATTGTATAAATTCATTAAATTAGGTGTTTTAATTTTGTAATAAGGTTGAATGAGCCATTTTATATATTTTTGAAGTCATTTGGAGTCATTGATGAAGGTTTGGTGTCATTTAGTTGAAAAATGAAAACATTGTCAAAAGTTGTCATAACAACTCTTCTTGTTAAATGACAACTTTTTAAAAGTTTGTTAAAAGTTGTTAAATTGTAGTTGTAGGTTGGTTTGAGTATAAATTTATTGTACATGCATAAAAATGGGCCTTCAAGTCGAATGCGGTGTTGGAATGTAGATTGAACAAGAATTTATGAATGAAGAGATGAATTTTTCTGCAATTTTCCAATGTTCTGCCCTATTATTTTTTATAGTACGACTTTGTATAAAGGTGTAAAAATATTAAATTGATTTTTATTGATATAAGAATGAACTAGCTTTCATTTGAACTTTTTTTGGTGTTTTTTTATTGAGTTTGGAGAAAGTTATGATCGTTTTACCATTGGCAGCCCTATGGGATTGTTTTCTCTGGAAGTTGCAGGTTGTTGCAAAGAATGGTATGGATTGTACAGATAAAATAAATACCTCAGACCTGTTGTAAATGTTATATATAGGAATCTAGTTTCATTTTTTCTTTGTTTTATCAATTTTTATTGGGTTTTGATTGATTTATGACAATTTTGGTGAAGACTACCCAGTTCAGGAACTAGGGTTTCCAACAGATAAGAAAAATTCATATATTTTTATTCCAACATCAAAAAGTGATAAAAATTGGTGAAAAGTTTTTTTTTTACATGTTATAAAAACCCTTTAAATTAAAAAGATTCATTTATTCATTTGCATTAGTTATGGTAGATTGTGTGTTTCATTTTGGTGGAGAGTGGTAAAAGAAACAAGGTTTTCTTGATGTTTAAACAAAGCTATGCATAGTTTGTTTATGGTTGGCCTTAAATAATTGTTGTATGATATTTGGATGGTTGTAATGAGTTTTTGGGATGAATCTAAGCATGTTTAAATAATTTACCAAGTTTTATAGAGATTGGAGTCCATTTGTGTAAGTTGGAGCCCATGTTGCTCAAGGTTAAAGGATTGAGATTTCTTCAAGAATGAAGAATTTTAGTTGTGTACTTGATTATTTCCAAGAATATAGAAAGTTGATGGTATGAACTCTCTTTCTCTACATCATAATCAAAGTATCATCTCCCCTTGAGCACTTGTGAGATCCTGGGTGCAAGAGAAATGGTTATTAATGCTAGGAATTGGGCCTTCCTTGCTGGGAAAAAGTACTCACCCCAAGGCAACTCAAACTGGAAACGGGGATCTTTGGCTGAGCTACCCCTATCTGGTATATAAATGTGAATCCTAATGGAAAACTTGGGATTACAAGTGAACTCCCCAAAACCCTATTGAGCATAACCTCTTTAGGTTGGAGTTCCTCCTTATCAGAGCTAATCTTGCCCCATGTGTGGCCACTTGAACGAGGGTCCCAAACTAAATTTTTTTGTGTAGTATCCAAAATCCTTTCTATTTGCTAGCACAACAACGATTGTTGTGAAGGAATCCACATTCTTTCAGTTCTTAGTAGAGGTGACCAACCCGCCATGGGAGATTTATGGTGGTTGGCAACTTGGTTGACCTGAGAAGTAGTGTACTGTAAGGGGGAGCCCATGTGGCCAAGCTTCTGGATTCATTCGCTAAGAATAAGTGCAGTTGGGGAAACCCACATGGAATCTAGCAAATATTGTCCTTTCCTAACCTAGGATTGTGCTTCTTTCAAAGACAAAATATTGTGTTTGTCAAGTATTTTCTAAGACATTCAAATGAACAAACACAATTACACAAATCTGGAAACAAACATCCATCTTGAAACATTCCAAAAATTAGTTAATTACAAACAAACTAGACATTCATTCTATCTACAATGCATTTGCTATCCTATGCAATGCATGTTCTCTGTTGAACTGCATTTGAAACTTTTTGCGATGCAATTTCTCTACTAAAACACATTTGCTGCTTTTTTTTACCGCATGTGCTTTGTTGAGCCACATTTAAATATTTTTGAGTCACATTCACTCTGCTATAGCACATTTCTACTATCTGAAACACATTCATTTTCTTGCGCCACATTTGACATTTTTTGCAATGCAATCACTCTATTAAGTTGCATTCATCATTTTTGGAGACGCATCTACCTGGTCTGAACCGCATTCACTTTACAGAACACCGTAATTGATTTTTTGAATCGTATTTGTCATTTGGAAAACTGCATTCGCTAAAACTGTGACATATTTGACAAACTGAAATGCAATCAAAACCTGGAACGATGCATTGCCTAACAAAAATTAAAACACTATTGCAAACCAAAACCTAAGAGAAAACTTGTCCAATCTATCATCAAAAATCTTTTTCTAGCAGTCTCTATCAAAAACCAGAAAGAAAATTGCTCAAATTCTTCATCATTTGACATCTTTAGCTTGCATTTACCCATAGGTTTATTTTAGTTGCATCCTTTAGTTCCATCATTTTCATTTTTAGTCATAAACTAGTCCATAGGTCCTCACTTCATTTGCAGATTTTGTATTAGGAAACCTTACCAATACTTTGCAAAATTATTGCCTTCAAGAGTAGGTGGTCATTAGACTTAGTCATCATCATTTCCTTTAGTCATTGTGATTTTTGTGAGACTTTCCAACTCAAAAGTCTAGTTAGGAAACCTCACTTTGTCATTTTGTCCTCTAGTCACATTAACAAATCCTTTGACTACCCAAATTGAGACATAGATTAAGCTTAGAGTGGTTGAGTAACCTTCCTCCAAATCACTTAGACCTTGCATTTGCATACCTTAGAAACATTCAAATCATTTTAGTCATTTTAGTCCTCATTTTGCATACATTATTCCCAAAAATCCAAAAAAAACAAAAAATTAGTGCCCATAAAGTCCTCATTGTCCTTTGGCATTTGTCATTTCCAGGAAACATTGTCATTGTCATCCCTTGCATTTGCATCCCTTATTATCAAAAATCCAAAAAATAGTTTTCATTTGTCATCCCATGCATTTGCATCCCTTATTCAAAAATCCCAAAAACATAGTGTCATTTAGTTGTCATTTTCATCCTCCTCCTAATTTGAGCAACTCCTTAGATGGTTGAGACTAGGCTTCAAAGAAAAAGAATACATATGGATAATTTTGGACAAGGCAACAACACTTATATCTTTTCCAATGACATGAATCAAAATATGAACTAAGACACATCCTTTATCAATCCTTTTAGTGAAATGAACATACCATCTTCATCACAAAAACCCTTTGAATCATTCATGCATAGAGACAAACATGGACATGTGTTTATTGAAGACTTAGAAGCTACAATGTAAAATCCTGACGTAGCCTCCTTTGTAGAAGACTTAGTCTTACATGATCCACAAAGATATTTAGCCATGCTCTTGGATCAAGGGGTTAAATTACCACGTGGCTTTGACATTAACACTTTGAGACTGGCCTCTCCTGATCACAATACCAACAACAACAACAATACAAACAACATGCCCAACACTAGTCAACCTCAAAACAATACAGACAATGCTTTCGTTGGTGCCACCTCACAAATTTCCACAAGCACTATTAATTCTACCTTCAATGACACCTCCAATCAAAACAATTCCAATACAATCAATGTAACATCCATTGGAGGAACACCAACTATGTCACAAGTCGTGTCACAATCAATGCCAACAATGTCAACAACATCCTCACAATCAGTTGGAGCTACCTTTGGATCCTCATCAATGGGGGAAAATTCAAATCCTCTATTTGGACCTTCATCTAGTGTCATGGGTGCATCATCATCAAATCCTTTCATTGGTATCTCATTCAATCCTTTCAAAGGAAGTAAATGATGTATCTTTATTCGAGGACTGCAACCAAACATTAATATGTCATCACAACTTAATACAAATACTTCCCAAGGGAAAAACACAAACATTCCCCATGGACAATTCCAACAATTTGGACATGGCAATTAGAATACACAGTATATGACCTCATTTGGACACCAAAATATTCATCGTCAACATATCCCACAAATTTCAACTCAAATGGTTGGAGGGCACATTCCTACACATGCATCACATATCCACACTCATCAACATGTACCTAATAAAAACTTTCAATATCAACAACATTCAAATCCAAACATTTCATACATCTCACAACAACACATCCCACAAAAAGCCACCAACATCTCTTCACAAAAAATGGGGACCCATGGGATACCTATCACTCCAATGTGTGATGCAACAAACAATCCTATAATTGATTCCTTGACAACTCAAGTGGCTCACTTGCAAAAGACCATAGATACTATGCAAATGTCCAACAAAAAGTCACACATGTCTTATGTCCTATGCCCATATCCTTTTGACATGAGTCTATACATGCCACCATTTCCTCTTGGGTATCTGGCACCAAACTTCACCAAGTATAAGGGCAAGAAAAATCCTATTGAACACATTCAAGAATTCATGACCAATTACATGGACATTGCCTATGAACATACTTACTTGATGAGACTCTTCTCCAAGAGTCTTAGAAGATCCACACTTGAATGGTTCTCCACTTTAAAGGGAATAAAAATATGAGACAAACTTGCAGACAAATTTGTGAAAAATTATGTGTATAACATTGACACAGACACCTCCATCACTAGCTTATGCACGCTTACACAAGAAGACACTAGTGAAACTTTTATCCCATTCTTCCAAAGATGGAGCAGCCTAGCAAGACGTTTCCATATTGACATACCTGAGAAAGAAAAGGTCGACATGTTTGTTCAGACTCTCCTAGGACCATTGAAATATGGATTGCAAGTTCATTATTGCAGAACTTTCACAAACCTAGTCAAAAGGGTGTCCAACTTGAGAAGGCCCTCATTGCTAAAGGAGAATTAAAATATGGCCCTAAGAACACAAACACAAACCCACCTTCATACAAGAGTAAATACTGGGTCAAGAATAAACACATTACCAATGATGGTGTTGTTGACGCTAAGATGGAAAACACAATGGGTCCAGTACTTACCCTTAAAGGAGCTCAACCACAAAAAAAACCAGCAACAACACTGACACCCCTCACCAATGTCATTCCAAATAACCAAAATGGTCAAAAAAGTCAAAGTCAAGGACAACCTTGCCAGCCAAGGCAATTCCTAAAAAGACGTGAGTACACTTCCTCGAGGGAACCAATAGAAGACATGCTTAAAAAGCTCCTTCAAAATAGTCTCATCACACTAGAGGACCCTAAGCCATATGACCTAGGACAATTTAAACCATCATGGTGGGATGACAAAGCTTTCTATGATTACCATTGGACTAAAGGGCATAAGACCTCCTCTTGTTGGAAACTAAGAAATATTATACATGACCTCATTGAAAATTGCACAATTGAATTGGGTGGGCCACAATTTGCATCAAATGCACACCATACTATTCACAAGAACCCACTATAAGACCATGGTTCAAATAACCCCTCAATTTCAAGTCCTAAGACAAATAACAACCATGCCAACTATACCCGCATCACATTTGATTACTTAGGAGGAACTATTATTAACCACATCTAAACCGATGATGAATATGTCAATACCATCACTATCAAAAGAGCACCCGAATGTAATTCCACTACTCGAAGCAGAAAAATCACCATAGCTGGTCCTCCTTAGCAGCAAAAAATCACAATACCCGGTCCATCCACAAAACAATCATAATCAATCCCAACTGCAAAGCAGTCGCAACCTAAGATTCAGTTTAACCTTATTGATCAACTAAGCAAAACCCCTACACAAATTTCCATACTCGAGTTGCTTCGCATTTCTCCTATGCATAAGGCTATACTTGAAAAAACCTTGCAAGAGTCCTCTATCCCTCAAGATATTGATGTCAACCCAGCTTCTGAAGCCATGGTGGACACTACTAGAACCGATCATGTAAACATTTTCAAACCAAGATTATTCAATACCAAAAGTCCAAACCATAACAGACACTTTATTATTATCAGTTTTCATCCATAAGCATAAGGTCGATAAGTTTTAGTAGATGGTGGAGCAGACTCGAACACATGCTCCTTAAACCGGTTAAGGCTCTAGGATTTTCTAATGCTTAGATAAACAGTATATAGTTAGAAGGCATAGAAGATGAGCGAAGAATGTTCCTCTCAAGGTGTTACTACCCTTCCTATCGTAGTTGGTCCAATCATTGTAGACACAACTTGTGTAAGTCCTAGATCTTGAATTTCTTATAACATCTTGCTTGGTTGACCTCGGATTCATGCCTCAAAGCCGCTCTCCATCCACTCAATACCTAATGCCTAAAGTTTCCCTTTGATCCACACACAAAATCATCACCATATGGAGACTTATCCTTTCTTATTGGCACCAATCTAAGGGTATTTCGTAACATCAAGCTCCATCAAACAAGAAAAACTTAATTCATCTTCTTCCAAATTCTCATTGACTCATACCTGTATCATCACCACATCCACCTTCCACATCTTCCAATTATCCCATCATCCTCTTCTCCTAAGGATGAGTTCAATATCAAGATCCGTGAACTAGGCTATGGAGAATTCAAACTAAATACAACATATTGCATCACAAAAATACCCAAGTCTCCTAAGGTCTATGGTCGACCTTGTTTCAGAATGGAACCTAAAGAAATTTTTGAGGTTCCACCAAATTTTTTTTCATAAAATGGGGAGACATGAAAAATGAAGAAATTGAAGATACATTAGGATGTACAAAGAAATGGAAAAATTTCCTCCCTTACCAGTTCATATATATGACAAAGGCTATGGACCTAATAAAGGAAAAGGCTATGATGGAATTAGTGGCCTCGTAGAAATAAGATCGAAGGTGTAACTCAACTATGCCTCCTCAGACCAAAATTTGGGCTAGGTATGAATACCCAAAATGATGATCAACAACGCATCAATGTACTTTTGAGTGAGAGCGTGAATGCTTTAGAAAGTGTTGAGACTATTGAGGAATCCCTTACCGAAACTGACTCCCATGAGTGGGAATTTGGCTCCCAACGATCCCTAAGCGACTATTGCCTTGATGAATTGTTCCTTGAACCTAGAGAATTTACTGTTGAACAAATATTTTTGGAAAATGTTTAAAATTGATCCAATATCAAATAATGACAATCCTAAGATCCCAAAGAAAAAATATAACTTGGATACTCTTTTTCCCAAGGAACAATGACAAACTCGAATCATCTTCCAGTCCTATTGGCCATAACCCTGACATATTTTCCCAACCATCTAACAATAACGACCATCATTTGGATTCATCTGTATTTCCACATGAAACTATTGACCCCAATGATGGTCCTTTTGTCCCTTATTTTGACAATGAGTATGAATCAAGTGAAGGAGAATATTGGATAGTCTGATTGGGAATTGGATGAAGACAACTTCATTTTCAATGTATCTGAATTTGTATGCATGATTTTTGCGTCCTCCCCACAATTCACCAATACTGATGATGGTATCTCCTTAGTCTACCCACAATTAATTGATTGGGATCAACAAGGCCTACCAGTTATGGACATATTTCAGAATGATGAGGCCATTGCAGAATTCATGGGACTACGTGAGGGCATACCAAGTGGAGATCACAAGGATGGATTTTCCATTGACTTAGATTGTGCAACTTACTTTGGAAAGACTACTTCATCCTCTAATCACAAAATGAAAAATAAAAAATAAAACAAAAAATGACACGTCTTTAGGTGAAAACCAAAAGGTTCCTTCTAACGATAAAAAAAGTAAATATAAAGGACGTATCTATGGGTGAAAACCTCTTTGAGGTGCCCAAAGGTGGAGGAATGGAATTTCTTCCCATGACTCAAGACAAATTGGCAATGCTCATAGAGGACACCATGGAAGTCAACGTATCTACAACAGAAGATCCCAAAATTGTCCTCTTTGCAACATCCTTGACAAAAGAAGAGAAACTTGAATTCCATAGATTCTTTTCAGAGCGTAAGATTAATTTTGCATGGTCATATGTTGATACTCCTAGGTTGGATCTAGAACTAGTTTTACACCATTTCCCACTACTTCCTAATGCCAAGCCATTAAAATGGAAGTTGCATAAAATGCATCCTCAGATCGCCCTATTAGTCAAGGCCGAACTCAAGAAATTGCTAGATGTGATCTATATGTATTATTATCATGTTGAATGGATATCTAATCTTGTACCACTCACAAAGCCAAATGGTTAGATTCATGTCACAATATGTTTTGACTTGAACAAAGCATGTCCAAAGGATGACTTTTCCAAACATAGATATCATAGTTGGCCTCACTTAAGAGGATATTTAGAGATGTTGTCCTTGCGTATGCCTCTTGTGTTATAATCAAATCAGATTGCCTCAAGATCGCCAGAATTACATTGACATGTCTTAAAATATACTACTGGAACGCTGCCTTTGGTCTCAAGAACACAAAAATTCGCTATCAAAGAGCTATGACAACTATATTTAATGACATGATGCAAGATAATGGAGGATTATGTGGATGACTCTTAGAAAACATTTTACATGAAAAGACTATTTGAGGTAAGGGACAAATATTCAAGAGATCGAAGAGGCTAAAGTCTTCCTGAATCCCAAGGAATGTGTCTTCGATGTGACATCGGGGAAGATTTTGGGATACATAGTTTCTCGAAGGGGCATTGATGTCGATCCTGCCAAAGTGAGCCATATTAGACATGCCTCCTCCAAAAGGAATAAGTGAACTCCAGACATTGCAAGGTAGGTTGCAATCTATTCGACGCTTCATAGCACAATTGGCCGGCAAGTGTCAACCATTTCAGTATCTTCTGTGCAAGGGTATCCCCTTTGTGTGGATAGATAAATGTCAAGAGGCCTTCCAACTAATAAAGGATTATCTATTGTCACCGCCTGTTTTAATGCCACCTATTGAAGGGAAACCTTTGATTCTATATATTTATGTAACAACTTCAGCACTGGGGGCATTATTGGCACAAAATGACCATGATGAGAAGGAAATGGCCATATATTACATCAGTCGAACATTGGTCGGATATGAGTTGAATTACACAACCATTGAACGTGCTTTCCTAGGAGTTGTCTTCGGAGCTCAGAAGTTAAGACACTACATGTTGAATCATAGGACACATTTGGTGGAAAACATTGATCCCTTGAAATATCTCTTGAGTCATGTAGCATTAACAGGTCATTTGGAAAAAATGGTCATGATTTTGAGTAAATACGACATCCAATATGTAGAACGAAAGGCTATAAAGGGACAAGTGATAGAAAACCAATTGGAAGATGCGCCTATACAAAAATATCACCCATTGGTAGTGGATTTTTTGGATGAGTCCATATTTTATATAGAACCTAA